>JADKXX010002924.1:0-69118 GCA_017310255.1 Butorides virescens | reverse complement strand
TAAGTAAAAAGCCAGTTCTTCCCATTCTTTTCTGCAGTGGCAGGTATGAAGACCAGTCACATTATTCTCTCCTGACAATCCTTATAAACCAAACCACAATGGAACATTTTAAAGCATTGTTGTCTTCATAACCACCATGAAATTCCAGAACCTCTGTTGAAAGAAAAGCTACCATAGTTTTGTCTTTCTAGGACATATGTATTCTATGGTATTATAATTCACCTTGATGTGATGGGTTGGCCTTGGGTGGCTGCCTGAAGCCCGTCCAACTGCTCTCTCACCCTCCTCAACAGGAGAGTGGGACAAAATAAAACAGATAGACAGGGAAGTCACTTACCAATTACTGTCAAAACAGACACAACTTGGTGAAAATTCATTTAATTTATTGTTGATTAAAATACATACATATGGTGAGAAACAAGAACAAAAACTAATAGATATTGCCTCCATTCCTTCCCATGTTCAACTTCATCCCTTCATTCCTTACTTGTCTGCCTCCCCCTGCCCCCACAGGGGGTGAGGAATGGGGAGCTGTGCTCAGCCCATAATAGCTCCTGTCTGCTGCTCTTCCTCCTCTGACTTCTTCAGCACAGGTACTCTCCACAGACTGCAGTCTTTCAGGATAAACCTGCTCCAGTCTGGACTTTCTAGGGGGTGCAGGGCAACCTCTGCTCCAGCACCTGGATCACCTCTTCCCCGTCTTTATTCTCTTTGTCTTTGTGTTTGCAGGGCTGTTTCTCTCATATTTTTTCCTCACTCCTCTCACTGGTGCATGGTGGTTTTTACCTATCTTAAATAAATGTTTTCACAGGGGCATCACCATCTTGGCTGAGGGGCTCAGCCATGCCCTGTGGTGCATCCACTGTAGCCAGCTGGAACTGGCTGTGTTTGGCTGGGGGCAGCCCTGGCCTCTCCTCACAGGGGTGACCTTTCAGCCCCTTGCTGCCATCACCTGGGCACCTGCATCCCATACAATTGAAATGGAACTTTTAAAAGTGAAAGTTCACTTGATAAGAGAGTTATTTGGGTTTAGACCATTAAGGAAGCTGTGGCTTCCTTCATCTTAATAAGAATAGATTACATTTCAGTCCTTTTCTATAGATGTTGGATTACAGTTAAGGATTTCTAAGGAGTTATGGACTTCTAGGGAGTTCTTTAATGTTCTGTGGCAAATCTTTGCATTTCAGGCATCCACTTTCATGATAGCTTTTGAAATAGTCAGGTCTTAATTTGTTATGTTTCCTTAAATACAGTTCAGTGCTGAAAAAGAATCAGAAAACATAAGGTCAATGACGAAAAATTGTTCCACACAGTGACACCTTTGCAACAGTTCTGTTAAAGAAGAAAACCCAAAAAAAACCTGGTGAAAGTTAGAGGCTTGGTAAGCACTGGGGTGCATCATACACAGACACACGCATACAAACATATAGATATGTGTGTTCCAGTTCTGTGCTGGTGACTACCAGGCATGCACAGACAGTGACAGACATCAGTCAGGCCACCTTCATGAGCAGCAGTTCAACTTAAACCCAAATATCAGTTCCGACCGCGTCTAGGTTAATGACAGAATACTACTTTGCAATTAGGTGTTATTGAAGGAAGGAGCATTTAGCTCCTAGATAATAGCTGCCTACAGGCTGGGAAAGCATTGTCAGAAGTGACGTTAATTGACACTCTGTCTAGTATTCCCAGCAGAAATGCAAGGACTGAACAGATGCTGAACAGATGCTGAATTATTTTTGTCACTAAAAGAGGTTTGAACTGCACTGTTAATACACTTGTGAAAATCTTGTATTTTGCCAATTCAAGGATAAAAGCCCCAGAAAATTGATCTGTGATATCTTCAACTTACAGTAAATTCTATTCCTATCTGCCATCAATTCCCTCATAACCACTTTATAATCCTTTCTTGAATCTGACAGGTTTGCCAGACCCTGTAATTTCAGATCTGCGTATCTTGCCTTGATTATACAGATAGATAGATGTACATATATAATAATTATATTAGTGGTACCCAGTTTCCCCCATATCTGTCAACTGTGCCCATCCCCCAGACATCATACAGTAGCCCTAATCTTGCTAGTAGTTTGTAGAGGACACCTGCTTACACCAATAATCCCTGGTATTGTAGGTTAGTGCTTAGAATTTCCCAATATAAAATTCAGGTAACTTGTCCCCTGCTTACAGAAAGAAATTGTACATTTTAGTTAAATCAATTCTTAAATTGATTTAAACTAGCGAAATCCCTTGTGTAGATGCTCTTAAATTGGCTTAAGGGTGGCTAATATTGATGTATCTCATTCATTTTGTTCTAGAATTTAATTCTATTAAATTGGCTCAAATTCTTTGTATACACTGGAGCCTCAAGTCTAGCAGTCTAAATTGAATTTCATGCTGCAGGGTCAATGGACCTCAATGAAGTTAGGACCTATAATGACACAGCAATTTTAGAAATTACTTATGAGGACCCATGAAGCAACAACCACAAAAAATAAACAGAAGTTTTCAATAAATACTAATAATGGCATTATTCTGAAGATTTTCTGTAGGGGATATATCTTTTAAAATTTTGAGCAAACACACCTGGTCATACATAGAAAAAAATTTTGAGAAAATTATGGCAAAAATTAAATATATGCCATGAATTTTTGCTGTTTTCATTTCCAGCTTAAATTTGCCTGCTGACCCACCAGGTTAGGCACAATACTGAGAATGAAGACATGCATGACCATCTCTCAGAAATGGTTCCAGTTCATCACGATTTCTAGTCTCTGACAATTTTTTTATCAACATAGAAATCAATAGTCTTTCTACCCTTTTACTGTTCATCCCCACTTCCAGCTGCTTCAAAATTGTTATTACATTCAGTCAAACCTATGAATATATACATCCTGATTCCCAGACTTCTCAATATTGCAGGCTGGCACTAGAATAGGAAGAAATACATTGAGTGAGACAGGGAATAAGAATAAAATATGGGGAAATAATAAAAAAAAGCCCAAAATCTGCCTATTATTTCAAATATTGAAGTTCCTCCCCATTATCAATATCAGCTTGACAAAATTTGTTAGTATTCAGTTAACGGTGAAAAATTTGTAGCTGCACGAATGCTGCTGCTTTCTCTGATTTTGACTTCACTATGTTACTGCTAGGTTTGGATCAGGATGGAAGGCACAAACCCTCTCTGCCTGGCATAGGCTCCTTTGCTGACAGTCCCAGCAGCTTTGTTTCATTCTTTTGTGTCAATGGAATTTAAAATATAAAAAATTGTTTTCCTGGTGGTTACTCTGAAAGGACTGTGTATATCAAGGTGCCTTTTGAATGCATAGACATACTGTCCCAAACAATAGCAGTTGCTATGGGAGTAGATCATGGTGCTTTATGCAGACTTGCAGAAAGAGGAATGGAGGAGGACTCTCTGTGTGTGCTGATTTTGGCTGGCTGTCCTGCTTTCAGCTGGGACAGAGTTAATATTCTTCTTAGTAGCTGGTATAGTTCTGTGTATTGGATTCAGTACTGGAAGAATGTTGATAACACACTGATGTTTTAGTTGTTGCTGGGTAGTGCTTACACCAGTCAAGGACTTCTCAGCTTTCAGCTCTGCCAGGTGCACAAGAAGCTGGGAGGGGGCACAGCTGGGACAGCTGACCCCAACTGGTCAAAGGGCTATTCCATACCATATGACGTCCTGCTCAGTATATAATCTGGGGGAAGAAGAAGGAAGGAGGGACATTGGGAGTGATGGCGTTTGTCATCCCAAGTAACCATAATGCATGATGGAGCCTTGCTTTCCTGGAGATGGCTGAACACCTGCCTGCCCATGGGAAGTGGTGAATGAATTCCTTGCTTTGCTTTGCTTGTGCACACAGCTTTTGCTTTCCCTATTAAACTGTCTTTATCTCAACCCACGAGTTTTCTCACTTTTACTGTTCTGATTCTCTTCCGCTTCCCATTGTAGGGGGAGTGAGCAAGTGGCAGTGCGGTGCTGAGTTGCTGGCTGAGGTTAAATCACAACATTGGGATAGAATTAATTTTCTTCATAGTAGCTAGTATGGGGTTATATTTTGCATTTGTGCTGAAAACAGTGTTGATAATACAGGGATGTTTTCACTATTGCTGAGCAGTGCTTACACAGAGTCAAGGCCTTTTCTGCTTCTCAGCCCACCAGCAAGTAGGCTGGGGGTGCACAAGAAGTTGGGAGGGGACACAGCTGGGACAGTTGACCCCAACTGGCCAAAGGGATATCCCATACCATATGACATCATCCTCAGCATATAAAGCTTGGAGAAGGAGTAGGAAGGGGGGTGATGTTTGGAGTGATGGTGTTTGTTTCCCAAATAACCATTACGCATAACAGAGCCCTGCTGTCCTGGAGATGGCTGAACACCTGCCATCCCACAGGAAGCAGTGAATTAATTCCTTGCTTTGCTTGCACACACGGCTTTTGCTTTACCTATTAAACTGTTTTTATCTCAGCCCACAAGTTTTCTCTTTTCCTCTTCCTATTCTCTCTCTTGTCCCACTGTGGGGTAGTGAGCAAGAGACTGTGTGGGGCTTAGATGCCAGCTCAGGTTAAACCATGACAGCATGTAGTGTGCAAATCTGGTACAGATTGGCCTGGGCACTGATGGGCTATAAGCACATTGTTAGTTCCCCTAAGTATACTGTAGTAAATCACATTTATACATCAGAGGATACAAAAGTTTATATTGAACTGAGTTCCATTTATTTACTTATAAGAAGATTTATGGTCACTGGGAGGCTCATTAACATTGATTTTCATAGTCTCACTTGGAATTAATATGTGTCCTTGATATAGGAAATTATCTGGAGTTGATATAAATGGCTAGCTGGAATGATTCCATGCATATTTAGCAGGTTTGTATTATCCCGTGGGGGAGCCAGACAAAAGATCCAGCTTTCCTGAATGATTGCAACAACAACATTATTAAAAAATAACACAGACATACATTAATGCAGTAATGAGATCGTCAACTTTGTTTAAAATTCTAAGGTCAAAAAGGGACATTTGCAGACCAAGGAACCAGTCAGCCCAAGAAAGATCAAATGGCATTATACTTCAGTAAAACATAAAAGGTCTGTAACTACTTTCATCACTAGCAAGGCAGCCTGTAATGTGTACCTGTATCTTTCCAATGTGGCTGAAGCCAAGAATTTTATTTGGCTAGGAAGATTTTTTCTTTTAATAGACTCAGAAAGGATTTGGGGATTTACTTATTCGCAGGTTGTCTAAACAATAGTTTAGAACTGCATTTTGCTCAGTGGGGCAGAAGGCCTTAAAAAGTCTAAAAGCTGTCTTAATTTGTGTTCATTTTTGTCAATCATGTTATCTTCATGAAGGAATCTTTAAAAGTGGCCATTTCACTCATCCAAATTAATCAGGTATAGAAACCTGGCAGCACAGTTAATTGACCCTGTTATATATTTTTACTTTCTGTATTCTTATTTACATCTTCCAGTGAAATTATTCTATTTAGCTCCTATTAAGCTTCTCTTGGAGCTTGCCAGTTCATGAAAAATTCAACTTCTCCCTCTTCAGTTCTCCCACTTTTTCACACTAATGTCTGTTTGCATGTTGGATTTTTTTTTTTTTGTTCTCCACAACATGAATACAGCTGTTGCATAATTTTCTCTGGACTTTTAAACTTTGTACAAATTTGCTTTAATGGTAAAGTTCCTTCAGCAACTGTACCGTGAGCATTTTCTTCCTAGTCAAGGATAATAACATATGCTGACACTGTTTGGGCAGCCCTCATGCCATGAAGAATGCTTCTGAAGGGACAAGAAACACTTGTATGAAAAGCATGGACAGATAACGGCAGGCAAATGACATAAGATACTACTGCTTACCAGTTGTCGGCTTTAGCTGGGGCTACTTATTACATGTCAAGACAGTCTGATAGCACGTGAACAACCAGTTAACAGGGATGGTGTAATTCATTCAGCCACTAGTAACTCTGCTGCTTTCAATACCATCTCCTTAGACTTAGAGTGCATGACATATTTATGCACAAGTCAGTGTTGAGTAGCTAACATGTTAGTATAAAATTATTCATTAGTATACGAGTTCACCAGCTTTCTACAAACTTGTGAGTTTAACTGGAAGACAGACAAAAGAATTCTTCTTTCATTTATGTTTAGCTACTTAGTCTGAAGCCATTCAGACTGTAGAAATATTTCATTCTACAATTTCTCTGTAATACATATCAAATTTAAACCCTGTATTTCTTTTTTTTTTTTTTTTTTAAATGGCTGGATCCTGAAACAAATACTGCCAGAATAATAAATAGGAAATATGACAATGCACTGTAGTTTATATTCAGCTTCTATCAATATTCTTGAAATAGTGACTAAAACCCAACATCCATTATTAAGATTTTTCTAACTCTCCTGTCACTCAGTGACAGGCTGAAATGACATTTTTAGGCAAAACAGTCACTTTGAGCCTGACAGAATTTGCTGGTTTAGTCAGTAGTGATTCAGTATTGATAAAGGTTGGGGAAAACACAGTGGGGCTAGCTTGACAAAATTTGAGATAATATTAGACCTAAATTACCAGTTGATAAACTAGCAAAGTGATTAAGTTATTTCCATTTACAGAAACTCTGAGCCTTCAATTACTGCAGTCAGACCTGGTTTCCAGCTGTGCAAAAGGGAATATGCTTTTTTTGTTGTTGTTTAGAAAAAATTTAGACACTGCAATTGGTGCTGGAGATTAGAGATAAAATGTTTCTCTCCTCCCTCAGTAGATCTCTAGTGCATGATGCACTTTCCCAGACAAAAACTTCCTTAGCTCAGGCAATAGTTTCACACACAAATTAAACTGCAATAAGCCAACTCTACCGCCAAAAGAAGCAGTCCTTCTTACATCCTCAGCCTTGACTATTTATCCTAATGTTTGTCACCCCTTCCTCTGTTCTACCACAATGTGCTTCACAGTCACACAGTGAACTAGAGCAAATAAATAATCTAACAAAAAATTATTCTTTTTTTTTTCCCTGGAATGAATGACAGGAAGATATATATGTATGCAAATATACATATGCTAATTTGTACAAAATCCTCAAATCAAGTCTAACAGTGACATCGAATGCACCCTCAGCAAGTTTGCAGATGACACCAAGCTGAGTGGTGCAGTTGATACGCCAGAGGGACGGGATGTCATCCAAAAAGACCTGGACAAGTGGGAGAGGTGGGCCTGTGTGAACCTCATGAGGTTCAACAAGGCCAAATGCAAGGTCATGCACCTGGGTTGGGGTAACCGCCGGTATCAATACAGGCTGGGGGAAGAAAGGATTAAGAGAAGCCCTGCCGAGAGGGACTTGGGAGTACTGGTGGACAAAAAGCTGGACATGAGCCAGCAATGTGCGCTGGCAGCCCAGAAGGCCAACTGTACTCTGGGCTGCATCAGGAGGAGCGTGGCCAGCAGGTCGAGGGAGGTGATTCTGCCCCTCTACTCAGCTCTGGTGAGACCTCACCTGGAGTACTGCGTCCAGCTCTGGAGCCCTCAGCACAAGAAGGACATGGAACAGTTGGAGCGGGTCCAGAGGAGGGCTACAAAAATGATCCGAGGGCTGGAGCACCTCTCCTATGAGGACAGGCTGAAAGAGTTGGCCTTGTTCAGCCTGGAGAAAAGAAGGCTGTGGGGTGACCTGATTGCAGCCTTTCAGTACCTAAAGGGGGCCTATAAGAAAGATGGAGAAAATCTTTTTAGTAGGGTCAGAGGTGACAGGACAAGGGGTAATGGTTTTAAACTGAAGCAGGGTAGGTTTAGACTAGATATAAGGAAGAAATTCTTTACAATGAGGGTGGTGCAACACTGGAACAGGTTGCCCAGAGTCGTGGGGGAGGCCCCATCCCTGGAAACGTTCAAGACCAGCTTGGATGGGGCTCGGAGCAACCTGATCTAGTTAACGGTGTCCCTGCTCACTGCAGGGGGGTTGGACTAGATGATCTCTAAGGGTCCCTCCAACCCAAAACATTCTGTGATTCTATGACTCTATGATAGGCTTGGCAGAAATAGTTGTCTATTACATTTTTAAGGTGTGACAGTTAAATTTAACAATAATTTAATTATTGAATTAACAAATAATTAATAAAACACCAAGAGAAGGTAAGAAAATAAAGAATTAACCGAGGATGGGCAGAAAAAACCTTTAATATTCTATTCTGAAGAACTGCCTTTTAATTCCTTTTTCAGTCTTCTGACCTTTGCAGAGAGACTAGTCTTTTAACTCATATGCGTATGATGCAGGCCAAACCAATTGCTTTTTGAGCATGAGGAAGCTCCAAGATTTTAAAATTTAATTACCATAGTTTTCCTAAATATGATATCCAAATTCTTGGCCACAGTAGGAAATAGGCAACCCAACTGCACTAGCGAAAAAATAGATTCCCTGCCGTACCTAGCACTTCCAGTCAAAGGTGTAATTTTCATATCATTGTGTAAAGAAATTGTGAAAGTTTGTATTGTATAAAGAAGTTGTAAAGAAATAGTAAAATAGGTTGTGTAAAGAAATAGTAAAATAGTTTGTATAAAGAAATAGCAAAAGTGAACCTGATGACTATTTATTGCAAGTGTTTTACTATGGAGTTACAGTCCCCTTTGAAAGTCTAATTTTTAAAATGCAGAGAGAGATTCTATCAGTAGCTGAAGCATTAATAGATGGGTTAGTCCCTTGACTCAACAGAATAATTAACATTCAAATCTAATAGTAAGGTCCAATTATTATCCTTACTCTGTGTTATAGCAACTCTACTGTAAAATTAGGATCCCTGTCCCACTGTATTTTATAGACATATGAAAAACTCTAGAGACATTTTCTTGCAGTTCCTAAATTGAATTCAATAGAGGTTTAGTGACGCAAACAATGTAAAACTAGATTAAATCATTTCAGCATTTTAGCAAGAATCTTTAATGTTCTCTTACTGTTTCAGTAAGTGTAATAATTTACATTATGCATAAAGAACAAGATAGGGATAAACAAATTAGATGTTAAATTAAAATGCTGGTCATAATAAAGGTTCCATTTTTGTAAATGAAGCCTCAATACATTTTAATTAGAAAGAGACTTCCTGGGTTATGGCAATGCTGAATCAAGTAAATGACCGACACTAGAATAAGATTATCAAGGCTATTTAAGAGCTTTTATAAAATAATTGCCTGGGTATGCTTAATTTCAAAAGTGTCCTAATATAATTCCTACTGGTAAAGCAACAAGGTCAATTTTTTTTTTAAATTAAAAATCCAGTATTCTCCTTTTTGTAAAAGTGATGCTGTCATAAAATCAGTATGCTTAGTATCATTATATAGTTTATGATGTCAAGAAACCAGTGATGTGTAAATCCAATACTAACTTTAATTGACAAAATGGAGAAACTAATTTTGTTGTATCATGTGGTTTCATATCCTCAGCATATTTATGTGATAGATTTATGTAATGACTGCTTTAAACAAAAGTAACCTTTTTTTCTTTCTTAATTGAAAATGGTAGCCTTATAATTTTCCACATCTCCCATGACTTGTTTTTCTTTTTAGTGTGTAAAGTTAACATTCCAATTTGTAAACAGTTGAAAAGTCTTGAGAATATATGAATATGGATAAATGACTGTGTATTATTTTTAGGAAATAGAGAAGACTTAGGGAAATATTCAGGTGGTGTACCTAGGAAGGAGCAGGCAAAGGCCCAATAACAATTATAAGAATTAAGCATCTGATTCCCCTTATATAAAATTAAAAATCAATTTACTTTCCTGTTTTCAAATTTCAAGTGATGTATACACTATGGCAGTATTTCTATAGAACAACCTCTTCCTTAAATCTGCAATAGTTATAAATGTAATATTCAGTATTAGAATTCTGTGACATTTCAGATATGTTCTATATAGAATTAGGTCCTCTTTCAACAAGGCATTTATGCCTGTACTTAAACTTGAGCTTTTGTGTTGAAGAAGATCCCTTAGCTGAGACCTGATATGAATTGGCAAATGTGATAAACTTGGAATGCTTAATGAATTTGCTGACAAAATTACAGTCTCTGAAAATGTGTGACCAGTTTCCAATTTCAGAAAGTTTCACCCAATCCTAATATATGGGAACCCAAGGGCACCATTTATGTTCAGGCACTTAAATTTTGCAAAAGGTTAAATTCCATTTTCTACTTTGGCATGTAAAAATAATATATAGGAGAGTTACTTTAAAGAAAAAGGCTAGGAAAAAAATCTTGACAACTACTGAACACATCTGGTTTTAACTAACACAATGGTTTTGCAAAAACATTGTTTCACCTTTCATAGATGAAGTCAAACTAGCTAAGCCTAACCACCTCCCACTAAAGTAAGGTTCTGCTATTTGTAGAGAAGTCATTCAGCAGAATAATGACCTCATATCTCCAGTATAAGTAATGATACCAGCACAGTCTTTGGCTGACTCAGTATCTACCAAGACACTGAAGGCTTCAGCAGTTCAGTGAAATGGAAGAGAATTCATGAGTTGCTTGTAGATTGCCAGAGATAACAGGTGAATAGGATGCTAAACAGAAGCAGGGGAAAACAGAAAGCCAAAAGGAAATATTAGGGTAATCTCATCTCAAAAAAAATCCCCAAACCAAAAAATAGATGAAAAAAGTCATCGCTCCAAAACAAGAAAATATGAATAGGGCAAGTACTGGAATTTTTCTGTCTTTTGGTCCATCTTGCTCCAGAAATGCTAATTTGGTCTCTATATGTAGCATCACGTCTATCTGTAAGTTTTTTATACGTTTTCCTGTAACCATCCTCTTATGTTATAAACAAAAGAATCCAAATTTGTAACTGTACTGATACATCTCTTTCTTCCCATGCCTAGAAGAATACGTTCCTCAGTCAGCCATGTTCTTGTTTCCTAGCTTTCTGCATACGATTTGGTTTACTTTTAACCACCAATGAAACTTCTGACTTCTTAGAGAGCCTTTCAGACCAATTTTAATTCTGTTACCTGAAGAGGCAGAGTTCACATGTGAGGAATCTTTCTTCTACTGATGTATTCTTGAATGACTGTCTTCAGGGTCAAGACAGATTGTAAACATATAGGCACTGTGTATGTTACTACATCAAGTACCAGTTGGAAGAGCAGGGATATATTCACAATATTTCCTTTGTCTGTCCATTTATGCGTTTGGGGGTTTTTCATGGTCTTTAGGTAAAAGCTATTAACTGTAAACATTACCACATGTTCTATTATTATTTCAGATCATGATCCAACTCTTTTTGACCTCTGTTTACCACAAGAGATGCCTTTGTGAATCCAAAATTTGTAGGCAATGCACATATTTGGTTTATACTAGGACAATATTAGTTTAAGTCCAGATGCTACAAATTTTGTCACACGGTAGTCATTCCCTAGTAGTCATAGTAGTTAGCAGTAGAACAAATGACCAATATACAATTGTTTGTGACCATTGGTATTTACAGGATGGGACCAAAATTTCTAATTCCACTTCTTAAAAACTTGAAATAAATTGGACTCTCTCCACCCCTGAATTACAACTAGATTAACATGACTGTCTCTTTTAAAGAAAGAAAAGAGCAAAAGAAAAGGAAATGAGGCTGGTAACCTTTTAAGACTGAGTCAGACACTGGAAGAAATGACATGTTGTACCACAAAAACAAATGTCAGGTGACATGATAAAAAATTAATGCTTTCTGGAGAAAATCTTATTTCTTTTGGTATGTGCCTTTGTTATGTTTTCTTATCATGGATGCATTAAAAGTAAAGCCATCTGGATCCCCACAGCAAAGCACCTGTGTCAAGACTTGAGAAAAAACTGTTTTCAATGAGTCTCTAGAGTTAGACATCATATAAAAAGAGGTCACTGTAAACTGACCTTACAAACCATCCACCTGTCTATCCCATCACACATTGGCTTCTACTAAACAACAACAACAAAAATCCTTAAAGGTTTCCGCTTCTTCCCCTTCTCTTAGCTCATAAGAAAAAACAAGAGAATTATTTGCTACCATTTAGATAAAGGTGACATAGGAGACATTTTGTCGTTGTTTTTCAGACAAAGGAAGACAGACAACAAAGGAATCCTTTTACTTGTGGGGCGATAGAAAAATAAGAATGCTCTAGATGAGAACGTCCAGCTTCCTTTCTAAATAAATCAACACCATGAAGTGTATTAAGACGTGATCTAAAAGAATAGAAAAAAAGTTTGCTTTTGCTTTTGACATTTGTGGGTATAGCTATGTATTAACTACTTTTAAATAGCTGATGGTACTTGGAAAACAAGATTAAGTAAGTCAATTCCTCCAGCTAAAAATCCTTCCTTTTGCAGGATGACAATATCCTAGTATTTATTTATATATACACATATATAAAAATCTCTCTTCAGAAAAAAACCTACTGTGAAAATATCTGAAACAATTGTAGGTCTGTGGTCCTCAATGCCACAAAGAGTCCCAGATTCTGATTAAGTGTAATTACCTATTCAAACCATAACCCCTGCTATGAGCTCTGTGCTATAAAGCCAACAATACTGTTATCAACAATGAGCAGCACAATGTAATTGCTGTAACTATGCATGTTGGGACACTATGAATTCTCTACATTGTGGAAGAAACTGTCAATCTCATTAGTCATTAATCTTAAAGACTGTATATGCTAATTATTCTGCTTTTATTGTGCTACTCCGATGAGACTATCGCAAAAAAAGAAAAAAAAAAAAAATTGTGCCATCCCAGAGGATTTACAAACTTCCATAAATGAATATTTGGGAGGAGTGAGGTGTGGAGAGGGCTGTGGCTATAAATATTTTCCCAACTCAGAGAGTTTGCCCCAGGGAGTTGTTGTTGTTGTTTTGGTTTTTTTTTAATGAATATCAAGAGACTTGATCTAAACTGTTCTATGCTGAAGATTTTTCACACACAAGCTGTTTTCATAGCTTAAGATTCTTCTTGTTCTATTGTTGTGAGGAAAGGATAATGTCTAGACAACTCCAACAGACTGAAAAAGGGTCAAGACCCACTGTACAACTGTCAGCCCCATTTCCTCTAGTGGAGAAAGGTCAGGCATGTCTAGAGAAGAATAAAGATTAGGATGTATCTAAATCAAAAGGGAAAGAAAAACATACCAAAAAGAAATTATAAAGAACAATCTTCTCAGGAGAAATTGCCTCAGAGAAACCAGATAAAATGGTATTAACCTACTTTTGAAGGAGTAAATGTTAATACTCTCACCTCTTCCTTTCTGTTGTTCCCACTCTATACAGTTGTATTTTATATTTATGGAAAAAATAAAGGAAACATGTTATGCATGCTTCCACTATAGGGAAGGGAGGTTATTCTGAGTTAAAATTTTGATTTGCCTCAAGAATACTTGGAGAATACACAGGGAATAGAAAATATGTTTGTATCAGGGAGCTGTAGTCAAAAATGTGTAATAAAATTTGTATTAGTAAATAAATAAAAATTAAAACATTGAGAGAACTTCATTGTGAATTAATACAATTTAATTTTAAACTAAAAATTAAGGTGGTTTTTTGGAGGCCAGATGCATAGAATCATAGTCATAGAATGGTTTGGGCTGGAAGGGACCTTAAATGTCATCTAGTTCCATGAACACATAAAGGCAAAAAGTCTTTATTTTTGCCAAAACACAGATAAGATATCACTGAATCATATTTTATTTGTACTATTGCAGCATCCATCCATGATGTGGGAATCTACCAACAAATTAGTTAAATGGGGAATTTTGGATTTTCACTAACAAGATGTTGGCATGTTTTTAATCTGTTATGCTGCTTACCTAGAGAAAAAAAAAAAAAAAGTGTTTTAAGACTCTCTGCTTCCTCCAGAGTACTCTGCCCCGTAGTAGCAACACCATGCCTTCACAGTGCTAGGTGAGGACAACCCTGAAGAGTGTCAAGATTCAGTATATGTTGAGGAGATTTCTAATTGCTGCCCTGAGGTGTTCAGATGTGCAGCCACTGTGTTGCTGACCAGAAGTCACAAGCTTCCACTTGTGGAAAATACTACTGAATTACTACTAATTTTGTCTACGTTTTGAGAACACTTCTCCAGTTGTAGCATAAGGTCAGGTAGTTGGTTTCTTCCTTCATGTCTTCTTACATTTCATCACACAAAGGATTAATACAGGTTGTCTCTGACAGATCTTGAATTATCTAGTTTGTTTTGGACCAGAAGCATTTTGGCAGCTATAGACAAATATCTGGGTTTAAAAAACAATGTCTGTCTTTGTCTACAAGTGAAGGTTTGGTCTGAATGTCACATGTTGAAAACACTGTAAAATTAATTCTCAGCATACTGAACTTAAGAGTCCTAGTAAGCTATTATCTTTCCAACTGCATAATTAAACATCATGACCTTAGAATGACTGCAAGCTAGAAATGAGAGTTGTTCTGCAGAGATTTTGCATTGCAGTTGACTTTAGGTGGAAAATCTTTTCTGACATTACTGACTCAGTTATATAAACAAATCTTTCCAGAGAAATAATATTCTTTATTAAGAAATACATTAACTATAGATGAAAAAAAAAAAGAAAAAAACCCCTATTTCAATTACATTAAGGCTGTCACAAATTTACACAGGGCCAGGCTGGTAATAGATAACTAAGTCTAAAACATGTTCCTTCAATCATAGCTGTAATGCTGACACTCATACCACAACAAAGACAAATCACTATGATCATCAGTGAGGTTTTAAATTTTTTATTGACCATTTGTGTGGACACAGACATTCTGTATGCCAGGAACATGTTCTTAGTTATGTGGTCAAATGCTTTTAATACATTGAACTTAGAAGTTACACTAAATATTTTTTCCAGGTAATTTATTTCTACAGACTTCTTTAGCCTTTGGTTCAAAATCCTGAGCACAGAAATAATGTACAATGCCATCTTTTAAAAATAAAAAGAAAGGTTTGGTTATGCTGCTGCTTACTGTCATAACTCTGTATTTATTATAAACTACTTTTGAGGAGGCATTGCAAATTTATTTAGCAGGTTTTGTCCAAAACAGCTGTGCTAGCTGAATAGTGTGAAAGAGTAGATCTTACTTGAGATATTGCTTTCCTTCTTACATTGAAGATTAATGACTTCAAAAAGATGAAAGTAGGAGGATAAAAGTATGGTGTTTTCAAAGGTAATTCTACTAGTGGCAATCATGATCATTAGATGTAAATAAATAAGTCATTTTCATTATCATGTGTCCTGAAAGGAAGCAAGATTCACTGTGAGGGAAAAGTATAAAAGAGGGGAAATTAAAGGCTTTGAAAAATTAACATCAATCCCAGAGTGCACCTGGACTTTTGTTTCCACCGTTCTGTCTCCAAACATCAGCTCATATTCTGAGATGGTTTGATAGTAGTACTGAATTTAATGCAGAATAGACCAGACTTAACCCTACCAAAGGCCTTTCTTACAGAAACAAAAGCTTTTCATAACTAAGTGTCTTTGTCACTTCTAGTTCTACCGCCTTGTTGTATGTAAACTCACATGATAGGTGTCATTTGGGCTCTGGGAACAACTTATTTTCCCAAACAATAGAAAGAAAAAGACAAAATGATGATTAAATGAAAACATGCCCTCCTCCCCTTGCCAGTGTTCAAAACCAAAGTAAGATTGCTTATGGCCTCATATAGCAATTGCAAATAAGGTTTATAAGAAAGAAAAAAACTTAAAAAGCAAAAGGGGTAGTACTGCATTGTCTGATGTGTTGTGCTTTGCTCCATAGTGTTAAAAAACATGGATGTGCCACACTGTTGGTACCTACAATATATTAAATCAGCCATTGCAAAACTGATTAGATCCTCTTTCAACTCATCCCTACTTGTTAACTAACTGATCTTGGCTTTCTGTTCTGTTTACCATTCATCTATAAATTAATCTAATGTTCCTCCAGATTGTTCAATTTGTATTGATCCTATTGTCCTGTTAAAATCCTTTACTGACTTAGTGTATCTTCTTTATCCCAAATTTGAGCTTCCACTTCATGCTGACCCTGCATGTATCCCCCTAATACTCCTCAGATTCTGCCTAGCCCAAATGAATTGTCAAATCCTCCTACTTGCAGCTTCATTCTGCTAATTGAATGCTTCCCTGTGCTAAAACAGGCATCCCAGGTTTATTCTTTTCTTTCAATTCTAGCATAAGATTTTCAGACATCTGTGAGCCACTAGAAATCCTTTCCAAAATAAGATTTCTTCAGGATTTCTTTCTCCTGCAATTCACATATTCTATATTTTCTGAAAGTGGAGGACCAAAAAATGGCTTTTCCTCTGCTTGTGACAAGAGTTGTGTAATCAGAGTGAGGCAGGGACAGTTAGTGAATATCTCAAAGAGAAACTTTGTGAATCATATGGGAAATTCTCTGTCTGACGAGTTTAAGTGTGCACATCAGGTTATGGATGATTATCTGAACTCTCACTATGAACTTTTGAGGTTTACCCTTCATTAACTATGGAAGTCTGCTGTAAAAATTATTTGATCAAGAGACGTTCACGTTTCTCAATCAGGGGACATCAAGACTTTTGCAGCCACAAGGACAGAACTCTAATTCAAATTACTGTTTATACATTATTGACAAAATCTTGGAGAATGGAAAAGCATGGTTTTGTGAGCCCTTAAGCTAACATTAAAAATAATTGCAGATTCAATAATGAAAGTTTGAAAACTGTTACAGATGTCTGAAGAATTAACAGATGAGCAAGAGGAGATTTTAATAACTATTATCTGAGAAATCCAGTAGCTTGTGACAGATGAGGAGTTACTTACCTACTCCATTTGATCTGTTCTTTATTGCAATGTGAAAAAACTCACTCAAGAGCAGACACCAAAATATATATGGAGAAGTACTTTTAATATACCAATCTGAACTTCAGCGTGTCTTTTTTTCCTTCACTGAACCTTTAAAATTTACAAATGGTTTTGTTGGCTTCCTAACAAGTTTACACAAGAGGCTCCAACTTTATTGATTTCTCAAGAGATTTTGATGTTCTGCTCCATCCTCTCTTTATGAACAAACAGCAGCTAGGGCTAGGCTAAGGAGGAATTAACTGGGCATAAGTGATAGATAGATAAAGGAATAATAAAGATCTGGAGTTGATTTTAGGCCAAATATGGTTTTTAATCTTCTGTTTACAACCCATCAGAAGTTTTAGTTAAACTTTAACTATTGTTGATCTTGCTATTTATTAGTAAGCTGCTAAGCATTTCTACATTCCATTAAAATCAGCTTTGTTAATATGCAATCATTCATTGTCAATCTGTATCAAAGCAATATAACAATAGGTAGTTACATGCCATTTTCAACTTTTATATCTGGAATGGTTTTTGCCTAAAATAATGCTTTTTAAAACAAAATGTGATTAAGAATCTACTTTTTGTTGTTGGCCTGAAATTCCTCCCTCCTTCTAGTGTGACTTCTTTACTTTTTAGTAGTCCTTTGAGGTATTGAAGCACTTTTATTTTCCTTGAGACATGGCTTACAGGGAGAGCTTGAGAGATGTGCCTTCATTTTCTGTGCATCTTATCCACAGTGACAAGTGAACTCTGTTTTGATGCACATATGAATTTGTCTCTACAAGTTCCTACAAACTGTTTATCATAGAACCTTAGTAGCTGTAGTCTTGTATAGCCCTATTGACTCCACCAGTTTTAGCCTGGATGAAGAGATAAAGATATTTGAGTTCTGCCACTTCATCTTTTGGAAGCTTTATTTTCTGCCCTTAACAATAAGCTATATCACAGGAAAATGTAACATCAACTTCCTCAAAGAAGGTAGAGCAAGGAAAAGTAAACAATGAAATTGTATCTCAGTGTCACAGTTGCTTTCAAACAGTTCAAGTCAGAATCAACACTTTGATTGTGTTAAGCATTTTACACACATTAAAAATACAACCCCTTTTCCAAAGAGGGTTTTTTTTTTTTCCGGGGCATGGGGGATGATTTCCCATTAAAATTTGTCCTGCAGGTTTTAGGAAAATATTAGCGTTTTTAAGAAGGGCTATAATGAAGGAATATTATTCTGAGGCTTCAGTCTCCAACTAGTTCACTAAAGGCCTTGTTATACCTCAGTCAGGAATAGTTGCACAGTATAGGCTACAATATGTCTGATAAACTGCCTCTTGAAGTATAATGTGCCTCCACACAAACAGTGTGACGTATTTGATAAGAATTTGTGACTCTAAAGATGACCAATGTGTCAAGAAAATTCCACAGTATACCCTGAACATAAGACTTCCTAAAAACTTGGAAATTAAAATTTTCCTGTGGGAGTTAAAGCACACATGCACACCCCCACACACGCCCATCCTGTCTTTTGAAAACACGGACTATTGTCAACAAAGTTTACTATGATGTACAACATCCTTCTTATTGAGCATACAGTTTAAAACATGAATGAGGTAATATGTCTCTCTAAACTACTTGCATTGGCAAAGTTCTTGGCCACCGAACCGAATCCACTACTGCTCACAGTGATAAACTTATTAAAATCTAATAACACTCTGTACTGGTTCTGACTGGGATAGAGTTAATTTTCTTCATAGTAGCTTGTATGAGGCTATGTTTTGCATTTGTGATGAAAACAGTGCTAATAGCATAGTAATGTTTTAGTTATTGCTGAACACCAGTGCTTGTGCAGCATCATGGCCTTTTCTGCTCCTCACGCTGCCCCACCAGCGAGTAGGCTGGGGGTGCACAAGAAGTTGGGAGAGGGCACATCTGGGACAGCTGACCCCAACTGCCCAAAGGGATATCCCAGACCATAAGATGTCGCGCTCAGCCACAAAAGCTGAGCTGTGAGTCGCTGGAAGGACACATCTCAAAACTCTCATTAACCTGTTCTCTTCGTTTGTAAAAGAGTTCTTGAAACCGTCATGATCTTTCCACATGCAGGGGAAACAGCCTGAAATTTGACCTCCTGGATTTTTTACCTTCTCACATTCATTCTTCTACATATCTTCTTTTTTTTTCTTTTTTTTTTTTTCACTCTAGAATAATGTAATTTAGTAGCAGTCAGGCAGAATCACAAACTGTCCAGTCCTTTTATCTTCTCCCACTAAAACGAAATGGTGGAGTAGGCTGGGAGAAGGTCATCCTGCAGGCTGCCATGCAGTATATGAGTTTCTAAGGTTATTTTGACCAAGTAAAAGAAGACAAATTGGCCCACACAGAGCTATGAACTGCAACAAACAGATTGCTTCCAAGATCAGAGTTTGCTTAAGGTCTCAGAACATTACGCAGTGCAAATTACAAGTATGCTTAGTCATGCTTTTGTGTACAAACTAGCTGTGCTTTCTGTAGAAAAAAAGAAAGGCTAATGTATAAAGATACACTGAATTTTTTCCATTAAAATAAAAAATGAGTTCTGTTGAAAACTAAGTTTTAGAAACTAAATTATTTTGGGGAGTGTTTATTATTTCACTATTGTTTCACTTGAAGCTAAACACAAATATTCACAATTTTTCTGCTGAAATAGGGAATAGCCCAACTCAGATGGGTTTGTGGAATTTCCAGCTCCCATTGCCCTTGTCGGGCTCTGTGCTCGGATTTACCAGCCTGCTCCAGAACTAAGGCTTGGAAATATTGTAAAAGATGAGGTATAAACATGGAGTCCAGCTTGAATTATAATACTTTCATTCTCACATACCATCACCCTCTCTTTTGTGTTCAGAAAGTCATTCTTTGTGGAAAGTTCCCTCATGAAACAGAAACCCTTTTCAGTCCCCACCTAACTCTAAAGACCATCCTGAGATCATCCCAAAGGTGAATGGGTAGCTGGTGCCTTGTCGCTCTCGTACACAGACACCTCGGAAGGAAGTCTCCATGACCCTAGGGACAGAGAAGACCTCCACTGGGAAAGTTATATTACCTAAAAATAAGAGTCTTCACAATGATATAATATAAAGCCAATTGTTATGAAAGCTTACACTGGTATGCTAATGTGAGCTTATTTATTACCACATTGTATCACATGTCTTTGACAATACATTTTGCATAGCACTAATATGGCATATGCCATAGCAGATCAGGCCATCCATTCGTCCAAATTCGTGTGACACTTTTAATATTTTTTCTGCTACAAGCCAGATAATAAAATTTAAAACTAATCTAAGTGGTCTAGAACAAAATGTCTAAATGTAACAAAAACATAGCAAAACAGATGTTTTTAAACAAATATATTATCTCCTGTGCCTGAAATGTGAAACAAGAATAGATTTAGAATTTCTTAAAAAAACCCAACATGTTGTGGGATTTACTGCAATTATAAGGATTTACAGGAAGGAAAACTTTGAAGGGGACTTGAGATGACTTGAGAGTTTTGTAAAAATATGATATTTCAGCAATTAAGGTGGGCTTTTAATTGAAACATTCATACTTTATGTATTATTACTATGTTTTTCTGCACATATACAGTCCTTTTCCTGTGGTAGACTAGTACTTTTCAGTAAAAAAATAAAGGAAAACAAGATTTGATTGTTTTTAAGATAATTTATCACATTATGTATATTTTCAATTCCCTCAAAAGTCAGGTAAATAATTTAGAATACAGCTTCTGGAATAAAAAATTTCTCTATTTTACAAATGACATTTATAGGGCATGTGGTGCAGCTGACATTTCTTTTTCTAACATTGCTTGCTAATATTTTCAGAGGGATGAATTACTCTTCTGTATTTAACCATTGCAACTGCACAGAGAGATAGATATGTTTGTTTGTGTTTTGCTTTTCAAGGAGTATGTGTACCATGAATATTTTATGTACAATACAGTGCTGTCTGAAAAGAGGCTAAAACTACTAGAATCTTTTGGCTGATATAACGATATGGCACCAAAATAAAAAGTAATTCTTTACAGTTAAAGGATACTCTGAGGTAAATACCATCATTAATTCTGTCTGGGTTAAATTACCGTGTGTTTTTTTCACATAAAAATGCAAAAAAACCCCATTTAACTATTCATTGTTGCAATTTCAAGCTAAGATCCACTATAATGCACATTCATGAAGGGCTTTGTGGAGTCTTCAGATGCTTAAAAATTCTATCCAAACTACAGATCAAACTAAGGGTTTATTTGCAAAAGTAAAGTTGAGGTATATAAAATCTCAGATGCTTTAAAACTTACCTTCAGCGTCTACAGAATTTCTGAGAAATATTGAGCAACTGAAGTGCTGTCTTTTACATCCTCCTCCTTCTAAGCACTTCTTCAGTTTATACACATTAGTGGATGTGATCAAGCTGAAAATGCTGCTGGCTTCGTCTTCTAAAAGTTTGATGCTTCTATCACTCGTTTTTTCCTATGGAAGTATTGGGGTTTATGAACAGAGTCCTTTTTATGAAGAAAATATGTGTGAAGATGTCTGAAGACCTGTGGGGCTACTACAAGTGTATGCTGGGACAAAAAAAAAGAACATAAACTTGGAACTTTCTTCCTCTTCATAATTGTTGTTCAAAGAAAACGGTTATTTTGCCTACATCACCTTCTCCATTATGAATTTCACTTATGTAAAGTAAAAGTAGTTGTGCAAAGGCATCTCAGGTCAAAGCTCCATGTACCCTTAGGCATAACTGGATATAATTCTAGGAAAAGTCTTCCAATTTACAGTTCTTTTTTATTAAAGTTTTGAAACTGCATCTCTTAAACTGAGTCGTTAAATACTAAAGTTAAACACTGGCAGTTAATTTGCAAGCCAGACATGACCAGGAGTTATTTATTTAGATATCGAAATCAGTTTCTTATTACCACTCCAACATTTTAAGTGAAATATATGTCTGAGATTGCAAACTTTATACTTTAGGATTACAAAACCAGTGACATTCGGCACTACTTGAACTTCAGAGCTACTTTTCCTCCAGACTGAGGTTATCAGAAAGAAAGTCTTTACCTCAGTGATTGAGATTAAAATCCCATTTCTGGCATCAAGATAGATGACAAAGCAGGGTTAAAATCTTTAGTTTGGGGTGTGATAATACCAAGTATATGATTGTTATAATACATGCTTAATTTTCACATCTTCCACTTGACATATTGTTGTGGTTTAACCTGCCAGGCAGCTGAAGACCACACAGCCGCTCGTTCCCTCCCTGTCCTCCCCAGTGGGATGGGGAAGTCAGTCAGAAAAAAAAAAATAAAACTCACGGGTTGAGATAAAGACAGTTTAATAAAACAGCAGAGGAAAACGATGATGATAAGAATAAGAAGAATAAGAATAGGAGAATATACACAATATACAGAACACATGATGCACAACACAATTGCTCACAACCCGCTGATGGATGCCTAGCCTGTCCCAGGTAGCAATCACTTTTCCCCCAGCCAACTGTCCCCGAGCATGACGTCATATGGTATGGAAGAGCCCTTCGGTCAGTTTAGGTCAGCTATGCTGGCTATGCTCCCTCCCAGCTTCTTGTGCACCTGTCAAGGCATGGGAAACAGAAAAGCCTCTAGGCACTACTTAACAATAACTAAAACATCAGTGTGTTATCAACATTCTTCTTCCAAAAGACAACACTATGCCAGCTACTAGGAAGAAAATTGGAATCATAGAATTATAGAATGTTTTGGGTTGGAAGGCACCTTTAATCCAACCACCCTGCAGTGAGCAGGGACATCTTAACTAGATCAGGTTGCTCAGAGCCCCAGCCAACCTGGTCCTGAAGGTTGCCAGGGATGGGGCTTCCACCACCTCTCTGGGCAACCCGTTCCAGGGTTTCACTACCTTCACTGTAAAGAATTTCTTCCTTATATCCAGTCTAAACCTACCCTGTTCTAGTTTAAAACCATTACCCCTTGTCCTGTCACAGCTGGCCCTACTAAAAAGATTTTCCCCATCTTTCCTATAGGCCCCCTTTAGGTACTGAAAGGCCACAATCAGGTCTCCCCGCAGCCTTCTTTTCTCCAGGCTGAACAAGCCCAACTCTCTCAGCCTGTCCTCATAGGAGAGGTGCTCCAGCCCTCAGATCCTTTTGTGGCCCTCCTCTGGACCTGCTCCAATAGTTCCATGTCCTTCTTGTGCTGAGGGCTCCAGAGCTGGACGCAGCACTCTAGGTGAGGTCTCACCAGAGCAGAGTATAGCAGCAGAATCACCTCCCTCGACCTGCTGGCCACGCTCCTCCTGATGCAGCCCAGTGTATGGTTGGCCTTCTGGGCTGCCAGCGCACGTTGCTGGCTCATATCCAGCTTTTTGTCCACCAGTACTCCCAAGTCCCTCTCAGCAGGGCTGCTCTAGATCCTTTCTTCCCCCAGCCTGTATTGATACTGGGGGTTACCCCAACCCAGGTGCATGACCTTGCACTTGGCCTTGTTGAACCTCATGAGGTTCACACAGGCCCACCTCTCCCACTTGTCCAGGTCTCTCTGGATGACATCCCTTCCTTCTGGTGTGTCAACCGCACCACTCAGCTTGGTGTCATCTGCAAACTTGCTTAGGGTGCACTCGATCTCACTGTCTAAGTCATTGATGAAGATGTTAAACAGCACCGGTCCCAGTATGGATCCCTGAGGGACACCACTCATCACCAGTCTCCATCAAGACATCGAGCCATTGACCACTACCCTCTGGATGTGACCGTCCAGCCAGTTCCTTATCCACCGAACAGTCCACCCATCAAATCCATAGCTCTCCAATTTAGAGAGAAGGATGCTGTGGGGGACCGTGTCAAAGGCTTTGCACGAGTCCAGATAGATGACGTCCATTGGTTTTCCTTTGTCCACCGTTGTCGTCACACCATCATAGAAAGTCACTAGGTTCGTCAGGCAGGACTTGCCCTTGGTGAAGCCATGCTGGCTATCTCGAATTATCTCCCTGGCCTCCATGTGCTTTAGCATAGCTTCTAGGAGGATCTGTTCCATGATCTTCCCAGGCACAGAGGTGAGGCTGACAGGTCAGTAGTTCCCAGAGTCTTCCTTTCTACCCTTTTTGAAAATGGGCACAATATTTCCCTTTTTCCAGTCCCCAGGGACTTCACCTGACTGCCATGACTTTTCAAATATCATGGAGAGTGGCTTGGCGACTACATTGGCCAATTCCCTCAGGACTCTGGGATGCATCTCATCAGGTCCCATGGACTTATGTGCATTCAGGTTCCTCAGGTGGTCATGAACCTTATCTTCTCTTACAGCAGGAGGGGTTTTGACCTCCCGGGCCTCCTCATGCCATCCATCAACTCGGGAGGGGTGAGGAGAGAGGTTGCCAGTAAAGACTGAGGCAAAAATGTTGTTGAGTACCTCAGCCTTCTCCTCATCTGCTGTTACCAGATTGCCAGTCTCACTCATCAGCGGGGTATGCTTTCTTTAACCATCCTTTTCTGGCTGATATGCCTGTAGAAGCCCTTCTTATTATTCTTTGCATCCCTAGCCAAGTTAAGCTCCAGCTGCGCCTTCGCCTCCCTGACCCCATTCCTACACAACCGGACCACTTCCCTATACTCTTCCCAGCATGCCTGTCCCTGCTTCCGCTGCCTGTGCAGTTCCCTCTTCCTCCTTAGTTTGACCAGCATCTCTTGTCTCAGCCATGCTGGTCTCTTCCCTTCTTTGCCCGATTTCGTACACCTAGGGATCGAGAGCTCTTGCATTCTGTGGATCGCATCCTTAAAGATCTGCCAGCTCTATTCTGTTCCCCTGTCCCTGAGGACCGTTTCTGAGGGAGTCCTTCTGACTATCTCCTTGAGGAGGTGGAAGTTTGCTTTTCTAAAATTCAGGGTCCTGACTATACTCTTTGTTCTTCCCATTTCCCTCAGGAGCATGAACTCTACCAGTGCATGATCACTGCAGCCCAGGTGGCCTCCAATCTTGACATCTCCGACGAGTTCGCTTGCATTGGTGACCACCAGGTCCAGTATCGTATCCCCTTGGGTATGGGTGTCTATTACCCGGCTTAAGAAGTTGTCCTCAATGCATTCAAGGAACCTGCTGGATTGCCTACAGCTTGCCGTGTTGGTTTTCCAGCAGATGTCAGGGAGGTCAAAGTCCCCCAGTAGGACGAGAGCCTGCGAGAATGAAGCCTCCCGGAGTTGGAGGAAGAACGCTTCGTCAGTCGGCTCCTCTTGATCTGGCGGCCTGTAGCAGACACCAACCACCAGGTTCCCTTTGTTGCCTCTCTCTCTGATTCTTACCCATAAGCTTTCGACCTGCTCGTGGCTATTCTTCAGGGACAGCTCTTCACACTGTAATGATTTCTTGATGTAAAGGGCAACGCCTCTGCCCACTCCTTCCTCGCCTGTCCCTTCTGAACAGCCTGTAGCCATCAATAGCTACATTCCAGTCATGGGATTCATCCCACCAAGTCTCTGTAATGGCAATCAGGTCATAGCTTTCTAGCAGCATGATTGCTTCCAACTCCTCTTGTTTGTTTCCCATGCTGCGTGCGTTTGTATAGAGGCATCTCATCTGAGCTGTCGGCCTCATCACCTTCATAGCAGAGCACCCCTCGTTTCCCTTGAGGTGTTTCATGGGCTTTTCCTTGTTGGCTCCTATTACCTCAGGAGCCTCTGGCTCACCTCTGCCAGACTTCAACTTCGCTGCAGTGCCCCGGCACACTGCTGGGCAACGGGTTGAGGGCTCATACTAGCCCCCCGTCCCTCTAACCCTTGTGTTTCATCCCCTAGCCTGTCGCTGGCAAGCCTGTTAGGTTCCCCTTCCCCCTTCACATCTAGTTTAAAGCCCTGTCAATGAGCCCCACAAGCTCCTGGGCAAAGACCCTCTTCCCCCTTTGAGAAATCTGGCTCCCATTTGATGCCAGCAAGCCCGGTGCCATGTAGACCATCCCACGGTCAAAGAACCCAAAGTTGTGGCAGCAACACCAGTCGCGAAGCCACGCGTTAATAGATTGAGTCCACCTATATTGCCCAGTATCTCTGCCCACCACTGGAAGGAGCGAGGAAAAAATAACCTGTGCTCCAGATTCCTTCACTAACCGCCCCAAGGCTTTGAATTCTTTTTTGATCACCCTCGGGCTACTTACTGCAACTTCCTCAGCACCCACGTGGAAGAGCAGTAAGGGATAGTAGTTTGAGGGTCGGACCAGGCTAGGAAGTTTCCTAGTGACGTCTCTAACCCAGGCTCCTGGGAGGCAGCAGACCTCCCTAAGAGCAGGGTCTGCCCGGCATATTGGTCCCTCTGTTCCCCTCAGATGGTAATCTCCCACAACCATTACCCGCCTCTTCTTCCTCGTGGGGTAGTAGAAATATGACAGGGAGGTCTTTCTGATCTTTGCGCCTCCTGTGATGTGGATAGGTCAACAGCTACCCCGTCCACCGCCTTGTCTTCCACCTCTAGAGCCTCATACCTGTTATGCAGAGGCACCTGGGGAGAAGCGGTGGGCAAGGAAAGGGTTCTCCTCCTGCCCCGACTGCAGACCAGTTTCCACTCACTGCTCTCCATTGAGGCCCTTCCTTCATCCTGACCAGGGGGGGATACTAGTTCCCTTTGATCCCGGGCCTTTTTTGGTGGCTGTTCCTGCGTAGATTTCTGGGAGGTCAGAGCGCGGCTCCACCAGTCTATCTCCTGCTCCGCTTCCCTGATGCTCCGTAGCCTGTCTACCTCTTCTCTTAGCTCTGCCACCAGGCAGAGTAGGTAGTCCACTTGATCACATCTTATACAGGTGTTGCCTTTGCTGGTGTCCGTTTCCAGTGCCAGCTGGTGGCACTCCCTGCAGCCAGAGACCTGGACAGCTGCGTGCTTTCCAAGGACCTCAATCTGTGTTGAGGCTTCCTTTCTGACCAACAGATTAGATGTAGCTTTCTGACGGGGGGGTGCCATGGCTGGACTTCGTCTCAGCACTTGAGTTTCCTGAGCTTACCTCGGGAGTTGGGGGAGGGCCCTCGCCTTGTCTGCACGAACTGCCTGCGCAAACTGACGCGCCGCGCCCTGTTCGCCATGCTTGGGGTTGTTCGCGCTCCCTGGGGGCTGCTTTTGTACGCCAGGAGGTCAGGCCGCCGTCACCCCTGACTCTGCCCACACTGAATCAGAGCTGCCGCTTGTCAGGAGCTGGCTCTGAGGTGGGGTGGGGGCTGGAGTGCCCTCTCCCATCCTTCGCTTTTGACTTCGTGGTTCTGCCGCTTTTAGGAAAGGGTCCCCCGGCGCGATCCTCCACTCTGGAGCCCTTCGCCTCGGTGTCTTCGCCGAAAGTACTGAAAGGCCACAATCGGGTCTCCCCACAGCCTTCTCTTCTCCAGGCTGAACAACGCCAACTCTCTCAGCCTGTCCTCATAGGAGAGGTGCTCCAGCCCTTGGATCATTTTTGTAGCCCTCCTCTGGACCCACTCCAACTGTTCCATGTCCTTCTTGTGCTGAGGGCTCAGTACCCCCAAGTCCTTCTCCGCAGGACTGCTCTCAATCCCTTCATCCCCTAGCCTGTATTGACATTGGGGGTTGCCCAACCTCATGAGGTTCACACAGGCCCACCTCTCCCACTTGTCCAGGTCTCTCTGGATGACATCCTGTCTTTCTGTCATGCCAACTGCACCACTCAGCTTGGTGTCATCTGCAAACTTGCTGATGGTGCACTTGATCCCGCTGTCTGTGTAATTGAAGAAAACACTAAAATTAACTCTATCCCAGACGAAACCAAGACACACACCTCTTTACATACAAATTTGCTCTTCTCCAGCTCAGTCAGCAATGTCAAACAATGCAACAAATAGCCTCCTGAGGAATTATTGCAACATAGCCAAATGTGGTTTATAACATCAGAACATGCAAGAAAGCAGGTGGCAGTATGATGTTCTAGGAGAAATACTGCCTTTGTTTCTTGCCTTGGGAGCCTTTTCCTTGTCTTCCACACCATTCTATTAAAAGAATAATAGAAAACCCACACATTAATGGTGATGTATGGAACACAAGACATGACACAATTAAATTTCATTGCTGTTGCCAAAAGGGTATGAAAAGTAACCTTTTCTGTCTCTCAGATAATGCTGATTGTCCTGGTTGTAAGCTGAAGAATGAGCAGCAGAGGATTAGAGTAACAGAAGAGCAAAGCATCTGTACCTAGGCATTTTCAGGAAAAGATAAGAAATGGAAGGGAGGCATTTGTCATAAGATATAATAAATTGGTCTCTATCATCACCCTAATGCTGTCAAGCAAAATGTCTGGTTGCACTTCTACAGTGCATTGTAGTAATTAGCAATCCTTTTTCATTTCTCCATCATTTTCAGTTAACAACCCCACTGCTTCATAGCTGGTGGGTTTATATTTTATGAATTATTATATTAATATTTTAATTGTTATTATTGTTAATATTGTTATTCTTTTTATTAACACATATTACCAGTCTCCATTTAAAGCATTTTGTTGAATCACTTTTTTACTAAATTCAGTAGGAGTGCATATTTACACCTTGCAGTCCTGAATTTTGCTTTGCCTACTAGATGGGGAGAAATGTTGATCTTTGAAGGGCCACACAAAGGAAAGTCTTAAGCTGCAGTACATGGTATTCTTTACAGTATTCCAATATTAATCAGACATATTTACAATAACAAGTAGTTACTGAAAACTAAAAACAACTATTTGGTGTTTGCAGTAAATAGTAATTTCCTCTTAGTCTACATGATGAAGTTCTGGTTGATGTCTATGTTTGCCTAATGCCTGAAGAAAGTTACAATGGAATTTTCAGTGTTTAGAATATATTATAATTTTGTGTAAACTTTTCCTTCTGCCTACCTATTTATTAAAAATGAGTAAGGACAAAATTTCTCAGACTAAAACACTTTCACACATTTTATTCTATCAAAAGTTCATCCATTTAAGAATGTACATATTTTTGTTAATTTTAACATGTTTCCATCTGAGGAACTACCTCTTTTGCGAAACATGACCTTTCTCTCTACTGAAGGGTACTCTCCCTCTTCCTTCTGTCAGTGGGCTATTCTCGATAAACTAACTAATATAGATCGTATTCTTCTACCATCCTTTCTTCCACTTTTAGTTAACCTGAAACTATGACATGTTGTGTTCAGTAGGATGATTCTCTGTTAAGAGCAGGAGCAAGTGAATTCTTATGAAATATTTTTCACATATTAGTGACAGCTGAATATCGTCTTAACTGCATACATTCAAATTTTATTGGCTTTGAATCACTGAAGATTGCTGACTGCTTTATAGATTATGTGTTTTTACACCTCATGTTCCGAAAAGCCTGCAATTAAAAAAAGTTTATGTTTCAGTCCTTCAATACTGAATCAAATTTTACTCTTCCTTGACTTAGTACTTAGAAAAATCCTAAAAATTACAAGTGTTTTTGCCAAGTCATTAACACACACATAGGTACTAGTGAGATGACTCATGGCAACACAATCCTTATTACATCAGTATGGCCCCATGGCACCATCTGCTCATTTCCAGAGTTTTCTTTCCAGTTAGAGTGTCACATAATATATTCAATTTTTCTGAGTTTAACTATGTTTTCTGCCTTATTTCCTAGCCTTGTACAAACCTACGTTTGATCTGTACTGCCTTTTTCTGTTTACATCTGTTATTGAAATTGCATTCTTTTGCTTTTGAAGAAATGAACAGTTTTGAGAGAGTTGGCTTGGCTCACAGAATTCTTTGTCTTCCCAAATCATAAATGATTCTCTCGTGGTGACAGAATGTTGTTACTTAATGCAGAAAACATCTAGTAGTGTTTTCAGTTATAAACCTGTGAAGTGCTAGGTCTCAAGAAAAATACTTTTAACTTGATAGTATTCATTTTCCATACCCTCCCAAAAGAGTAGAACCAGAAAAAATGAAAAAAGGAATAGAACATTGCAGCCTATTTCAGATACTTGGCATGTAATATTCTCCTTCAGTATATCAACTTCATCCAGAGCTGACAATAATATCTGAACAATAAGTCATGAAACTGGGAATATGTTAGTGAATGATTTCTCACATCTTGGGATGAAGGGAAGACTTTCATTGAAAACTACCCCCAAAAATTACAGTTCCTCACCAATACATTCTGCTCTAGCCTCTCTTTCAATGAGAAACTGTTAGAAGCAACCACGTGCAGTCATATATTAACTTGCCAAATACACCTTGATGAGACCTATCTCTATGCTATTTTATCCAGAGCACCAGTAAATGTTTTTTTTTTTTTCTTTTTTACTACAAATACATTGGTGCAACCAGTAAACAGTGCCCAGAGAAAGGGCCTGAGCAGACTTTGTGCATACACCTGATTGATTTTTTTTCCTTAGAAATGACATTAAAAAAATTTGCCATCTACATTTAGTTTTCTACCAAATAGGTTCTTTAACTCATCCATAGAAAAGAGACATAATTATTATATATTATCAGAAGTATTTTGACTTGCTTAGTGTTAGAAATCAGAAGACAGCACATGTCTTCAAAAGAATTTTGATTTGCAAGATCTGGATTTCCGAAAACTAAAAATCACTAAGTCAAACATACAAAAGAGAATGTAAAAGACATTTACTTTGTATTTTTAATTTGTAGCCTGTTGCTTTTTCCCCTGGTGTTTGAATTAATGTTTGAAACTTAAGATACAGTAATTATTCTGTTTTCAGATACTAATCAACTATAAAATCCTTGACAAGCACCTGTTTCATATGTATGCATATGCCATACTGAGAATTCATTAATCCTCAGTTATATACTGATTAATGGAACCCATAAAGATGTCAGCCCATAAAAGATGGGTCAAGTGTATTTTTGGTGAGTGGCATCTAGCTATTAATTTCATTACGTGCAAGGATACATTTATACACTATATTGTAAAAGAACTGAGGTAAGAAAAACTTCCCCTATCTGCCAATAGCCAAGTATACTTTCCTTGGCAATACACTGATTTTAAATGGATCTATTAAAGAGAAGCTATTCCCTAGTCTGACACTGTGTGACAATTTCTGCAATAACACATCAGTACTATAATGATAGAGTCAAGGTCCATATAAATTACTGAATTTGATTTTAAGCCTTGTTCTGGCATTTCATTACATGTATTTTTGCCATTACTATTAGGTCATGCATGATGGCTAGAAATATGAAAATATGGAGAGAGAGAGAGATATCTCCTGCTTCCTGCCTTCATAATAGTACTATTGGAATATCAACATGTATTCACAATGTTAAAATTTTGAGAGAAATAAAAGCACAGAAGTTTGGGCAGGGAGGATTTCTAGGGCTTAGCCTTAGAGTAGCCCTCCCCCCACTATCAAGACCTTGCTACACAAACCCAATACAGCATTGATAACATGTAATGTATACACTATCCCAATTATGAGCAAACTTTGAGTAAAAACTTTTTCAGTTATACTGGGGTATTATACTGGAATAGAGTAGATTAATTAAAAATCATAAAGCTATAAAAGCAATTTGTAATGGTATAATGGCTATTCATGCACATATGGCATATTTAAATGAATAAAGTAGAATAAAAGCCATTAGAGTATCCCTGTATATTTTAGCACACATAACCAAGCATATATTTTGAATGGCTTGGGCAAATAAATATGAAAAGTCATGAAACGAATGTGAGAATAGATGGTACTCTGCATTTCTTTTCACTGAAACCTATTTTTTATAACAAGAAAAGAAACAGTATTTTAATAAAGGAAGGCCACTCACTTTGACTGGTAAACTTTAAGGAAGCTCTGGACCTCAGGGACATACTGAAATTGAGGAACATAATTCAGATGGGTAGAGTTAACTGTCTGTACAGTAATAAATATGTTTTTGGCTTTGTTCAATTGGATTTGTTCGCATTTTTGTCCCTGTCCTTCAAGGACAGCAGGAAAAACCATTGATAAGGTTGGGGAGGGCTAAAATAGGTGCATTAAGTAGCACTGAAAAGTGACAAAATAGTAATATACCAACTGTGAAAATACTGTGCAGTAATGTTCTTGCTTACAAGTTTCTGAGAATAAAATCAATACAATATCCATAAAATGAAATAAATTTACATCATCCCCATATCATACTGGAGTTGTTTCCCTGTGCTACTAACACCTTCTTAGTTTCATTCTGGGCTGAACTGCAAACAAAACCTCCTCATTACATGTCATTGCAAGATCCCACAAAATCCTGATCATTATGGTATGTATTTCCATAATAAAGGCATACAGACCAGAAATCTCTATAAACTGGTATGGACTATATCTGCCTCCAACTCCGTACTTTAAGTTCATCATTATTTTGTACTCAGAGTTTCTACCTCTGTCAAAACTTGAGTTTAATTAGAGCACTGGTGCTGAAAGAATAGTGGGCCAGAGTTAAATACTAGTCCCCTGGCAACCTACCTACTGCTATGAGGGTGCAAAATTTAACCGAGACTTGGGCCCTCGACAGGCACGTCTCCTGATCATGCTTTATTCATGTAGCCAGCTGTTGTAGGCTAACCTCAGTGGGCAGCTAAGCACCAGACAATCACTTGCTCACTTCCCACCACCATTCCCCAGCAGGATGGGGGAAGAGGAAAGGAAGAATAAAAGCAGAAAATCTTGGAAGTCAAGATTAAAAAAAAAAAAAAAAAAAGTGTAATAAGTGAAGGATAAGTGGGAGAAGAGAGAGAAAATAAAACAAAACAAGAGATGCAAAGGCAATCACTCACCACCTCCTACGGGTAGACTGATTCTCAGCCAGTCCCTGAGCAAAAGATGGATAACCTTCTAAAACCCCCTCTTTTCCCTTTTATTGCTGAGCATGACATTATGTGACAAGGATTTATCTCTTTAGTTAGTTCAGGTCATCTGCCCAGCTGTGCCCCCTCCCAGACTATTGCACACACACCAGTCTGTTCACTGGGGTGGGGGGCAGACTGAGGAACAGCAAAGGTCTTGATGCTGTGCAAACACTGTTCAGCAAAACCTAGAACATTAGTGTATTATCAGTACTGCTTTGGTTAAAAATCTAAACCACAACACCATGTGAGCTTTTATGAAGAAAATTAACTCTATCCTAGCCAGGCCCAGTACACCAGCCTAGTGATTAGCTCTTAGTATGCTGTTTTCATCTAATTCCCCTGCACGTAACAGTATCTGTCCATTTTTTCCAATCTCAGTAGTAAGAAAAATCCACTTCTGAGAAATAATTTCATATTTGTTTAATTTTCTGTACTGATAGTAATTTAATATGAACATAGAGATGAGATGAGAAGTGGATTGTTATCATTAGGATGTCACCTGCTGTCTACATTGAACTCATGACAAGGCATAGGTTTTGGCCACAAATTTGTGATATTTGGGCCCAGAGCTTGAGTTTTTGATGAAGGCTATGTGGACCTCGCCACAGGTGATTAGTCAGAATACCCAACACAATCCAATAAACCAGATGGTAAGAACAAACATGGAGACAGTGAACAATTGAGATAGTAACATGGGGCAAGAGTTCTCAAAGGAGATTAGGTAAGGTATATATTAATTAGGGTAGAAGTGATTAGCAGAATACAATGATTAAGAGACATAATTTTGAAGGGCATACAGCAGGCAGCTGCCCTGAAATTATTTGACAGAGTAATGGGCTGAAAAACTAAAGACATGTACCAAAGCTAAGAAAGACCGGTCAACAAGGGAGTTCGGGATAAATTTCTTCACACAGAAGGTAGTTAATGTGTACCACTGCAAGCTATTAGGTGGGGAAAAACTCACCCTCAAACGCTAAACATATCTGAGAACAAACAGATAGGTAGATGAGCTGCATGGGCTAATTCTGCCTATTATCTCTGTTGCAAGAATGGCAAAGGTAAAGTGTTACTTAAATTAGTGGAGTAATAAATGAAGTCTTTTCAGTGAGACTTGCAGTGATAAAAACCAAAGGCAAGCACAATTAGTTTAGTAATATAGCTCTCCCCCCCCCCCCAAAAAAAAGGAAAATAATCCCAGAGCTTGTTTTACTCCAAAATATTTTAAGCAAAATGATTCTTCCTGATTTTATTGCTAATAAGAACATGATAATTGTGAATGCATCTCCCATGGATGTTGTGTATCTGTAATGAGGGACCAAAACAGGGTTTGTTAAAGTCATATTTCTTTAAGGGAAGCCAAAACCAGGAACTTTAAAACCCAGAAGATTCCTCCCCCCAGTTTGTTAGCTGAATTTCCTGCCTGTAGGTCCAACCATGGGGCAAGCTGAGCATATGTTCAAAAGAAGAGAGCCATAATATAATTTACCAACATAAGAGCAGCAGCTGAGTGCTCAGTCAGAAAAACAGGCTATGCTCACTATGCCCACTGAGCATGAATGGCATTGCTCCATCCCTTCCACATGGAAGCACCAAACAAGATCTGCCTTTTCCTACTTCTACTTATCCCTGCACTGACCAGCCAAACCAACACTACCCTCCACCACACTGCATCCAGCTCTATCTTTGTCTTTACCGTCCACCAACCCTAAACCAATACCCCGCTCTGCTCTGCCTTTTTTTCACGCAGCCTATGCTGCAAGCAGCTTGAGACCTGCACTCCCTCTCTGCTGGCAAGAGAGTTAGGAGCTCCCAGATTAGCAATAACTGACACTTTGCAAGCACGTTTCTGGACACCCCATGCCAACACTGACATGCCACTCTGCACTGCCCCTAAAAGGCCAGCAGCTCTGCACAGCCTGTAGGGACCTGCTGCCACAGAGCCGCTGGTACCAAAACTACATCACCCTGCTGGGAAATTTCAGGCTTAGGTAGCCAAATCTGTTCTTATATAGCTGCCAATTATCAGGCATGGAAACACCAGTCAACTGTTTTCCACTGGATAAAAGCCTGCTGTATGAGAGCGCTGCACCCCCAGCCTGCAGTGGCACAGATGACGCCTGCCTGCGCAGATTCTCACGGCTCCCCGCTGCGCTTCCTGCAGCTCCTGAGCAGAGGGAGGACAAGTAGGATGGCACTGGAAGTAGCTTATTCCCTTCTGTGCATAGACACATATACGCTAAATATAGCTCTCTTGGAGCTTAGTTCAGAAGTGTATCAGAACATCAGCTATGATATTTAACAACCTCAACTTTCCCTGGTGGAGACTGATATGTACCTTCAAAATACAGGGAGTAAGTAAAATAGTCATTATGTACATGGATTTTTCTGTAGGTTGAGCAATATATTGACTGAGATCAAAAGCATTAGCCTTCATTTTCCTGCAGTTGAATATCTGTGCTAAAAAAAATATTTATTAGCATCCGAATGTTTTATGAACCATATCTAAATAACATTGCTATGCAAAGTTGAATTTCATATCATTCCACATTTCTTTAGTTTCCCTACCCACTCAAAAGAAAACAAGCCAAACCAAACGTCAGTCTTGGATTTTGTATATTTACAATTTCAAAACGCTTCTCCAAGGCAATCAATTGAATTGATACAATAAAATTAATACAATTTATACAACTGTACCCTAATATCAAGGTTTTATAGAAAACTTTCAATTTTCTGTATTTCCATAGAACACGTTTAACCACAATCTGACACTAACTGTAATAATTTTTCAAGTCAAATGCATATGCAAACATTTCAAAATTAGCATTTTAAGTAAGGTTAATGTAACTTAAGTTTTCTAACACTGAAAAAAAGTAATTTCCACATTGTGTATCTATAAGTTATTTTTAAGCAATAATGGAATGTAGATAATTCTATAAAAATGTTTTGAAGATATTTATACATTAAGAAACCAAAATGAGCCATTATCCAATTCAAATGATTGGCCTTTATTACATTTAAGATCATCAGTCAGGATGATCTATGAGTTTGAAACCTGGATCCTCTCCAGATTGATATGGAGTTCAGCCCAACAGTAACAGAACTTAGATTGCAGTGTAAGTGCAGGAGAAAGCAAATATAGAAGCCAATTTACAAAAGGAAATTTCTGCTGAAATCTTACTAGTTATCCTGATCCTAAATAGCCTGAACCAATGGTGCATTAACTGTCCTCCAAACAGTTGAGTGGGAGTGGAGTTTATGCCTAAAAACTCTGCTCAAGCCAGGAATAGGTCTTCACCCTGAAGGCTCATATTACAACAGTAAATAGTTTAGGTATATTCCCATATGTGAAAGAAAAGATTAGTGATACTGACCTTTGTGCAGCCCTACAAAGGAAGAGCGATATCAGGGAGGTAACTAGCGCACTGAGAAATTACTTACTTGGCAAGTGCAGATACAAGAAAATCAAGACACGGCATCCTTTGTAATTCCTATGACAGTTCATCCATTGGTAATACAACACAAGAGATTCTGGGTTGGCAAGGAAAGAGTTTGACCACCTTTTTGAGGCTGGGAATCACACAGAGGTCTGAGTTCTTATTGTACCATGAATTCAGGGGGACTGGTGGCAGAGTCGGGAAGGAAGGGAGGAAATGGGGAATGTAAAGATTTATTTCAATGTAATTACAGCAGTTCTAACATAAAACTATAATGTCTGACCATTGTTCCTCCTTGTACTGTTGTCCATTCTGCAACACCCCATGAATATCAGGAATGATGTCCAACTTGTTACTTTCCTCACAGGCCATTGCCATGAGATGTGCTGTCTCCTACCAGCATAGTCAAACATTTCCTGGTTACTAATATGGACTATGGCTGGTGGAGACTGAGCAGAACAGAAAGACTGACTTTACTTTCTTTACTAATTGAATTAAAATGAGACAGATACTTAGCATGTCCTTGAATTGGACTATTTCTTGTAACACTAGCCTGGACATAGGAACAGCCTCAGGCTGCACAGGATAACAAGGGAGCTTTTTTCCCCTGCCCCACACTAACATGTTAGTATATCATTGACTTTCCTTTCTCCAAAGCAACTTCATCCATCTGAGGCTAGAGGACAGACCATTAAAAGAGCCTTGTTTTCTTTCCTCTACTAGTCATCCAGACTGTTCCTTTCCCAACATCCTTCTGGCCTTAAGGTTGTTGCATTTCTATTCGGAAGGGGCTAAGGTAACTTTCAGTTTCCTAAAACAGACTGCTCTGCAACACCTTAGAATTGTTATTCCTTTAACATTTGTGGTAGTTTCACTCTATGTCCATATTGGTCAGAAAGCACAAATGTCTTCTGGAGTCAAGAGTCTATGTACTGGAAAAAATGTTATACAAAAGTATGACACAACTTCATTTATCTACAGATGGGAAGCCACACCTTGAATAAAGTGTCACATCATTTATTCACAGAACTAGTTTAACTCCTTGCTTCCAATTACATTACTGCTATTAATAATGAAGATCTTATTACACAACTGTAATTACTTTATTCTTAAGCATTCATGTTTGAACAGTTTATTTTTTTTTAATCAAAAGAGTTGCCTGAAGGAGTAAAAAAATTATGTACCATTGGACTCTGATGTTCATACTTGGCTTGCAACAAGATTGTCTCACTCCGATACAAACAACTCCTTGTTAAGTATATTTCAATACAAAGACAAATCTCAAATTAATTAAAAAAAAAAAAAAGCATGTAAATGCACACAGACAGAAACTTTGCTACAGTACAAACATTAAGCAAAAGGGGGAAGATTAGATCACCAAGTAGAGACTGAGTCCGCTTATAAAATATGATTCTAGAAATGATTTATTGCATTACTCCTTTTGTCTAACTCACCAACGCAATGGAAAATCCTAGGGAAAAAAATCTCCCAACATGATTACTTCAAGTACTGAGCCCAGAGGTTGTTTGAAATTCCTAATCATCTCTGAATCTGGTATTAGGTTCACTCAAGTTTCCTGGCTACATTGACCTTCCCTTGAGTTACCTGTGCTCAGAATTAGGTAAAATTAACAATTTGCTGCACATGTAATTTATCAGAACTGAGCTAATACAGATCTATTAGATATCAGTAGCCAAGCAACCACAAAAAATGTTAATATACATGTATAGATAAAAATACACATACACAGATCTTTGTTCTAGAGATAAAAGGGTAAATCAGTGGAAAATACAAAATACTGCAAAGACTTAGGAAGTAAACAAGAAAACTACTTCTAGATCCCTCTATGTACATACAATAATCAAACAAAGGTAATTGTCTTTAGCTTGATTACTTAATGAAACACGTATTAGCAATCTGACTGTCAATACATCAGTGTCTCATACCCCAAATATTAAACCTCTGGATAATTTCAACTGAGTTTATCAAAAGGGTGGAGCTCACAGACCTTAAAAGATTTTACAACGGGCTGACACGTATTTGAAACAAAGCCAGTGAAGGAAGCAAAGACCCCTGATCCAGGCTGCTTGAATTGCCTCACAACCTGCAAGTCTAATCAGCCATATGGAATTTTGACCAGCAAGTGCAGCATATAGCAGCCAGCAGGCCAACCAAAGGCAGGGGAAATAGCAGTGACTTTGTTAAGTTACATGGAGAACAGAAGAGAAAGCCATGGGATGAAGGTCTGTCTCATTAGTAGTGTGGTGTTGGAAGGGATGAAGGAAACATTTTACTATGATTAAGGAACTCAGGAAAAACAAGATTTTAAGGGCAAGAAATCACACTTGTGTTTAAGTTATGCAGGAAGAAACTGAGCATATTTTAGCCAAGTAAGAGAGACCTAGTCAACCTACTGAGGCTTCTGCCTACCTGAAATACTCTACGAATCTAGAGGAGGAAGACTCAAGTGTACACAATGCACTATTCTGTCATAAATCTGACTTGAGTAATTCCAGTGCTTCCAAAATATTTTTTCCCTAAATTATGTTTTTTTCAGACCACATTAGAAGATTCGTGCCTCATCCCATGCCCATGAGGTACAAAGTTCCTTAGTACCCAACTTTTTAAGGTTTTTCTAACTCTTTGTGGAAAAGAAGTATTTTCCAAAAGGACACTGTTATTGGTATTTCTGTAGCAGTAAGCTCTAGCCCTAATTCCAATACTTTGTTATTTGATGATTAGAAGTCCTATTTCTGTAAGTGCTGCTGGGATCAGACCTTATTAGACCCAGAATTACTGGTAAAAAAGTCCTAACAACTTTGCAGTGTCATTTTAGCCACTGACAGTAGGAGGATTTGACATCCCCTTTTGAACACCATTGTGTCCTTAAAGCACTTATTCCTACTGACAGGTGCTCTACTTGAGGCGAGAGTGAACTTAATGCTTTATCACAAAATTATAAGAAGTATCCTTGTAAATACATTTCAATTTTTTCTATTATTTAGTTTGTACTAGCAGGCAAAAAGTATGACCACATTTTAACTACAAAGCAGGCTGTTCTGCTAGCTGACCAGAAAGGCATCCATGACCCTTAAGGATGAAAAAGAGGTGATTTATAATTTCTGCACTGAAGATCTTGCACCTGATGATTGATGTAGTCTTCATCTAGTGGTCTTCGGCCTTAGATAAACACAACACTAACTTAAGTTAACTCCTGCTCTGACAGCTCCCATGCGTCTTTGCAATTGGGATTTGAAGTTGTTGGCATGTGCCCCCTCCAGCTATGCCTCTATTTGCCTTTCAAGCAACTCCTCTGTCTGGCCCACCTGCATCAGTACATGTTCTGCTGAGCACAGTGCTGCAGAAGGCCTCATGTACTGGGAGTAATATTTTCAAAGTTAACATAAATAGAAGAGTATGCCAAGGACTGTACATGGACAGCTCTATACGAGATGAGGACCAGACTCACATGAAGACTAATGCAAATAAAGATTCCAAACACTAAGAAAAAAACCCAAACCAAAACCCAATCAAACAAAAACACCCACCTAACTAAAAGACTATATTAAGGCTATTTATTACAAAAAATTGAAAAGTTCATGACAGAGAATAGGAGCATTTAATTATCATTAAAACAGATCTGTAACAACAGTACATTCATTCCTGTCGGGAGTGGAGGTTCTTGAGGTTCTCATTGATGTTCAACCTCAATTTGGATGTTAAGAGTGGGTGAAGATGTTACGTTCTTTGAGGGATACATTATTCAACAGTTTGCACAACTCTGTCCCTTCCAATTAATCCTCCAAAAAGATAAATTAGGAATACAAAATTGTTTAGCAAGATTTATATTGATTTCTTTTTTTAAGAACAAAGAAGCCTAGTACAAACATATTCCTAAGAACTCTAGGTGAAAAATATTTAACCTCAAGTAATTGAAGTTTTAAGATGTTTTGAAGTTTCACAAACCATAGATAAAGACCCCTTAGAAATGTCATTTTCTCAGTAGGAAGCATAAATGAACTCATGAAATAAACATTACAAAGTATTTTTCTTTTTTTAGTTCATGCCTTCCTTCCAGGGAAGGTAAAATACACTATGAGGTGAGTAATTTCTGCCAGTAGTATATTTGATTAATATTTTGTAGCTATGCAACACAGAAACTTGTTAGAATTATTTCTGTAGACAAACACAGGACTCTTAATATAAGCATTTTAATCCATTTTAGAGATGAGTAAACTGAGGTGCACTACAATTAATAACTAAAGTGTTTTTAAAAAAATCATTTATAAAATGAAAATCCACCATAAAGAAGTCATTAACATAAAGTGTCTTTAATTTTGAAAGCTACTTTGGTTTTACTTTGAATAAACTTATTTGCTACCTCACAAGTTGTTGGACACATTGCTTTACTGGGGCCTTTGATATATTCACTGCCATTTCCTGAGTGGATACTTGGCTAAGGTTAAGAAGAATTGGGGATTTACAGAATTATGTGAGTTAGTGTTTGATCCTAGTAGGAAAGTTGGACAGGAAAAAAATATCATCTTTGGAAAAATATTTCTGATATCAGCATTTCTTTCATTTTTCATCAGGCTGAAAAACTAATGTTTTGAAAACCAGACATTCTTACTTTCCCAGAAATAAGTAGCTGACCTATAGCTACCTATATCCTCAGTGCTCAGCAAGGATACCAGATGCATGTATTCAGTCTTAGTCACTTCTGTAGGAACCATCCCATTTTCTTTCCTATCTAAACAAGAATTAATAAATAAGTTAATTTTTTTTTCTTACCTGAAGAGGGACTTGCAGGTCTGAAAGCTGCTTTGCTTTTTTCCCTCTCTCCTTTACAAATTAATTTTACTTCTACTCATCACTTTGTCTTTTTAATTTGGAGCAATTCCACTTTGTCCAACTGAAGTATTTACTAGCACAAAGAAAGACTCCAAAGCTTACATCTTGCCAAAACTTTCAGTATTTCTTTGCTCTTTGGTTCAACATAGACAGAAGCTTTTTAATTCTACAAGATGTTTACTATTTAATATCATTTATTAAATATTAAAATACCTGTAATCAAGATTGCTACGAACACTCTTCGGTACCCAGGTTTGTTCCACAGATAATTGCAAGTCCATTAGAAAGAGGAAAGCTTTATCCCAAGCATCAGCATGCTGCATAAGTGCTTTTTCAATAATTATGTTCATTAGGAGAACTGGAATTTTCCAGTCTTTTTGTGTGTTCAACAGCTTATGTTATATGGTTTCCCCAAACTCTTCAGTTTTAGGGAGTTTGCAGCCTTTGACATGTAAATTTTTTAAAAATCTGATTCCCTTATTAGCTAAGTATTTTTGCCATTAGTCACAGATTATGTTCATTTAAATTTCAGTTTTAAAATCTTTCCAGGCTACAGGAGATTTAAAACAAAACTGATACCACCTCAGTGTTATTAAAGCCTTGATCCTAACATCAAACATGGAGAACAGAGCCTTGATTTAGCCCCAAGAAGCCATCAATAAGTCCCAAGAAGAATTAAGCTTCTCAAAATGGCAATCCAAAACCATCAGCAGGTTAAGCAGAGGTCAGTCTAAAGTCAGTTATGTTCTGCCTGAATCTGCCTGCAGCAGGCCAGCATGAAACACTGACTCTGCACCCTTCATGAGGTTGAAGTGGCTGGAGCCCTCTTCTACTTGGGATATGCAGCCCTGTACCTTTTTCCAATATTAAATATGTTTTTCCCAGCAAATAAAAAAACCCAGGACTTTCTTTTTCTATAGAGAGTTGGCACCTATCACATATGAAATAACAAGAAGCAACAGCTCAAGGACTAGAAGTCTTTTCTCAGACTAAAGAAATTTAAATATACAGTCTTTAAAGTGAGTCCCCTAACCAGAAAACTGCAGCTTATTTATTTAGAAGCATTTCAGCTGAAGCTGAGATGATATGCAGAAAGAATTAAAAGAGTAATTGAAAAAAATAATCAAGAAATAAAAGGACAAGTAGAAGGGTACATCGTAAACTCAGGAGTTAGAGCAGTAACTTGGAATGAATTATTGCTGGATACCAGTCCCTGCTTCCAGGATTCCATTCATATTTTATTCAAATAAATGCTGCAATAAAAGCAGCAAGAACGGGGTTACTGCATGAAGCAGGACAAGCCAGGGGTGACCCCAGAGCAGGTAACACCCCCATTGACCCAGGCACAGTCCCACAGAACCCAAGCAAAGTACTGATGAAAGGAACCATCAACATCCTCAGATACATCCAGTGGTGAACCAGGTCCAGTGGCCCTTCAGGGGGCCAAGTAAGGAAGTGAGTCCAGAGGTTGTCACATAGGCACAAGGCATCCATCTGGGAAACAGGCCAGGAGGCAGGGACACCTAGAGCATAGCTCAGGAAGGGTTTAAGACCTCCAAACTGAGTTGAAATGGGGCTCCTGGACCCATGGAGAAGTCTAGGGGGACGTCGCAGGGGCGGGTGGTTGTGTCCAGAAAGGCCTGGTAGTGCCCTCATGGCCCTGACACAAAGCATCCATCAAGCTTCAAGATCAAAACCAGGTTTAGGTTTCACAGTAATTCTCAGGATAATAGTGGCCTTGAGTATTGAAATATTCTGATCTAGCTACCATAAATCTGGGATTCAGACAGTATATTACTGTGTAGCCAGCTGAAGGAAGAGAATGACAGTGGGCATGTCTCCATTTGCATGTAGGCAACCCAAATTTTTATCAGATTACCCACAAAGTTCAGAATATTGAAATGAGTTGTCTGTTGAGGTTCTACTTGCCATGTTGGTAACATTCCACTCTCAGATCAAGAAAAATAACCAGGACAGTGAAACTAAAGAACAACATTGCGCATTCTGTTTGCTTCAGCTGCTGAAACAGCATAGAACAGTCCTGATGTTAATTGCCAGTGATAGAGATTTTGTGGCAATTATGTCATCACTGCAATTAATTTCACAGTGAACATTGTAATCAGCCTGTGTAATCCGCCCACTGAGTAGCACTGATCTCTCAGCCTGGCCTAATTAGACAAAAGTTTCAGGATTACATTAGTGTCAGACAGAAGACATTTACAGAGAGTAAGGCTGGGAAATTACACATAGGAAGCATCAGTGGTAGTGGAGTCGTGCCTTGAACAGGCAAAGAGTGTGGCCTTTTGGGATTTTTATGGAAAACTAAACAAACCTTTGAGCTCTTGCCAAGTCTACAAACACTGAGCAAAGAAAATAAAATCAAACAAGGTAAAAATTATAAACAATCTCCTTGCACACATTTAGGAAAGCCAAGTATAGTCCTGGTTATTGTTATAGCTGAACCGGTTTTGGCAAAAACCACATTTTTAGTAAAATAGTCTAGTCACTGGCCACTGAAACTCCATTCCAAAGAGGAGTTTATTGTGCTGGGGATATACAAAGCTATTTTTCTTAACTACTCAAGCTGCTCTGGCTACCACAAACCTAATTCTGCTCTGTTGAAGTCAATAAAAAGGCTCCTATTGATTTCAACAAGCATGCGATCACATCCAATGCCAAAATCACCCAGGAGGTAGAAAAGAAAATAACAGCTGAATATTGAAATGGCATGATGAATACCTGCCATTTTTAGCATTGCTTTTATACATTATTCTAAAAAGAATAACAGGAAGGTGTTTCTATTTTACTGAAATATTCATCAGAAATAATAGATGTGTCATCAATGGATAAAAATACCATGGAATTATTACTTTGCTTTGTGCATTGTTGATGTGGAAAAGGATAAGATTCCATAAGCTTCTTTATTTATTCAGATTATATCAGGAACTCTAATAAATAAGACACACAACAGATCAAAGTGGTGTGTACACAGAAACTGTCTTTCTTTGCAAAAGCCCAGTCCAAGAAATTCCATATTTTGGTTACATGTAATATTACCATTTATAATTAGATATCAGAAAATTAGGTTACTAATTTGAAAATGTTCACCACAGGTAACTATTCATATATGTGAAGCTAATTAGTCTAGACTTAAAGATTCTCAAGAATTTAAAGGTGTTTGCAGTAGTAAGCTGTAACTGAAGAGAAAAAGAATGCACAGAAGTTTGATTTGTTTGTTGAATAAACAAACTATATGCATCTAGAGGTAAAGGGAAAAGACTGTATCAAATATAATCCCTAGGCTGAGAAGCAGAGTAATAAACAGTATCTTTTCTGCTACAGGTTCTGATTTTTCTACAGATTCTTCCTATTTTCAGCTTCACCTAAAGCAAGTGGTTAAAAAAAAAAGTAAAATTATTTCAATAAAAGAAAACATAAAGGATATTAAAGAAAGCTTTTGTGCATCTCCTTCCCCACTTTTCCTCAAAATATTTGTTACTTCAAAATGTCTGTAAAGGCCTTTGCACATAAGAAATTTGGCACTGTCAAAACCAGCAGTACTTATCAAAGTATAAATACATTTTAGGCAGCACATATGTTTCTAAGCTATTGGAGCTGTCTATTGAACTTTTAATGCAGCATCCTCTACATTACACACAACACATGCACTAAAAAGGCAACGGATTTTCTACCTTGTATCTCATAAGGACAGCTGAAATCCAGTATATTCAGATAAATTTTATTGAAATCGATGCAGAGTTGGTAATAAAAATACAATAAAGATCATAAACATTCATTTACTTATAAATTACATATTCTGCTCATGTCTAATTACAGTAGCCTTTCTGATCATGCTTAAAATCCATGACAAATGGCTTCTGTAGTACTTACAGTGTCAGGTTGTTTTGAGGTTGGCAAGCTAGTAAGAGCACATTATACCTTCATTGTTATGGTTTCCTTCCCTTGGAAAGAAAAGGACAAGTGGGGAAAGAGGGCATGCCTAGGAAGTCAAGAGGATCATCTGAACCCAGAAAATAGGATGCTCTCATATTGTGCTCCTCTTGCTACCCTCTAGACTCTGTTTCTTCGTCTTTCTTGCTGGTTACACTGTCTCTCATTGTATATTAGATAATATATAATGGTCTCAAAGAGGTGTTTGGTTATAGGGATACAGAATCTCATACAGTAGAACAAATTTCCTTGCATATGTCTCAAGGCTTAAATAATATTAATAATCTCACTAAGCACAGCTTACTGTAAACTAGTGAAGATGACAGAAGTGCCTTAAACAAAGATTGAGAAATATGATTGAAACTCGAAGATTCATTCTGGTTTACTTCAGTGCTCTCTAGAAACAGTTCTTCTATGTATTTGACATCTGTTGAATTGTGTTTCTCTGTATTTAGCATCTGCTTTAATATTTACATATGTATATACATGTACTTCTTTTATACATATATAAAATATATTTGACATCTGCTTTCCCATATTTAGAAAATGTTAGTAAATATAAGCCTTCATTTCTTTTGCCTTGTTCAGTTTTTGCAATAAATTTTTTTCTGAATTACAATACTTTCCAAAAGCAAAACAAAGAAATTCTGGCTAAAATTATAGTTAAAAAAACACAACCAAGCAAACCCAAACCAAATGGCAACACTGATTTAGCTCTGATGGTAAATTTATTCTTAAAGTTTAGGTGATGCTATCCATGGTATTTTCCTCATAGACTCCTTCACTTTATTATACGCAATGCAATTCAACTAGAAGAGCCAGAATAGCTATTTCAGCATCCCATGGAGATAACACAGGCCACAAAATACACACATATAACAACCAAATGCACTGTAAAACAAGGAAAACTGAATGTCATTGTTACAGAACTATGACAAAATCATTGGCTATATAGAGATCTTAATAGAAATGGTGAGATTGATATGAATGAGGAATAAATGCAAATGTATTGGTGTGGAAGCACCTGAAGAGACAAAAAATAATAGAAAGACCATGAGAATGATCTAACAGGTCATCAGGGTCCTAGCACATACCTCTTTGCTGCTTCTCAGGACACTCAGGTTCAGAGAGAAATCTTAGTAATTCATGTATCGGTGACAAGAAACTGATTGCTGTCAGCTTCTATAGTGTACAAAAAGGCACATACAAACCCAGTACATGGTAAGCAAATGAAAAAGACATGTGGAAATATTAGTAGGACTCAATAGGTGATGTCCTTTGTCCTCAACATTATCACAAGGAATCCTGGACAGACTATATATGAGCATTTTGGTATCTGAAGACTGGTCAAACTACCATGACTCATACATCTTGCTTTTTGTGAGTATGTGGTTGTCAGAGTACAATACTCTCTGAACGGTTCTTTTAGATATTCAGTGTGTGGTGGGTGTAATATTTAATAAAACTTACTATTTGAAAGTATTTCTGATTTAGCAGATTAATATAAAATATACTGGAAACACAATACAAATGTCAGTTACACTTAGAAAAATATAGCAATTGCAATACATATTTCAATCGCAATACCAATCTGTCATCATTACCTGTCTCTATAATATGCTCACCATCATGACACTGGACATCCCCAGTTCCTGGGAAGAATACATGTGTTAAAGCCAGCTCAAGCCCATTGCTTTCTTTGAAATTCTTTTACTAGTTGTTTAGTTTTTATATTCTATGTTGGGCCGAGTGACATATACACTCCCCCCATGTTGGTGTGGCTAACTCAGGGAGACATTCACGGTTTTAATGAGTTCATTAATACATTTACACCACCAGTTGATCCACTCAACTGTGATACAGCCAGCTGATCCATCCAACTGACATAGCTGACTAAAATAGAGGCCACTCTCGGGTCCCCTGTGTGTTGAGATACAGTAAGTTTCTTTGCAGCAGCTGTGATCAGTCACACCCTACATTATTTCCTAAGCTTCATGGGCACATCACCCTTTCCCATTGCCTCTGAGCCTTCTCCCATTGTAGAGGATTATTAGTCAGTCACACTGGTATGACTGTGTGAGTATGTATAAGCAAAATTAGTTGTTTGAATTTACACCTTCCCTAAAAGCTCACACTGAGATTTCCTATGTTGTTGTTACAATGCTGCAAGAATATTTCATACAGAAAACTGTTTATTAATTCCCTTTCCACTGAAGATTGCTCTGGATCTTGTTTCTTTTGCCCTTCTACTTTCATTTTATAGGATGGAGGTGTTTGTTTTCCCCCTTCCACTGTCCTCTAAGCCTTTAGAAAAAGAAAAGTGATTGCAGTATATATTCACCATAGATACCATAAAGGTGAAAAGCAGCTCTTTACTTTCTCATTGCATGCTTCAAGAACAGTAAACCATGAAGAGCACTGCCATGTTCAACACACTGTTTGTCCTAAGCTTGAGCTTCAGCCCTTCTATTATGCTGCTGCTAAGTTTGCCTGGAGTCAGGAGTGCTTCTGTCATGTTGTCTTCTAGTCAAGACAAGTATGGGAGCAAAATTTCCCTCCTTCTCTGTTTCAGGGAAATATGAGACTTGCAGCAGGAAATGGAGTGCCCAGGCATCAACCTCCAGCACCACTTCCTATTGAGACCCTGCTGCAGAGACCTTCCCTGTTTGAGTAGAATCTCATGACTTGAACACTGGTCCTACACTAAATGCTTCAACTTTGTGTTAGTTTATAACAGCTCTCATACAGCTGAGTTGGAAGGCTGTGATTAACATTTGTTAGTTGCTAGAATTTCCCAGATACATCAGTTTGTGTTTTGACAGAAGTAGGTAAACAGAACAATGGAAACATAGCCTTTGTTTCAACCAAGACGAGATGAAGAACAGTGTGACATAGACACTTCCACGAGAGCAGAACAAACTCCCTTACAGAGATCCTTGCTTGTCTCTGACATTTAAATCTTACGGAATACCACTTTAATGCTACAAGTGATGGAGAAAGCTCATGTGGAGCTAATACAGAATAACAAGGAGAAGGGAGCAAAGGTTCAAAAGCAATGTCACCATGAACCACAGTGGAGGCCACGATATGAAATAGATTAATACAGTGGCATATCTCATTTTTTATACTATGTTAATAATTATTTTCACCATATAAATGTTTAGATCAAACGGAAGTCAAGCCCCATTGCACTGGGTGCTTCACAAAGATAACATAAGAAAAAGCCCCTGGAAGTTTGCAGTTAAAATAGGGAAAAAAGGATCAAAGAAAATGAGAAAGCAAGTATTACTATTCCCTTTTCTCTCTAAATATTATGATTGACAGGGTTCCCAGCACAAGCAGAGAACTTTCCACTTTAAATTAATCATCTTACATAAATAGTCTGATTGATCCTCAGGGAATTATCCATCATGCTAGCTCTTTAAACATTTGGAAAACAAAAATTAAATTTAATTGTCTTATCCAGATGTATGAAAAGAAATAAAGCACCAGTGTCAAATCTACTCCATTCCATTCTGAAAGATTTTTGTTGTTGTTTAGCAAAATGGATTAGGTTTTCAGTATTATTGGTGAGAGAATGGTGCACATTTTCTTCTGAGGCTGAAAGGATATTTAAGAATGGGGCACTGAGGGATTGTTACTGTCTGCTTTTTATATTCATAAAGGATGTGCACTAAAATATAATGCTATAGTCAGTGGTAATTCAAAAGACATTCTTGCTACCATATTACCCAAAAGATTTAGAGCAGAGTAAGCCATTATGCCTAGACCATTTTATGGCAATGTATTTTCACTGATACAAGCAAGATTACACAAAAATAATGGCATAATGAAGGGGAAATTTCTGTCTTTACACTACATACACAGAGTGGAATACCTGTAGGTATCTTATTCTCAAAACTAAGTCCATGCCTTTGAGTCAGGAACCTAATTTTTACACATGGTATAAAGAAAGTGAAGCACATCTGAACAGTGCTCATAAGGGCCAGAATGGACCAATAATCTCGGAGTACAACTGTGGTGGTGCATCCTACCCCCAAAATTTTCTCTCTTTGACCACTTTATGACCTTAGGAATTCCTGCCAGACCACTGCCTTGGTGTAGTCAGGTGTAGTAGGCCAGTTAGGCACTCCTTAATTGTATCAAACTCATACATAGCTGAGGTAGAGAGCAGCACTATCTGTATCAGAAACTCCTACATGGCTGAGGTGGGGAGCAAGAATGAGAACAATCTGATAGCCTTGAAACATACTTCATCTAAATCTTAGCCCCAGAGACATGGTACCATCCTTACCAGAATTCTGGTCATTAATGACCCAGACTGTGACTCAGATGAAAATTTACTGCTGACTAAAGCCAATCATCTCTCGATCCTATAAAACAGCAGTGCTAAGTGAGGCCATTCAAGCTCTCCTGGACTGCAGTGGTCTGAGGCCAGCATCACCCTCTGAATGGGAGGCCTCTCAGAGCTAGCAAGCTCTTAAAGTTTGCTATAAGTCAGATGTCCATGGCCAAAGACCAACAGTGGACCCTGGGCTGAAACCCTTCACTCCTTGAGGATGAACACTTGCCTGCTGAGAAATGCCAAGACATTTGACGTGAATATTTCACTGAAGTCGATGTGAGTTTTTAACGGGTATACCTTTATATATATGTATACATTCATATCTTTGTATGTGTGTATGAATGTGTAAATGAACTTAAGTAGTCTGTAGATGTATGATTTAATTACAGAGTGAGTCTTATACTGCTGCTAGATACATATATATTATCTTTAGACATAAACTATTGACCAAGTCTGAGGCTAAGGTTGGACCTAGTCATGCCTAGACTACTCTCTGAAAAGGAGTTTAGAAAGCAAGTATGTTTATTCTGAACCTTGTGACTCAACAGGAGGGTCCTCCTTATCCCCTGTATCCAAGGTCTCTCTGTGAATCATTCTAACTCAAGTTTCTGTACATCTTCTATGTAGTAATAGGGTGAACCTTGCCATCTTTGAATCTTTAACTAAATCACTGTTTTGATTAATTTTGTCTAATCACTTTGCTAATTGACTGATAATTATTATTAAAATATCACAATCAAATCCTGTGATTTGTCATACGTAAATTCTAAACTGCTATGAAATCTGTGTAGAGTCACTCATTCATGACAAATTAACATAGTCAGCAAGATTCCTGAATCAGCATTCATTACACTTTTATATATATATAAATATTTTAAAATATTAAAAGATTATAATACTAAATATTATATTATATTGTTGCAATATATTATTAAATATTTCATGTTAAAATCAAACTAAATATTCCACATTTTTTTGCTTTGATTTTATGAAAATCTCTTTTGAACTCGTAACTTTTGACTGCATGCTAGTTAAAGTTAATATTGTGTCCAATGCTTCAATGTTATTTTGGACAGAGAAAAATTGCTGGGTATTTCAATGAAGTTCAATGTTTTTTTTCAGATAATTTATTTGGGGAAGACCATGCCAAAGAATACCTGTAAACCTCCAAAAAAAAAATATTCAAAAAAGAAACTGGTCTACAGTTTCTGCAGTTCTAGTAATTTTGTCTAGTAGACCAGAAAGACAACACAAACACTCAAGTGAATACACCCTTCCAGCTTTCAGCAAGTATTACAAGCAATTTCCTAAGTTCACCATTTGTCACAAGTAATATTTTCTTCCTTCTTCCTTGTTTTGCAATAGCTCACATTCTTCATCTCTGATAGTGTCTGTCCAGTGTAAATTTACAAAAGTTGTGAGATCATAAATTGGATTCTGGTCCAAAACACTTAACTATTTAGCATTTACAGGTGCTGTTGATGTGTTTGATACTGTCCAGCATTGCTGACTGTCAAATATGCTGTAAGTGAAAGAACAATTATTTGTTTTGCTAGCTGCTTAAACTCGATTGATTTTTCAGCTCAGCTAAGTAAACATATCAAGTAAACATAGCATACTGAAATGTGTGGATTCACTGTTTTACGTGAGCTGAAGATCTAGTCTGAAATACAACTCTATTTTTAAGACATGGTATGGAATTTGGAGGTATTGTGAACTTCATGATTAGGGATAGATGTTGTTTATTTTATTCCTTAGGGAGAAAATGAAGAAAGATCACCTGCTAAGAAATGTTATGCTTTTCCAGGAAATTACTGTTTGACAGAGAACATTAACATTTCTAGTATTATTACCTCCACAGTTGCAGCACCAGCTGTAGAAAATTACAAGGTTCTCCTGTGGAACCAGGATGTAAAGATTTGAAAAAGATGTTAAACAGCTTCTAGGCAACATTTGTTCTCCTCCAATATGCGAGAATGTGGAAATATCAGTCACTGAAACTAAGCGATTCTTTGCAAGGCTGTCGGTAGTCATGCTTTCATTGCTCATCATAGTCTTCTGTTAGAATTCTATTTCATAAAACAAATGTTTTTGTCCAGGTCACTGCACAGACAATCTGCATGTGCAACTGATGTACAATAACACCAAAAGGTGGTGTATGTTAACTGTTATTTCATGTGCCTTAGAAAAATTCAGTGTTTTTTTTCCCCTAATGAGATAGCAGAGAGGAATTAGCATGCCAACAGTTAATTGAAATGTTAATACGGCCAAAATCATGCTGAACCAAGCTTGCAGTATAGATGCACCAGCCAGTTTCTCAGATATTATTAGGCTTAGCCAAAGCAAAAAATTATGATCTAAGACCAAAAATCTTGTTACTTGAACTGTAACATACCGTATCCTTTGTCACTCAGACACAGAATGGGATCTCTCTTCTCATATTCATTCTACCTCCACTTCACAGATATGTTCACACAGTTTACAACTGCTCATTCTTCTGTGTAAGTTCTTAATTTGTTTTTGTTCTTTATAATCATTTCAGAGAGAAGAGACAAAGCAGTAAGTACTACGTTCAGTGATAAAACACCAACTGGAAGACACTGTAGGCACAAGTAATAATTGCAGTATACATCCAACATCTAAAATGTGCAGTTACTATCATTGGTTAAATTTTTTAAGACGTCAGTAATTCTGTATGAACAAATATTAGCTAATATTCTGAACGATTTTTAAAGACCCTTTACTTTTCTGCTGTACTGCTGTTCTTAAGTCACAGTTCTGACTGAGAAAAAATAGCCGTGCTGTTAAAGGGCACAGTATGTATATCCACGCTATTGATTTTGAAGGATGATCTATTTCTAAAGATAATATGGAAGTATGTAGAAGAACCCCATAAGGAACATCTTCCTGTCATTTAAATGTCACTTGACAGATACAATATTAATGAAAAGCTATTTCATGATGTCCACTAGTTTTTTTGTTAAAAGACATTCTCAGAAATCTTATGTGCTTATATGATTTTCCCCTCAGTTTTGAAGACAAATCTCTTTCTACCAACATAGTTTCTCAAGTTTATGTCATTCTGTGGAAAGAAATCAAATTAAGAATACTTTTTTTTAATATATGTAGAATGTTTGTCATATGAAACAATTGTTAACAACAACAAACAGGACAAGCTCCCCTGAAAAAAGGTGATAAAAATTAACTGCTCAAACAGCAGTGTGTGTTCATGACATTTTACCTTTGCTCTTATTTGGTTAATATTTATAAATTGAGCCACTAATTTGTCTTCAGCTGAGCTTGAAAAAGCAGAGTTAGAACTCAAGTTTTATGGCTTACTGTTGACGTTATAAGCTTTAAAGTAAATTTCCTTCCCAAAACATTATCTCTTATCATTAACCACAAGGACATCCCTTATGCTACTTTTTCTGGATCAAAAAAAGAGATAAAAGTGTAATATATCTTTGCAGAAACTAACTGAACTCTCTCTCAAGCAAAGTTCATCAACATTTAGACTAGTAACTACGACTAATATGTTTGTACCTAGGTAAAGGTGGCTTTGAAAGATATCTATATGCAAGAACCCTAAAGTTTGTCATGCAGTTGAATTACACACTGTACTTGCATTGCCTACAATAGGCTTACTTCAGCTTTGATGTTATGCTGATACAGTGGCTTGTATTTACAGACAATTTTAGCATTTTCTTCCAGGTCTCTCAAGAGATATATAGCAATTTTTTGTATCACAGGTGAAACCTATGAAGGTAATAATTCTTTCAAAATATTTCTAACACATCAGTTATTAATTTAACCTTATATTCAGTGGCTTTCTACTGATGGCTTTATAACTATATGTTGTGGTGGAGAGGATGGGAGGAAGTGAAGAGGTATATAAGTCGAAGAATAATCATTAGAAATACTTAAGCTGGAAATCCTTGTTGAGTACCTTTCATTTCAGCTGACATCTCAGCTTCAGAAAGGTAAATCTTTGCTAAGGAACTGAATGCAGGCTAACATGTAAAATATTGTAATAACTAGTAAGAAAGCTAAAATACTGACTGCTAGTTTCCAGTAAAGGAAAAGCTACTTCTAATATCGGATGAGTGAGTCACCACATGAAACCTTTGCTCACCAAGTGCCTCATAAACTGTGACTAGGACATTGTACTTTGTGGATAGCATTTCTGAGTAATCTTTTTGGTATTAAAAACTTTAGCCACAAACACAATGTATTTATTGTCATCTTCCTTGCTTTTCGAGAAAGTGAAATACTGGTCCTTGGTGCATTGTGCCCTAACCCACAGGAATAGATGGTATTCTTATCTCCAATCAGATCTAATATTTTTGTTTGTTTGAGGTGAAAAATAATGTAGAAATACATATAAACCAAAGGGCTGGGGCTTGGTTTTGCACTTTTTTTTCTGAGAGTGGACCTTAATAAAAATTAAGGGCCATATACTATACTATTGCAATCTCACTAATATTAAAAAGAACTTAATAGGACCATTAATAAAACCATTTGATTTTCTTTTTTAATGTAACATTTTATTTTCTCATTAGCAAAGTATTTTTTTAAAAAAAATTTGCAGTTTGAAAAGCAAACAAAGTGAAGAATAGCCTTTGGAAAATATTTGCAAGTTTTTTTCATCCCAAATTGAAAAACATGCTGAAATTGTTTTACTGTTCAAGAAAAATATGTGGGCTTTCATTGCTGGTATTCAAAATATGGTGACCTTCAATTTTATTTGTCTGTAAAAGAAACAAAATATTAGACAAGAGCTTGAAAATGAAAGAAAAAGCACTTTACTTGAAGTCTCTTCAGGGAAGCAAATATTCATCACCAGATCTGTTCAGGAAATGTAAACAAAGGTCAAGTTTAAAGAATACATAGGCATAAAACCAGAATGAAAGACACTTGTCTAATTTATGTCAGAGACCCTGCACAACAACTTTGAATATATGTGGGAGAATAAAATACAGACTGAGAGGGCTGAAGGTTCCTTATGATGTTTCCTCTTATAAATTGAAGAGGAATAAAAAGAAGACATGCAGCATGTTGAAACTCCAGCGACCTCCAAATAACATGCATCCTAGAAATCCCTTAGAAAAGTTCTAAACCATCCCTTTATATGGTTGTCCTAAAAAACAGTATAGTCAGAACCTTAAAGAGAGAAGCTGATACTGAAGATGAAGTGTCTCTGCTCTGGCAGCTGTTAATGGAAGAATAACTTCTTTTGCTCTGTGTCTTCTGTAGGCATTTTCCCCAGCCAGCATGGATCTGCTGGAAAACCAATGCTATTAATCATTTGTGCTGGTTCCTGCTCAGCTGAAGGAAAGGCAAAACTCTCATCAGTTTGCACATTATAAATGCTTATCAAGCCTATGAAAAATTACAAAAGCACTAACACAGTCTTTGACAAACCCAAAACAATACCTCTTCTTTCATCACAGTAGGTAAGCCTTGGACTGTCATTTTGTACAGCTTACAAATGGCAGGCCAAAGCCTGATACTACTGAAGTGCTAGAATCAATCACATTGACTCAATGGTCTCATTCACTGTTTCTATCTAAACATTTATAACTTGAGAAAACTATGGTTTGGACTTTTTCACTCTAATCCAGAATAATTTTCTGTTCTTATTGTTGAGTTTTTAAGTAAGTACCATAGAGTACTAACAGCTTACTGAATATATTTAAACTGCTTGAATGTAGAAAAAAAAAATCTGGCAACCACATTTATAATTTTAGTAAGACATATTTGCATACACTAATATGAAAGTAAGACATATAAATAAAGATAAACTAGTGTTCGGTGGCAGTGAATTCTAGAGAGCATTGTTAACAACTTTCTGGCATAGGTGATCAAAGTGCCAACAAGGACAATGTCCTCCTGGACCTCATGCTTACAAAAAAGGAGGAACTGGCTGCGGATGTGGAAGCCGGGGACAGGCTTGGCTGCAGAGACCATGAGAAGATGCAGTTCAGGATCCAGAGAGAAGGGAGCATGCAAAAAGCAGGGCACAGCACTGGATTTCAAGAGAGCAGACTTGACCCTTTTCAGAGATACATCCCTGGAGGGAAGACAGGTCCAGAAATGCTTGTTGATATTCACGAATCACCTCCTCCAAGTACAAGAAAGACCTGTCCCAACAAATAGGAAATCAAGCTAAAAAGCAGGAGGACACCTTCATGGATGAACAAGGAGCTCCAAACTGAACTCAGACATAAAACAGAAGTGTACAAGAAGTGGAAGCAGGGGCAGATGAACAAGGGGGTCTATAGAGTATTTGTCTGGTTGTGCAGGAATGGGGTTAGGAAAGCCAAGGCTGGCATGGAGTTGAATCTGGGAAAGAGTGTGAAGAGAAGGGCAATAAGAAATTATTCTACCATACATAAGCAGCAAAAAGACTTCTAGGGAAAACACGGTCCTGCTGCTGAGTGGGGCAGGGGACCAGATGAAAAATGACAGGGAAAAGGATGAAGTGTGCAATGTCTGCTTTGCCTTAGTCATTACCAGTAAAACCAGCCTTTCAGACTCTCAGGCACCTAAGACAGAAAGATCTGGAGAACTATAGGTGGTCCTTCTTACCTCAGTCCCTGGGAAGGTGGTAGAGAGAATCCTCCTGGAAACTATGTCCAAGCACATAAAGGACAAGAAGGTGATTGATCAGCATGGATTTATGAGGGCTAAATCACACTTAACTAACCTGACAGCCTCTACAATGAGATGACACAGCACCAAAATGTCTGGTTAGAGGTCAGTCACAGTGGTGTACTTGATACTGGGGCCAATACTGTTTAACATCTACATTGATGACCTGAGGACAGAGTGCATCCTCGGCAATTTCACAGGTGATACAAAACTATGAGGGGCGGTTGATACACCAAAGGGTCATGATGTCATCCAAAAGGACCTAGACATGCTGGAGAGTTTGTCTTCCAGGAACCTGTGGATGAAAAGCTGGATATGAGCCGGCAATGTACGCTGGCAGCCCAGAAGGCCAACCGTACTCTGGGCTGCATCAGGAGGAGCGTGGCCAGCAGGTCGAGGGAGGTGATTCTGCCCCTCTACTCTGCTCTGGTGAGACCTCACCTGGAGTACTGCATCCAGCTCTGCAGCCCTCAGCACAAGAAGGACATGGAACTGTTGGAGCGGGTCCAGAAGAGGGCTACTAAAATGATCCGAGGGCTGGAGCACCTCTCCTATGAGGACAGGCTGAGAGAGTTGGGCTTGTTCAGTCTGGAGAAGAGAAGGCTGCGGGGAGACCTGATTACGGCCTTTCAATACCTAAAGGGGGCCTATAGGAAAGATGGGGAAAATCTTTTTAGTAGGGCCAGCTGTGTTAGGACAAGGGGTAATGGTTTTAAACTAAAACAGGGTAGGTTTAGGCTAAATATAAGAAAAAAGTTCTTTACAATGAGGGTGGTAAACCACTGGAACAGGTTTCCCAGAGAGGTAGTGGAGGCCCCATCCCTGGCAACATTCAAGGCCAGGTTGGCTGGGGCTCTGAGCAGCCTGATCTAGTTAGCAGTGTCCCTGCTCACTGCAGGGGGGTTGGACTCGATGACCTCTAGTGGTCCCTTCCAACCCCAAACATTCTATGATTCTATGATTCTATGATAACCTTACGAATTTCAACAAGTGAACCGCAAAGTCCTGCATCTGGGAAGAAATAAACCCAGACACCAATACACACTAGGGGGCAACCAGCTGGAAAACACCCCTGTGGAGAAAGACCTTGGGGTCCTGGTGGACAACAAGCTGATCATGAGACAGGAAAACACCCTCATGGCAAAGGTGGCCAACAACACCCTGGGCTGCATTAGGAAGAGCATTGCCAGCAGGTCAAGGGAGGTGATCCTTCCCCTCTGTTCAGCACTGGTGAGGCCACACCTGGAGTGCTGTGTTCAGTTCTGGACTCCCCAGTGCATGCAAGATATGGGCTTTCTGGAATGAGTCCAGTAGAGGGCCATAATGATGGTTAAGGGAACACCTTTCATGTGAGGAGAGCCTGAGAGATCTGGGACTGTCCAACCTGGGGAGGCTAAGGGGGAATCTCATAATTTTATATAAACATATGAGAGGAGGGAATAAAGATGAGGGAGCCAGACTCTTCTCAGCAGAATCCAGTGAAAGAACAAAAGGCAATGGGCAAAAATTGAAACACATGAGATTCCATTTGAACACAATAAAACACCTTTCTAGCTGTGAGGGTGGTCAAATACTGGAGCAGGTTATCCAGGGAGGTTGTAGAGTCCCCCTCTGTGGACATATTTGAAGCCTGACTGGGCTTGTTTCTGGACAGCCTGCACTAGTTCACCCTGCCTGAGCAAGGGGGTGGGACTAGATTATCTGAAGAGGTCTCTTCCATCCTAGGCAATTGTGTGATTCTGTGAAATCTGAGGTTAATTACAGGCAATATTTTGGAAGTTGTATAAACTATGCCCTTTTTTAATGTGTTCCTATTGCAAATCAAGCTACCAAAAAAACCACCGCAAACCCAACTCCTGACTTGGGATAATCTACGCTAAGAATGTATCTTTGTAATTTTTGTTTGTAGAGAGTTGAATTATTTGTTGCAGTAGAAGTGTAATATTCAATTAAACCTACCCTCAGGGAGAAAAGCTATTTGAACAACACTGTAATCTTAATGAAATGGGTCAGATTTCAAACTGCATCAGTTTGGAATCTGAAAATAGGCTTAGGCTCTGTGAAACAGTTTTACCTTTTATAACAAATTATTTGTCTCCAGTACAGTGTAATTATTCACCACTTGCATGGAATTCTGTCACATTAAAACAAATTTTCTTGAAATAATACAGAAAACCTAAGAAATTTTTATGCTATATTTGATCATGAATTTCTATCAACCTACAACCTAGATATGTGCTTATTATATAATAAATCATTTTATAGGGAGGTACCATGTCCATTTCTGACATTTTAAAGTGTTTTTTTTCCCCATAACATGCTGTTGAGATCTTAAAATTTAAAGACCTCAAAGAGATGCTGAAGTGTAAAACATTGGTTTATAATTGATTAAATATTCTCAGGTGAACAATGTGATATCAATGTACTTTTATACTGTTTTCCCAACATATCCAGTTTGCTGCTTACGAATATTTCAGACTCGATACAGGCTCCATACAGACCACTGTACCTGATTCTGGAAATTTTGAACACTTAAAAATATCTTGATGCTAATAATAAGTAAATGGCAATATTCTCTTTGATGGTCTCACTCTCCCAAATGTACCATGTATTGTGAAAACTGAGGAAAACTCATACTTGTTCAGCCTGTGATGCAGAAACACCAATCCTCCATAATATTCAGTCACTACTATTAGGAGTTGCATACAGAAAGGAACATAGTGGTCTCTTTCTATTTACAGGTACAGTATAAGTGCACAACAAGGAGTGCTTTTAAGAGTCTAATCTCAGCTTTTCAACCTTGTGTGGCAGGTGCCAATATTCACTGACCCAAGTAGCTACATTACAGCCATGACAGGATTTCTACCATTCCTACCAATAACCCCCCCGCTGAACATAATAGTCATGGTATTATTAGAAACCCTGCATTGTTATGGCCACAGTATTATTATAAACCCAAACGCAGTCTTAAATTTCTACTGTACATGAAAGGTTTAGCTAGATTTGATAGAATCTTCAAATCAGAAATGGTTTTCACTGAAAAAAAAGAAAGTTTATTGCTAATCAAATGTCAGGTGACAGCTGAGTTAATTAGACATTAAATATAGAGGATAATCCAGTATCTAGCACTCTCTTTGAGGCAAAACTATGCTAGTTAGACTGCATGGGAAACTCTGTTCCCAAATACTGGGAATTCCCAATACAATTATCCATTGTATGGTGGCACAGTTAGATTCTTCAACGTGTCTATGATTTTTTTTTGTTTTTTAACTACAGAAATAACAAATTTGGTACTCAACAACCAAACACCCATTGTGGAAAAAACTCAAAATGTAACACAGCATATAAAGTAGCATGTCTCTGTTTTCCATTTGTTTCTATTCAGAAAATTGCAACATTCTTAACTGCAAAGTATGCTTTTTGTGTGGATTAGACAAATAATTTAAAAAAATAAAATTTCAATATGTATAATCAAGCAGTTTTGAACTCTGTTCTGACGGCTTCCCAATACAGGATTTGGAAAGTTGCGGATATCCTATATGTAGACAAGAGACTACAGCAAACTTGACATTCACATGGAATAATTTTGCTCAATGGTAATGAATTAAGTCCTGTAGTATCACAGGCAATGACATTTTATAATCCTAATCATAATTCCTTTAAGATCCATTCTAAAAACAATTAGATTTCTTGCTGCCAGTGTTGATTATATTCTTCCGAAGGTATTAGACTGCAGTTTTCCTCAATACCTACAGCACACAACATACTTGCTTCTACCATAGTTCAAATACAAATGCCAGTGTGTCAAAACATGTGATGATACACTGAAGGACTTTATTTTTCAAGAGGACATAGAGTGAAGAAATCTGTACAATTCTCTTGTACAGAGTCAGTTTTTATTTTTGAAAACAATCTCAAGTTTATCTCCCCATAACTACTCTATCTGCTTGCTTCCATCTTATCTTCACATGAGTGTTCTTTCTTTCTCTACTTTCCTACAATTTCCCCACCTGTATCCAATTGCACATTCACCAGTTACAATATTGGCAAATAATAGTGACAGGCTATTCAACATCACCTGCAGCAGTGAAGATATAGGGCTTTTTTTTTTCCCCCAGTTAAAATAATTAGCAATATAATGGTTTGGTCATTAAAACCCCAAATTGCCAGACTACTGGAAAGAGTTAGGGAAGATTAAATATCAGTTTTAATTAATGTTCACTTTATGAAAGTGCTCAGGCTGAAAAATTCTCAGGACTCTGCTGGCCTCTGTAAGGGGATGTGTGAAGGTTTGGGCCTTGTCCTGAAGAGCTTAGTCTCAAAGAAAACTTAATATTTCAAGACAATTAATGTGAGGAAAGAATGATTGTCAGTTGTCTGCCAAAAGGTTCCCTAAGAATGACTTAAATATCCAGAATGGAAGGAATGGTTGAATGCTGCCACATTCAGCACTTCATTCTTGTCCCTTTGACTTCAACCAACCTAACTTATACATGTCAGCCCCCACTCTTAACAGCTTGCTGCCTATTTCTTTAGGAATGAATATTTCATTAAAATAAAGGTTAGCACCATAGGGTGTTAATGTCATTGCATTTCTATTCACAACACTAAGTGTAATTTGAATCATCAATAGAAGAAACAGAAGGAACAGAAGGAATGACCTTTTTTGAAAGATGCCTCAGAAAGAGAAATGTCAATAAAAAGCAAATAGTGTTTTTCATATCCCCTTACAAACAGATATTTCCTGTCTATGCACTTATGAGAATAGGCTTCTTTCTCACCCATCAGCTTGGCACAAGGGATCACTTGCCAACATGGGAGTGAAATAAGAACTCATACATCCCATGCAGTGTCCTGCTGCTCAGCTGCAGCAATCAAATATACATGAAGCTCTATGCTCCTTCAAAATGTCAACACATTTAGGAGCGGCATTTAGAGAAATCAGTGACTTTATCTTTTGCTATCCCATTCTCTTTAAAATTCCAAGAATGTTGAGCAAACAAATGCAAGACCATAATACAAATGCTGTAAAAAGACCATAATGCCAAAAACTTTCAAGACTTGAAGAAGCAAACACAATAAACTGCAGATTTTTTTTATGCAACTATGTTGTTTCTGAATAAGGCCTCAGTTGTTCTGGTTCTCCTAAAACTGATGTAAAGTTTGGTGAAAGCACTTTTGAATTATTCTCAAACTCCCTGAAATTTCTGTAGTTTCTGTAGTTAGTTTGATCCCAATCATTTAATGTGGTAGAAAAAAACCCACCACAACAATTTATAAAGTAAAAAACCCACACACACACCCCCAAAACGTGAATCTTCAAGCACATAAATATGATAGGCACATTTTTCTAAGTCAAGAATTTAGCAACATATCCACTCTGCAGTACAGAAGACATTTGGAAAGCAGGTGCTTCTGAAAGCAGCTGATGTTTGAATAATTATGTTTAAAAATGTTGCACTACAAATGAATTTATTTCTCTTCCACACAGTTCATACATCTGCAGGAAGGAACTCCAAATACATCCACCTCTGAGCATTTTAACTCTGTGTTCTTTATCCTCTTTATCCTTTCCTTTACCCTCTAAGGAAAAATATCATGATCAGAAATGAAGGAATACAGTAAATGAAGTGGATAAACATACTGGAGAGTTAAAAATATGTAATGACAGAGTTATTTGACACAATGTGGGCTAAATACTGTCCTTATTTGCCAGTTGTCTTAACCAGCACTGGCCCGTCAATAAGTCTCAGGATCCTCCTCTGCACTTTGTTTCAGACATGTTAATCCATGATATGCTCAGCGTAGACCGGTCCCAACCTCTGAATTCCCACCAGAACTGGTACTGATGACTTTATTGAAACATTGTCACCAGTTCAAGCATGTAACATTGCAGGAGCTTACATCTCAAGAAAATAAAAGCCTCTGTAACATCTGTGGGACAGGAATTAAGGATCTTGGAAAATAAATTGCTTTTTTTTCTGCAAACATAATAAATTAAACCCTCACTGTGATTGTCTCTTCTCACCTTCCTCTCTTACTGCCCTTAGCCAGCACATTTCACATGAACTGAACCATATGAAAACCAAATTTTTTGTGTGGCTATATACTCCACAAAGTACGGATTTCTGGAGGGATCAAGAGTAAAGATAAATTGTAAATTTTACTCCCCCCCCCCCCCCAAAAAAAAAAATTGATTATCAGTACTGCTTACAGGAAAAAATAATTACCCTGGATGGAATCTGTTTAAAAAGAGCAATTTTAAATTACTCCCTGGACAACAACTTGATCAAGTCTATTCATATTTCAGGGTAGTTTTAATTCACTTTAAAAGTTCAGCTGAAAAAATAATTAAGACAAAACGAATCCTCGGAGGTGAAAAAAAGAAAAAAAAAAGAAAAAGAAGATAAAAACCAGGTTAGTAATGGAACACTTATTGAAGCCTTAATTAAGAGGAGACACTTGATCACTCTGTAATCGCTGCCTTGAATTAAATGCCTCAAGTACAATAACTAAAGCATAATGGTACTATTCAAAGCAATAGAATGGAACAACCTACTATTTTTTAGCTTGTTCTTGGTTCCTCCAGATCTCCTTTTGTAAGTATCATTAAAAATGCATATTTATATTGCTTGGAGGTAACATCACAAGAACAATAGAAGCGGCAATTTCTAACATACTTCTTGGATTAAGAACCTCCTACGGGTTCAACATTTATATACACAGAGCAACAAGATCTCTGAAGCTTTGAATAATTAACCTTTCTGCAAGGAAAATGAGACCATTTGCCTTTGCATCAGGGTAACCTTGAAGGAAATCTGTTGAAGTTAGGTTTTCACTAACATAAACAAGAAGGAGGAATCAGGGAGGGGAAAGGAAAAAAAAAGAACATTTTATAGGGCCACACTGTAAAAACAACAAAGAAAAAATAGAAGTCATTAAGCAATATACAGACAAAATGAAACAGTGAAAAAAAATCAAAGAAACAGATTTTTTAAAAAAAGCTGTCTTAATTTTAATTTTTACAGCCTATCAAGACACCCTTTAGCCATAAGTGTGTAAGTAAGTTTTAAAATCCTTCTGCTTACTTGTCTTGCAGCAAGATTAGTACTAGGGTTGGGGGCTTTTTTTGTCTAATACAATAGCAATACTCCAGTAGATTATTGAGGAAACAGAAACAATGTTGAAAGCTGTTTCATTAGCAGGTTACTTCCCTGTAAATTAAAAGGCATGCAGGCAAGCACATATGGCACATCAGGTACGGGACAGAAACAGTCTTATTAAAAGCCCAAAGCATTTTTCTGACAAAAACTGAGGCAAAATACAGAAAAATAGATGCAGGAAGTTTCCCTATATTCAAAATATCATTCAATCTCTAAAGTCTTTATTACAGGTATAACACGGAAAATAAATTAGAGGAAATAGATTTTTCTTCTTTGTGCTCCTATCTAATGTAGTAACAAATAAACAAAACAACAAAAGAAAAAAAAAGAAAAGGAAAAATAAATAAAAAGAAGATGATTAAGAGAAACAGATCTTACTTTCAGCATAGTAGTGGGGTTCTGGTTTTGCTGTACAGTTGGGTTTATTTTAAACAAATTTGCTAAATTCTGCTGCTTTCAGAGATAGAAAACTATTTGTCTCCAGCTGGGTATCTTTCAGCAGGCTGAGTCTTTACTTTCTACAGCATAAAACTCAAACAAACAGAAAGCTCTAACTTAACAGTCAAAAAGGTCAGCAGGAAAACCAAAACAACCCAAACAAAGAAACAAAGAATTGGGAAATATGAATTCTCAGAGCTCTTACCAGCTTCCTCCTAGCCCAGGTGAGGGATTATATTCCTGAGGTATCAAAGAAAGTTAAAGGACTTCATAGACTTGTAGGCCTTTCTGATTACACAGAAACTTAAAGCTCTATGTTGTGTCCTCTTCACAGGTTCTTGAGATCATAGTGCCAGAGAAAGCGCTGATGTAACAGCTGAAACCTGGAAGAAAGCTGCAGCAAACCCACAGTGCCTGCACAGTCCATTTCCCAGGTGAGAAGTAGGTGACTCATTTTTTTCTGAAAAGCTTTTTCCCCATTGTTAACAAAGTTACCCAAGAAATCACCTCTTAGAGCCCATGATAGAGCTGAGACTCCTGCAGAAGCTGTAGGCTGCTCTGCAACTCCTGAGTTAATGTCTGAAGGATCTTTCACTGAATTTACACTGTGCTGAACTCAAATACAATGTGACAAATGGGCAAAGAAATTCATACTGTAATTACACCAGTTAAGCAATTTTTATAATTGCTTATAGCTCTGCGATTGTTTATTCATTTTTCTGCCAGCTTAGAGGTATTAACAGTTTAAATGTAGAGAAGTGCAAATGAAAGTTAAGTCAATTACTGATGAAACTTGCTAAGAATGACACAGGAGTAAGTCTAGTCAGACATTCTAACAACTATGCATTAATTATCTTCATAGGTTTTGGTAGCAGTTAATCTTTTTGACAATATTTAAATTAGAGAGCAATGTGTTGCATTACTGGACCTGCAGGAGATAGCTTATCTATAAACAGGGGGGACCCCATGGGCCTGAATAGTAAGTTAGAAGCCTATGCCTTATTTAGCACATTTTTTAATGCCACAAGTTGCTCACACTGAACTTCAAACATTACACTTAGTTGACTCCCACATTTGAATTGCATGGGCTGAATTCTTTGCTGTGATAGCTCCATTCAAGCTTATAAAAAAAATAAGGGTTCTAAGGGGGATATAGGCAGTAACTCAGCAGAATGTTCAAGTCATCAGCCTGGATATAATATTAGGGTAGAAATACGTCAACTGAACTGTGAGGGCAGAACATTTTATATCTCTAAGGTATACAGCAGTCAAGCGCACCCCCTGGCAAGGATACTGCAATAGGAACTGTCCAGGCGTTATTCAGCAATATGTCTGAAAGGACATTAAAAGCTTTAGTCAGAAAGACATCATCACCACTGCAAAGCTATGCCCACCCTCAGAGTAACAGCAACAGGGCATTATACCACCTTTTCTAACTCACCCTCTCAATATGCATGGGGACAAGATTTTGACCTGGATTTTTAATTATGTTTTCAGAGTGAGAGGTTTGAATGGAAATAACGGATCTCTTCTCAGCCTGACACAGGAGGAAAAACTAACTAATTTTCATTCATAAATGCTAAGCATGGTCAAACCTCTGTTGAATTCTCAAGTGGACTACATGCATTTGCCTTCACTTTCAGCTGGCGCTCAGCACCTTGAATAACTGCGTCCTCCATTGAAACAACTGGTGGATTTCCTTCTTTTCTTTACATCAGGTACGTGAAAGAAGTAAATGCCAAATGGCATACATAGGTTTTGCTTTGGAGAAAAAGTTTCCCTTGTGGAATTCTTGAAAAGAAAGGCTTCGGTTCTTTTCCATCACTTTAGTATTCCTATAAGATAGTGGCACAGATGCTGTTTCTAGAAAATACATATTCTTACAGGCAAGAACTCAGTAGATTGGCAGGGTTGACTCTTTCTTGTGTTGGCTGGATCCAGGAAGCAAAGTATTTAATGTGGATTCTACTGATGTTTTTTGGAACAGCTGTTTCTAAAAAAATAACACAAAAATTGATGAAAGTATGTCAGCTTTCTTGTGAATGCCATAAAAAATTCCTTTGAGGCAAAGTACAGCAGATCAATTCACAGAGGGCTTTTTGCACTAGCAGAACCCAAAATCTCAGCTTCACAAAATTATTTTTCAAGATAAAAATAGAAAAACAAACCACCACACACACTCTTCAAATTTTAATAACATAATAAAGTTAGAAAGGCTCAATATACAAATTTTTTTCATACAGATGGCAATTTTTTTCTCAGACATAAAGTGATAAGTACCGTATACAATAGCATGATGTAATACCACTATACAATCATATTTCAGACACATATTCTGATGTGTTTGTAGAAGTCGGGGGGTAGCATATATACGTAGGATACTGTGATATAATCTGAATGCTAGTATTTTGTTGCTGTCTTCTCTAATTTCTTCTAATTATTGCTATCACTTTAAGATATAGCTCTCTTTTTTTTTTCTTTTCATGATCCTTGAATATATGTTTTACACATATATTTTTAATTTGGAAAAATACATACATACATGGGGGTTTTAGAACTATGTTTCTTTCTTTCCCATTGATCTAGATCCCTAACCCAGCAAACTGACCACAGTAGAACACTGTTGTCAGGTCCATAAGGCAGTGGTAGAGCTTACCTCTGCAGTTCCAGTACAAGGAAGACTTTACAGCATGAAAGGGAAGTATCAATAATCTAAATGGTTCAGGTACTGTGACGGTGTTGTTGACAAAGACTTGGATATAACGGTACTGAAGAAAGAAGAGTCAGGATAGTCTCAAAGGTTTTCCAGAAAATTGAGAAACAGAGCCCATTTAGTCCTGGTATTATATCAGCAGTGCAAAAAAGCTGTGGAAACAACCTAGCTTGAGTAACCCACATATTGATAAGGAGATGAAATGCAGGAAAATCAACTCCCTCTCAGCTTCCACAATAACAAGGTTCTTCACATAGGGAGTAAAAGAAGGTTGAGATACCAGGCCTGGATTTGGTCCCTTTCTATGCTGTCACTCAAAAGAGTATGCTGAATTTTTTTACTTTTTCCAGAGACTAAATGAAGCAAAAATACCTCAATTTCACCTTAATTCAAGGGTTAACTAGTTAAGCAAACAGTACAATGCAATGCAAATCTATCTAAATGTTTTTGGGAAAAGATTGTTTTATAATTGTCTCATACAAACATTTCGTTCACTCTCTCTTGAGATAGGCACCAGTGTCTCCATTAATCTCCATTCTTGTCTCCATTTAATGTCTGTTCTTACATTAAAAGCCTTCTCTGATTTGGGAAAAGAGAATAAACAACCAAATACATGCATATGAAAAACAAATATAAAAAATATCTCTGGATGGGAAAGTATGTCATAAGCATCCAAACTAGTGAGCAAAAAGCAGGAAAAAGTAGAGAACCACAAAACAGGAATAACTCTCAGAAGGTGAGCTAAGAGCAAAGAAATATTGCCTTTGCCTGCAGGACCGAGGCCACCACAACTGTATATGCCTGGAGGTCCTCCCTTAACTTCTTTCTTCCTGATCCAAAGGATGGTTAGTGGGGGTATGCCAGCAAGATATTGACAAGGAGGTGTCCCAACTTTTTGTGGGTTCAGAAGGGTGTGCAAAGGAAAGAAGATGTGATACAGTCTGACCTCTGAATGAAATTCTGGAGGAGACAGGTTAGGAGTAGCAACCTATGCAAATACACATAGATATCAGTCAAGCTCTTCTTATAGCAGTGTATAACGCTGATCCAAAACATAAGACCAGCTAGATAGCTGGTCAATTCCACCATTTTTGGTTGTAGGTAATAAGAGATAGATACCCAAAATGGAAATAAATAGTTCTTCTTGCACTGTAAACCAGGGAGTGAAATAACAGAGGAGATGCAAAATCTTAAAGTATGATGGAAGGAAGAACATTTTTTTACAAGAACGTAAATATATCAAACCCACGGTGTTTGATCTCATAATCCAATGCTAGAATATTCTGTTTTCACCATTTTTTTCTCTCTCCTATCATGGAAGAAGTTATTTTTAACTTCCAAATAATGCTTAGAATTACTAAACAAATATTTTGTTAAACTTTATGGTTTTTCACTCTTGAGAAGCTATACAGCAAGTAAAATATGTTGTGTCCCAAAAGATCACTTCTTTACAAAAAAGCAAAGAAAAATGTTATATTCCCCTTCAGCCTTAAATTCTTTCAGATTGCTGTCGGACTTTAAAAGCTCTTTCTCGCTCTCCTCCTTTACACCTTTGCATGCCTAGAAGAAAACTAAAAATAAGCTCACCAGCACAATTCAAATGCTGTTTCATGTACTAGAGATGACTGAAACGGACTGAATGTTTTTTAAAACTTCTTGACTTAAGGGTCTAAAATAAACTTTAAAAAGAATGCTGTATCCCTCCAGCTCAGTTCAGTTTGAATCTCAGTCACCATTTCCTTTTGATAGTCTTTGTAAGTTACAGGCACAGCCTCAAGCAAAGACAATTCAAAAAAAATGCTGTAAGGATGCATTTCTCATGCCAATAATCAGGGAAGAAAGTTAAACTCATGTGCCTACCATGCAAGAAATATAATCATACTAACAAAAATAAAAATTAAAATATTTTAATAACGTACATATTACTAGATATAGTTTCAAAATAATAATAGTTAAATAGTATCATTACTATATTCTATACTGTATAGGGAAATAAATGCTATTTAATATTCTTAAATGTGTAATGTAAATTTCTATCACTGTTGTATCATGATGCTACTTTGTAAAGCACCTCAGGGTTTTTTTCCCATCACAGAAAACTGCACTGGTTTTCTGTTCAAAATCTGATGAAGTTCAGTCTTGTTTAATTCATAAGTTCTCAAAAGTTAGTTGCTTATCTCAGAGAAGGACAAGCAAATATTTGAAAACCAGAAAAAATCCTACATTAATACATTGTTCTGATTGAACACCTTGAAATGATTATAATATGGAAATGCTAAAGATTTTAAGTCCCAAGGGCAACTTTAACATGAATGTATTATATGTACATAGCATTGTATTTTCCTGAATATATTTTCTACTTAAAATCATAAGAAGAAGGAAAAACTTTGTGGCCTTTTCTTATGTTGTGGGGAAGAAGGCCTCCTAAAAAGATAAAGATTAATTTTGCACACAAATCACAGAACATAACATTTTAAAAGGATGATTCACATTTCACTGATGCTTTGTAAAACTTATCCAGCCAACTAAATAAAAATACCAATGGTACTGACAGCTTTTCTGAAATCCCCAAAATCTGTTCACCAATGGAGTCCGTAGGTCTTACTAAACAGAAATCTGAAGGGATGACAACTGGAAAACAACCCCTTGAGCCTTAGAATGTTTAGAATGGCCTGAATTTCAAGTCAGAATGTTTAGAATGGCCTGAATTTCAAGTCAGTTTCCTTATTTCTTCCTTTCCTTTCCTTTCCTTTCCTTTCCTTTCCTTTCCTTTCCTTTCCTTTCCTTTCCTTTCCTTTCCTTTCCTTTCCTTTCCTTTCCTTTCCTTTCCTTTCCTTTCCTTTCCTTTCCTTTCCTTTCCTTTCCTTTCCTTTCCTTTCCTTTCCTTTCCTTTCCTTTCCTTTCCTTTCCTTTCCTTTCCTTTCCTTTCCT
>JADKXX010002922.1:0-179477 GCA_017310255.1 Butorides virescens | reverse complement strand
CTCTTCTCTTCTCTTCTCTTCTCTTCTCTTCTCTTCTCTTCTCTTCTCTTCTCTTTTCAAATTGTTTTGAGCAATGAGATCTCCATATTTTAAAATCATAGACTCATAGAACAGATCGGGTTGGAAGGGAACTTAAAGCTCTAGTTCCAACCCCTCTGCCATTGTCAGGGACACCTTCGACTAGACCAGGTTGCTCAAAGCCCCATCCAGCCTGATCCTGAACACTTCCAGGGATGTAGCATCCACAACTTCTCTGGGCAACCTGTTGCGGTGCTTCACCACCCTCCTAATGAAGAATTTCTTCCTTATATATAAATCAACCCTCTTTCAGTTTAAAGCCATTACCCATTGTCCTATCACTACATGCCCTCATAAAAATTCCCTCTCCAGCTTTCTTGTAGGCCCCCTTCGGGTAGGTTGCTATAAGGTCTCCCCAGCTATCCTCAATCCTGTCCAAAATCGTTGTATAAACTCTTAGGTTATTCAATGAAAAGCTTGTCTCCAGACACACATGAAAGAGCTCAGAGGCATGGTGGCAGGTGGGGAAGCGTCAATAACCTGCTCAGAGAATCAGAGCCCTAGCCCCAGTCCCTTCCAGAGAGTGATCAGCCCATGGGCCAGTGTGAGACCCAGCACCACTGGTCAAGGAAAAAGGCTCTTCGGACCACCTTGCAGAGGGAGGAGTCATTATGAGGAGCAAGGGAAGAGAATTTTGGGATTGCACAAGATTTACTATGGTATGCTTAGGTGAGGAACCAAAGACAGAAAGGGTGGTTTGGGCAGGATTACATAAAGGAAAACAGAGGGGTAAGGGGATAAAAAGTGATGGTTGCATATGAACAGGTTGCTGATCTGTAAGCTTGTCTGGCCATGCCATGCACCTGGTCAGCAGAATTTGTCCCCTCTTCTCATTTAACTCCATGTCTAGCTATTTTCATGGCTGGCGTGTACGTGTATATACAGAGTCAGACCACAGGTTCTAGGTGTACATGCTTCTGTGCTGCAGCAACTGCAGTGAGTGAGGAGAGGGATGTCAGCAGGCAATTGCTACCAAATACCAAAGCACACTATCTAGGTCGTGGGGTAAGTGGCCTGGGGTATGTGTATGCATACCCCAGAGAAAGTTACTTGGATGAGTTGGCTACTGGACCAGGAAAGTCCTGGACAACTGCCAGAGAGACTGTGGGTTCTGGGGGTTGACTTAGAGATGTGTCTGTGTTTGTGTGTCTGTGTGGGAGGTGGCTAAGCAGAGCGAGCATCCAGGACCAGTTGCTGGGAGGATTGTATGTCTAAGCCCAGCTACCAGAGGGATCCACATGGTGTAAACGCATATAACGTATGTATTTCCCACTAACGGACCTCCATCTTGATCAGACAGAGACAACAACTTCACTCTCCACCATCAAAAAAAAAAAAAGAATGTAGCAATGCTGGTCCTTTACTTTGAAGTTTCAGTAGTTGTTTGTCTTTCTCTTCTGTATTCTCTAACCTGCTTTGGTCACAGTCAAAATCTTTTGCGCATTCAACTAATCTCTGGCATACTTATTTCATGTTTCTTTCATCTTCAAATTAAAGGTAATTTCTAAGTCTATGAGAATTATATTTACTGTGAAAATAATTTATTTAATATTACCTAATATAGAACACTTCTAGAAACTTCTTTGCACTTTAGGAACTTCAAGTGATCTGTCTATATCATATTTAGTATCTCCTATCTAGGAGGAGGGAGCTGTGGATTAAAATAGACATTCATATCAATGTCTAAGTTCTAATAGGTTCTAAACAGTATCTTCCTTATACAGAACAACAGTTTGCAAACCCCAAAAGAGAAAGAAAGTTTGTAATTATTTTATCTGTACTGTTTTCAGGTCTGAGACTTTCTTGCTTGTTGTCATTTCATCTGTCTTTTTTCTCTTTTTTTAGACTTTTCCCCACTGACATTATTGCTTTTAAATAGAAATGTCTATGGAATGAAAACAGCTCTATCTGTCATCTTATAAAAACTTCAAATAAAATGTGTCCAACTACTTTAATCATGAGAGTATCTCATTCTGGGAGTTGATGCTTTGTAGTTTTCTCCCTGTTGACCAGTGTGAGCAATATTAATATGTTTGTATAACAGTAGTTCAAAGCTCTGCAGAGCAGTACAAATACCTCAGGACAAAAATAAAATAACTTTAAAAAATAAGATAAAAATAAAAAGTTTCCATAAGGGCTGGATGTAGCCAAATGAAAAAAGAAAGAAAAAGAAAAAAAGAAAACATATTTGCCCAGATAACAAGAGGAAGAATTCAGTAACTAAGGATACACACAGTCTTGAAAGGTACTGGTGGAATACAGCAATCTGGAATCAGCTCTCTCCTCTCCCAGCATGTTGTTGGTCAGATCACCCACTGTGGTGTATAATAATGGTGATTTACTCCTATCCTTATCATCTTCCTTGGAGGATTGAACTGCACAATAGTTCTGTTATGTTGTTTGTGGCTAGTTTTTTCCATGCTGATTCCTCAGTCTTTCAGGTTTTGTTTTTCTTTTCTCATTCTTTTTACCTTTAAAGTGGTTTCAGACACCTTATGGAGAAATATTCTAATTACATTATTCCACTGGAAGTTTGTGGAAAAGATGTAACTGTGTATTAACTGATTGCATGCCCATAATTGATTTGTACAAGTCAATAATATTAGGTATTAATTTTATTTACAAGTATACTTAGTTATGTAGACACTGAAGTCTGTGATTTTCTCCCTTTAAGTAGCTCTGTGGATGCTAGTCAGGCCCCTTCTAGAATCACTGAGCTCATGTTCATAAGATGCTTACAGGCTTACAACATTTTTATGTATCAGCTAAGGCCTTCTTCAAAATCTGTAATGAATAATTATTGCATGTGATTCACCATTAACAAAGATCTACAGGTTAAAATGCACTGAGTGAAAAAAAAGAAGAAAAAAAAGTATTCGTTGCCATCCTACAGTTTCCTTCAGCAGAATTACCAAAACCAGACAAAAACCCCCAACCCTCCCAACAAACAAAAAACCAAACCCACACACCCCTCCAAACCCACCCAAACTCTGCAAAATTCAATCTGTAATTTTTAGTTCAGGTAAAAACTGCATACCAAACAGCACAACAGCTCAAGGTGAACAGTAAAAACTTTATTCTTTTCTTGAACTGGTCTACAAAACTTAGCCACTGAAAAGGAGAGAACAGATTAAACCCAGACCTTTGGATAGAGTCTATCCTTCTACATGCAAAGCCAAGGAAATCTACTCTGGTATTCTGATACCCTAAGCTAGTCAAATGTGCTAACAGGAGCATAGCTGCAGGTCTTTGAGTAGTCCTACTGGGACATATTCTTGACTAAATGTTTGCCCTGGTTAGTATTGTGCTTACACCAGTCAAGGACTTTTCAGTTTCCCATGCTCTGCCAGGCGCAGGTGCACAAGAAGCTGGGAGGGGGCACAGCCAGGACAGCTGACTCAAACTGGCCAAAGGGATATCCCACACGATATGTATGCGTGTCATGCTCAGTATATAATCTGGGAGAAGTTGGCTGGGGGTAGCGTGGGCAGTGATCACTGCCTGGAGACTGAAGGGGCATTTTTTGGCTGGTGGTGAGCAGTTGCATCATTTGGTTTTTCCCGGGTTTTTGTTTTTTCTCTCTCTCGTTTTCCTTTTCATTACTATTATTATTATTATTATTATCATTATTGTTATTTTATTATTATTATTATCAACATAATCATCATTAACATTATCACTATCATTATCATCATAATTTCAATTATTAAACTGTTCTTATCTCAACCCATGGGTTTTCTTACTCTTCCAATTTTCTCCCACATCCCAATGGAGGGGGAGCGAGTGGCTATGTGGTGCTTAGTTGCTGAACGACAACAACGTTTTGCTGGACTAAACACTGAAAAGCATGAATGGAAAATACTTGTGTGGTTTTTTCTCCATTTTTTATTAAATATATTTAATGAGCCAAATAAGCTGAGGATGATGTGTCAGCCTTATTGTTACCAACTGTTGGTTTAAGAGACACCTTTAACATGACTGTGTGTAAATAAATTTTTCTTATTACCATAAAGAAAAGTAAGGATTAAGTAGTAAAAAAAGTCTAAACCCTTTTTCTTTCTTTCTTTTCTTTTCATTTTTTGTTAGAGACCTGACTGAATTGGGATATGAAAGTACAGTATTGTGCTTAATCAGTGTGGTATTGAATGACACTAACTGCAAATTACAGAGATGATATTTCCCTGTTTCAGCAACCTGCCAAGCACATATAATCATGCAGAGGTTTTGAAAGTGCATCCTATTCTTAGCATTTAATTATGATGTTACTAGCTACCTGCCTTTGCAAATCTCCTGCATAAGTGTACAGTTAGACCAAAACATGTCAGAGAAATATGGCAATGTTTTCTTGCCTAAGGATATTAAAATAGTGGAAATCAAATCTGCATGAAATGTAGTTTTCATGGATATTTAAACGCATGTTGAAAAAAACAAACTTAGTTTACCAGAGGCTCTAACAGCTTTAAAAAGCTATAGCTCTTCTGAAGCTGAAGATCTGGTCCTACAGGACTTTAAACCAGCATGTTTTAAAAGTATACTTCTTGAATTACTGCATTTTCATATATTTGTATAAATCTAGTATATTTATGTAATACTTACTGAAATATGAATGCTGTCACCTCTTATATTTTCCTGTTGACTGCAGAATAGAGATCAAGAAATTAACATGAGATTACAGTTCTGTTTGGTTTTTTCCATGCCTTCACTGAGAATTTGTCATCTCAGGAGCCAATCCATCCAGATTCACCAGTTTTAATTTCTGAAAGGAAACATCCAGAAACAAATGATCAAAATAGTGTTTAAGCCTTATTTATGACAAAGATCCATAATCCCCACATGCTGTTTGCATAGTTTTTAATTTCTGTTCAAGTCGTTTGTAAAGGGTGTTCACATATGCGCATTTCCAAATCTGATGTGGATACAGTTTTAAAGTATTGACTGGTGCTATTTTAATATGAATTAACATAACAGATTAAATATTTTTTCTAGTGGCTTGCATCACGTGTCATGGAACAAGATGAGAAGTCATATGAATATTTAGCATTCAAATTGTATGCAACTTGCAATTAATAGAAACTGAGCCTGTATGCAAGCTTGTTCTGATTCAAAACAGTATCACTGAAACTGGTCAAGAAATGAACCTCCTTTCTGTATAAGTGTCACACAGACTGGCAGGTATTTGCAGACTGAAATTATACTTGGATTCAATCATATGGGGTTTTTTAGGGTTTTTTTGAGTTCAGAATATGTTGATGCCTTTTACTGCCTGTTCTACTTAGAGTTTTAGGGTGGTGGGGGATAAATCTTCTTTTACCTTGTTCTGTAAAGTCTTTGATGAGAAAAAGATATCTAGGGCTTACACAGAAAGCTAATTAATATTTCAACATTGGATCCTTCAAGGGAAAGAACTGCATAAAAAGTACATTATTCATTGCTGATTTTTGCCAGACATGATGTCACTTGGGATTCCCAAAGTAGGAAACACTACTGCACTAATAGCTACGCTTGCATATTTTGTCCCTTTGAAGAATACCAATTTATTTTTCTTCTATTTTATAGAAAATCTGCTACCACTCTTAGAACATTGATATCAAAACACTCTCCAAATGTGTGCCTGCCTGTTGGTGTGATTAATATGCTTTCTCAGCAGTGATGTTATTCTCTGTGTGTGCATGTGTGATTTTTTTTATTTATTGTTGGTTTCAGTTGTTTCTCTTCTGTAAACAACATTTCACACATTTACGCTAGAGAAGGCAATATCAAAAGCAATTTCTCCAAAGTACAAGCATTTTGATTCATTTATTTATATATTTTATTCTGGACCCTTTGTGTGTTCAATAGCAAGCAATAGATAGCTTGGGTCAAATGATGCTTTGATTTAAGCAAGTGTTAACAGAAAAATATGCAAAGAGGTTTAAGTGTATCAGACTGAGCATAGTTAGAGTAGTCATCTGTAGTATATTTGAACAGATCTGTTCCATTAGGTTCTCTGGCTTTCTTTTGGAAGTAGCACAAATGTAACTTTTCTCACTAACCATCTAGTTTTATAAATGTGGTAGGACTTTTTACAAGAGGTTTGATTATTCTATATCTCTATAAAATGTCCTTATACATAGCTACTACATATCATTATTTAACCCTCATATTCACAGAAGATATTGAAGATATTTTTAATTCCTTACTCTTTTATTTGTTTATTTTGTTTTGGACATCTTAACTAGTCTAAGGGAAACAGGGCAAGTAAATTCTGGTATCACTGAAGAAGAGTGCATAACGAAACTTTTATTCTTCAGGCTGCAGTTAACAAGTTTTCATGTTATTTTTCTATTTTTAAAAAATAATACTTGGATTCTGCTTATGTGGTAATTGCTTCTCCTTCAGCCTTAAGGCTTCAGCCTTAATGATAGAAAAGACTTAGATTGGTAGTAAGGACAGTTTTTATTGCTCATGAAAGTTAACATCTTCTGTGAAGAAATTTCATCCTCTCAGGAGTTCCACACTTGCTTCTTTATACTGCAATTCATGGAAATCACTGATTAAAAAAAAAAATCATACTATGAGATTGTTCTAACTGAAATGTGTAAGGTTTTTGTCATAGAATTTCCTGTGATAAGGATTCAGTCTATATCTAGATAAAATCATGGGATTAATCATCAGATTAATGACAGATATTGAATGGCATACATGACAACAATAACGAAGGGAAAATCTCTCATTGTGCTGAATATTCATGTCATTAAAGTGAAAGAAACATAAAATTTATATTCTTTCGAAGAAAAGTATCATTTCTTGTAAAGAGGAATGTGTTACTAACTGAAACTCAAGATGTTCTTAGAGTTATAAAAGAGGAACACACTATGATAAAATCCAGTATGGAAGGTGGAAATCCAGTAATGGAAGAGAGATACTCTTATTATTTCAGTGACTTAGAGAAAAACAGAAAGATATGTGAATTCTTGAAGTTGGGTCATAAATATAATTCCTTGGCTAAAGTAGTTGAAAGAGGAGCCCTTCCTAGTAACAAGTATTACATATGGAAGTATATTGATTATCTACAGAAAAGTCATTAGAGAAAAAAAATAATTTTATTTGGTTGTTGTGGTTTAACCTGGCTGGCAACTAAGCACCATGCAGCCGCTCGCTCACTCCCTCCTCTCTCAGTGGGATGGGGAAAGAATCAGGAAGGAAAAAAAAAAGGTTAGAGCCGTGGGCTGAGATAAAGACAGTTTAATAAGAGAAAATAATAATAATAGTAATAATGAGAATGGTAACAGAATATACAGAATATACAAAACGAATGATGCACAATGCACTTGCTCACCACCTGCCAACCGATGCCCAGCCCGTCCCGAGCTGCAATCACTCCTCGAGCCGCGATCAGTCCCCAAGGAGCGATCACTCTCCCCGCAACCAACCAACCAACTAACCACCCCCCCAAGCATGACATTCTATGGTATGGAATAGCTCTTTGATCAGTTTGGGTAAGCTGTCCTAGCTGTGTTCCCTCCCAGCTTGTTATGCACCTGGCCAAGCAGGAGAAGATCAAAAAGTGTTTGAGTAATCTGAGCACTACTTGGCAACAACTAAAAATGTCAGTGTGTTATCAACATTCTTCTAGTACTGAATCCAAAACACAGCACTATGCTAGCTTCTGTGAAGAAAATTAACTCTATCCCAGCTGAAATCATGACATTGGTATACTTATAATAGGCTAAGGTAACATTCAATAAGTAAGTAAATAAATAAAATTAAGTTATTCTTCCCCATTAACTACAATGAAAGTATTCAAAACGGTATACTGAAAACATTCATATGTATATTCCTTCTAAATGTGTAGTATAAAATGTAAAGACATCACTGTACGTGAGTAGCAAAGACCTTCAGGATGGCCTTATTCTTGTGAAGAATCACAAAATGTATTGATCATTTCTTAGTGTATTTTAGAGACTCTACAAGGCTCTAGTTCTAAAAATTTATAGTTGTCATTACCTTAATATTTGAGAATTACATATTTTGTAATACTATTTATCAGCCTTGTTAGGTAGGAGAGCTATATCCTCATCCATGTTACCAAAAGAGTATTGAAAAGAGAGAGGCCTTAGTGTAATACTGGAAGTCCATTGCAGATCAAGTAATTTCTTCTCAGATACCAAGACAATTTCCTGTTTTAAGCATTCCTCTATTTTGGGTGAGTATTTAGATAGCCTGGAAACTATTTTATCCTATTTAAATTTACTTGTGTTTTAGATGTACTCCTTTAGAGAGTGGAGAGATCACTTCACACTATATTCTCAGACACATGGGAGACATAAGTCTTTTTTATGGAGTTTTTGTTTCAGAAGCTATCTTAATTTATACAGCTTTAGCCATATACAGCTGTAGTCAGGTCTTTCTGTTTCCAGATGGTTTTTGTTTTATATAAGCATAGTAACAGTGCAATGTTATGCAGAAAACAACAGAAAAGAAAACAGCAACACATGTATAAAACACTGAAGAATTAAAAATTACCTTGGACAAAGAGATGCCATGGGGATTTAAATCAATATAATTTTTCTCAAACACAGCCTTCAGAACTTTATTCAATAGTGCCTAGTGGGGTTATGGATGAAGAGTCTCTAAATCATTATTAGTTATATGAATAATAATCTTTGTACTTGTCATTATCATCTTATTAACCACAAAAAGCTTTAAGTGAATCAATATAAAAATCACAGTCAGCTTGCTGATACAGCCTATTGTAAGCAATTAATTTATTTCCAGGCATAAGCTATTTCCATTTGCAGCTTTAATTTAGTTTATTGGTAATTGGAGGTAGTTCTAAACAATCATGTCCATACCATAGGCAATTACCAAAAGAGTAAAATACATGTGTTCATTTCCTCTGGAGCCTTGTTATCTACTATCAATAGGCAAGATTGCTACATCTTCGACTAGAGGTTGTATAACTCAATGGGATAAAATCGAAATATAGTTTTGGGATAATGCTGTTGATTTCGGTCATCGACATGAGGCATGTGTCTGGCTTGGGGCTTCCACAAAATTGGAATTTTTGGTATAATTACATTTTAAAACAGACTGCACGCATACAAGTACTTCAGTACTGTTGTGAACTTGCTATTGTCATGGTGCCTTAGTCTTCATTTCCAAAGCTGCACATTCTGAGTACCTCAGTTGAAGTGCACAATACCCCCAGTAACTTCTCCCTTCTTATAGAAAATCTTCTCAATTTTCTTATTTATCTCAAATAACTGAAAAATGACTGAAAAAAAGATTTAATCTGGGCCAGACAGAAGAAAGGTGTACAACCTCACAGGAGTCATAGGTATTTGAAGGGAGTCAATTGTCAATCGAAGTTATAATTCCAAGTCTTCTTAATAGTAGCTTTTCATCCTCCTCAGAGAGTATGTTTGTGATTCAAGGTGGACTTTGTACTTATAATAAACATTAAAAGAAGCTGTGAGCAGCTTCTCTAACCTCTGAAGTACGCTCAGGGAACAACTAAACTCTGCATCATGAGAAATGGGACAACTTCCAAGCATCCTAGCACTGATTTAGACTTTCATAGGAAGTCATATCGGTGACTTAGCATCTGTTGCTTTATCAACATTAGGCAGGTTTGTGTGCATCAGATGACAATTTGTGCACAGTGTATAAAACCATGTCCCACGAATTCCTCACTTCCTGCCTTTGGAAACACTTGTGAAAATTCGTGTCTATGAATGAATACATCTGAATATGACCATCCGTCATCTAGTAAAGCTTCTGACTTAGATATGGAGGACTAGTTTGTAATACATTTGCTGATGCTAAGTAGTTATATATTTCTCAGGAAGTTCCAGTTATACAATTAGGCTATTTCTGGCATAAGAATCTATCCAGTGAAATGAATACAATCCTTCAATTTACTTGATTACTGTATTTATTAAAAAGTAAAATTAAAAATGTTACTGATACTGGTTTTTATCTGTAAATTAAATGGTCTACAAATGTAGTGTTGAAAATGGCAGTTTTGAGAGTTTCAGCTCATTCCTGGAAAAATAAACTGTGAAAAACAGGGAGAAAACAATACTTTACATCTGACAGCTCCAATTATGGTGCCCTACAGAGCTTAACTGCCTACTTCAAATCTTTCCACAACTTTTATTGAGGAACAGCGGAGTGATAAACATTCTGAGGGGCTGTCTTGTTTTACTAAATACTCTATGCAATTACTTCAGTTTATGGAAAACTAAATCCATAACATTTTTACCACAAATTTAAGGCATTTCAAAGGCAAAGATGCCTTTGAAACACTAATGTATTTTTGACCCTCTAATATATGGCAAAATATCAAACTGTATTGAATTTACTGGGGGGTGGGGGTGGGGGGTGTTTTAACATTTGGCATGCTGTATCTAAATTTGTCTAAAGTATTATTTTAGTATATATTATTAACATTCCTGAAAAGAAGAGTTTAAAGCAGAAAGGACACTAAACTTTTGGACAACATAATAAAGTAAATTAATAAAGATTACACTAACAGCTCTGCATAACAGAAGTATTTTAATACACTTAGAGGGATCAGATGAACCACACTGGAGAAACAATAGGTTTCTTCTGGTGTTTGAACCTGCAGCCATTCACCAAAAAAGGCTGTGATTCACCAGGTAATTGGAGCACCATATGATGTCACAGTGCAACATAAAACTTATCAGTAAATCAATAGAGAAAAACATGTTATACCACCATTATAAATATTCCTGGTTACTCAAGAAGTATCATTTAAAAAAAAAAGCATGCTTTGTTATGATTTTCTAGAAAAAATACAAGAGCATTAAAGGGTTTCTTGTCAATTATAAATAATATCTAAACATAAGAAAGGCAATTTAGTAACACCTAGCAAGGATATTCAAAGGAGAGAGTATACGGATAGCAAAAACATGGAAAATGTAAATTATTCTTTATATTATCTGGGAAGGTAAAGTTTTCCTTATAGAACAATGAAGTTTCCAAATTAGGGTTGTTTAAAGGATCACTGTGATACTAACTGCTATTATTCTCCTTTGCTGCTTACCTGAGCTTTAAATCCCTGCTTCCAGCAGACTGATCTCTCTATTTAGCTTTTCTGCTTATGGCTTGGCACTTCTTTACTCAAATTCCAACTTCTCCTTCATAAATAATAATAAAAGAAATAAATGGTATTTATTTATAAAAATCCTAAAGAAAGAATTGTGGTTTTGAACACTGCCCTTCGCAACCTTGGATATTTTCCTTCTTACCATCCCTGGGATTGAAGCCTTGCTGTGTAACGGACGTATGAACGGTCTGGCTATGAAAGGCAACACTAATCACCCACTTACTGTGTGACCCTGAGCAAGGCAATTTGCTGCAGTGACTCTTTCCTTTCCTCTGACTGTATGTCTAATTGTTTCATACAGGAAACAAATTTGTGGGAGCAATTGTTTTTCACCGGAAATATATTCAGCGCTGAGGATAATGAACGCCCAAATTCTCTTGAGCAGCTACATATTATAAATACACGTGTGTGTATGCACTTATTCACACCCACTTGCTTTATATATATACACCCTGAGAATACTCCATACTGTCTACCCCTGTTTATATATATGTAAGGTGATACATATAAATATATTTATAGTGGCATAATTTTATAGTATAAATTGTTAATCTAGTACAAGTAACTGAGTGTTAAGCTTTGCCCCAGCTCACCACAGATGGCAGAGGATATATTATATCTGTGCTTTCAGTTCTCTTTATTTTGTACTGCCACAGCAGTACAGATCTAATAAACAATTGACAATATGCATAAAACAATTAATTCTGCAAGTGCTTATGAAGGAAGCTTTTGAGAATTAACGCACATCACAAAGACAGTGCTGAACCCAGAAAACTCCAGTAGTGAATTTGCCCACACAGGAGCAGTGCTGGTGTTTCCCATCAAGTACAGCAATTTAGATAGTCAGTGAGCCTACATAATGTAATTGCATGTTATAAAATAGAGAACCATTCTGCATAATTCAGTCCCTAGCAATATCAAACTTATGATATGTTGCAATTCTACATAAAGAAATTTAATGCAATAATATAAATGCATTTTATCTTTATTAATATTATAATACAATATTAAAATAATCAACATGCAACATTATCATAAAGCAGTGTATGAGCTAATGTTTTTCTATTTTCATAATATTGATACAATAAATATTATACCTGCATCTTAGTATCAGTATTTTATCTTGCAAAGACTTTCATCCTTGATTTTTGAGAAATTAATAGACTCAGGCTTTTGAAGCCAAGTAACCAGCCAGCATGCTTTCTCTGGTACTGTATTCAGCTGTCTTCTATAGCTCTTTTGTAAAAATAATTCTTTTCACTCCATTGGGTAAAGGAGTGAGAAAATTTTGTTTCCTCTTTGAAAAACAGTCACTAAAATTGAAATATTGCAGAACAATTACAGGAGGAAAGATTAATATCTTGAATCATTGTGAGAGACATTTAAAACACTGAATAGATACAGTGATTTCTTTACAAACCATTTTTCATTATAAACTTTCCTTTAAATTTTCAAAGCAAAACAAGATCAAATGCAGTTAGAATCTCATTTTACCATAGGGATAGAGACAGCCAGTCTTAGCAAGAAACCTAAGATAAATGAGTCCTTAATATGCTGTAGAAAAAATATGCCTCGTGATCAAATGCAAGTATTAATTTAAGGGTCAGACCACTAGAGTCATATTTATGGTCTATAAAAATTAATCTTAGAAGTACGTCACTCACTTTTTCTTTCTATTCTTTCTTGACAAGAGATGGCAGTTGTAGGATTTGACCTTCCAAACAGTCTGGACAAATTAGTAAGTAGAACTTTAGTCCCATGGACAGACATTTTATTATATTTATTTTATTTTTTTATATTTATTTTATTTATTATAGCATCTGTTTTATGCTGAATGACTACTACTGTTACAAAATTTGTAAGGATTATAGGATTACAAAATTACAGGTTTAGCCTTTATTAAGTATTTATAGTAGTTGTGTCAGAGCTCTCTATTTTTAACAGAGTGTAACTTCTCCCAACTTACATCCTAATATGAATAATTTTTGTATTTTCTTTTTCTCTTCAGGTTTTAAAATGAACATTTATGAAGATTTAACATATAGATTAAGATTCATCAGTTCCATGTATTCTCTACATATATACCAGAAGTGTGGAAGTCCTTTTACCAATCATGTTCAAGTTAAAATAAATGCTGTTCAAACTTCAATTGTCAAGACAAAATTTGCCCTTTGTGTTAGTAGATAATTATATAGAATAATTGTGTTCTGTCAACCAGGTCCTAATGTTTGTTCAAAGACTTAGAAAATGCAGCTGAGGGATTAGGATTTTTATCCACATGATCATCAACACCAAATAAATAAAATATAAAATATAGGCAATACATTGTTTGTTTTGTGGTTTCTACTCTTTTTTTTTTTTTTCATGCATTTTCCACTGTTAGTTGTATTTTCTCCCTCCCAGGGAGAAAATTAATATTATTTATTAGTAGTAATTCACTGGAGAAAGTCACCAAATCCTCCAAAATTATTGTTCTTTAAAATGAACATCAGTTTTTACTGCAGTATTCTTGTTCTCCTAGATTATCTTTTTGCAGCTGCTCTCTAAACTTATTTCTTAAAATCTGGCTTCTAATAAAAATAATTTGTGTATTCTTTCTCTAACTATCTATATATCTAAGTAATATGATCTGAAGATATCCCTTCAGATTAATAAAATTAATTAATCTGATCTCTTTGAAACATAATAAAGTCCAATTAAATGTGTTAGAGTATTTTCAGATTCTTTTTTCCAATAAGATATTCTTTCATATTGAGATACAAGTCACCAAAGAAAATTATGCTTTTCAAAATATGGAACAGTTAAAGAAGTGATAACTTAGCTTTCCATATTTATGTCCTTCCAGTGAATACCATACAAATTATGGTTCATTTTCTACTGAAAGGAAAGCTTTTTTTGACCAGCTGTGCTTTTGGTTTTCTGAAAGGCAGACTCCTTTCTTTTTCAAAAAACACAGATGCCAGAATCAGAAATTTCCTGGCAATTTGTGAATGAATAACTATAAATTTGCCGAATTCTTCTAGCAGTTCTTACTGTTTTTTTTTTTTAAAGAGCATAAGTAGTATATAATACATATAATAGAAATATGCAGAGTATATAAGCATATATAAAACAAAAAAAATCTGAAAGGGCTTTCATTTTGTGATTTTTTATGGGGTTTTTTTGGGTTTTTTTCAAACAGTCTTCACCTTTTGCCACCTTAGGAGTGAGAACAGGAGTTCCTTTCTTATTCCTATCTTAAAATATCTTTTAGGTCTTACGTATTGTTCTAAAATCAATACAGAAATCTATATATACAATGATATACAAATCTTTATATACAATGATATACAAATGATAATTTTGTCTCAAGTCAGTTAACATGAATCTATCTGTTAAGATTCTGTGTGTGGTTTTCTATAGAAACTGCTTTCCTGGAAAGAACATGCAGAATCAGAAATGTACAGAGCATTATAATTAGTTTTGCAACAAAACAAGGCCAAGTACTTAAGGGGTAAAGGCAGGGCCAGGGGAAGGCCAATCAAATCCCTTAAATCCTTTCTAACCACATCTTTTTTACCCACTGTTCAACGAATCAGATGATTGTGGGATTGTTTGTGACTTACATTAGTGAAAAATGGCCTGCAGTGTTTCTGGGCTCAGATACATTGCATCAGTGTAAATGCAATGCAGAACCAGAATCTGATCAGCAGTTCTCTTGCCATGAGTTCATGTGTAACTGAATCTTCAAAAAATCACATATGTTCTCTAAATACTGTCAGGAACTGGGATTTCTTGAGGAAATGCTCTCTGGTTTGGATATTCTATATTTGTGGAAGAAGATACAATTAAAATGTTGAACAGGAAAAAAACAGTTAAATTTTTGCCCTTTTCTCCTTTTAGCATTACAAATCTTATAAACCCTACAGCATGAACCAGCTTCTCTGCCACAGTCAAATATGAGTCAAACATGTAATTCTTTTGACCTCTCATGGATTTTTGTCATTCACTAAGAGCTGAGGGACAAAGAGAACCCACATTCTTCAGAGTGATCAGTAAAATGATGTTTCTGGAAACTCAAAAAATTTAATCATCAACTCCTGTATAAAGAAATCTATGCAGCAGGAGGCTGAAACACAAGATATGAACAAAACATCCAAATTGCATCCCTCAAAGGACTCTAAACTGCAGTCAGAAACCAGATTCAGCCTCATTTGTTATTATCTCCATGTTTCAGTTATTCCAATATTATCTCAACAGTATGGCATCACTGGTCCAGGCCTTATCCAAAGAGTAAAATCAAGCCCCTTTTCTAGAGCACCCCAAGGACTCACCTGGGCATCCCATGCACCTCTGTACTGAACATCCCAGCCCCTTTAATCTGCCTTATCCTCTGCACATGCACCATTGGCAAATCTGACCTTCTGTCTTCTGACCTTGGCCAGACTGACTCTGGTGAAGAGCATGCCTCCAACAACACTGATGCATGTGTTGAACGCAGGTCTCTTGAGAACCTGAATGTCATGGATTTTGAACATCTGCCCCTCTTAGTAGATGCAGAATGAACAACTGGTTTTCAACATCTGTAAAAATTTTAGGTCAGCCTTGAAATTCTTTATACATGAAGCCATTAGTTTAGTAATAGGATGGCTTTGACACCACATGGCAAAAAAAGTTTTAGACTAGAAATATTTTATCTTTTCTCTATTGACAAGAACTAAAGTAAATATTAGATCTCCTTTGTGTTTCTCTGTATGCCTCCTCCATCAGGATGAAGACTATTCCTGGAATCTAGAGCTTGAACCTCCAGGAATGCCGAGGCTCACATAACCACCAGGAGCAGCTTCTCTGCACTTTATCAGGCATTTTTTTCTACCCTGGAAGTTGTGCCTGTGATAACAGATGCAGCAACATGCAGCATTTTCTCTATTTTTCTCAGCAGTGGCATGACTGACATATTTTATAATCCTACTCCACAGAGTAGCAGATGGTGCCTACCCTTTCTCATCCCGTACAAGAGTTGGTATTTCTCTTCTGTCAGTCATAAGACAGGTTTTTGATTTTTGCTGGCTGCACAAACCATGGAATTTCATACAGCATTAGTTATTTCTCCTGCCAATCTCATACCTCTTGAGGCCCAGACTTAGCAAAAGTCCTTAACTCTTGTTACAACTTTTATGCCAAATGTAGCAAAAGCCTCGAATGATCACTGACTAACACTACTCTTTAGAAGGACTGACTCTCAAAGTGTGTGCAGATTAAAGGCAGAGGCATGCCATAGCAATTCAGCACAAAGATTAATTACTCTCCTTGCCATAAAAGCAAATGTATCTATTAGTAGAAGGCCTGCTAATACTGCAGAGAAACCTCAGAAGATGCGTGCGTGGTCGTTCACCTTTTCTGCTCCACCTTGATGTGAGACGACAGTCACATAGCACACATTAAAGCACTACACCATACTACTCAATAGAGCATGTTCTATGATGCTCAAACAGTTATGCTAAGTGTAACTGTTTCTTCCCAGCTCTGTGTGCATGAAAAATGTGCCCAAACAACTGTATCTCAGTCTGTGATTCTGTCCTCTATTTGTCAGGGGGGTACAGTCTCACTGACTCATGCACTCACAAGAAACCTCATGACATTCGCCAGGGACCTTTATCAGGAAACTACACTTACCACATGAGAGCTGTGACCTTTGGTGAGTGCATAGCAGCCTGTGGAAAAAGGAAGAAATGGGTATCTCAAAAAGAGTAAAACCACTCAGAAGTAGAAAAGTCTAATCATTCATGCCTCAACATAACCATCCAGGCTGAATGAGACCAAGCCTAGGAGACTGTGCAGTACCTGCAATTTCCTGGGAGATTGGTGGAAGATTCCAATACTGATAACCGCACCACAGATCTGACCATGTTTGGCTTTAGTAGAAGAAGTTTCTACTGTCCCCTTTTTCAGTATTTCTTACAGGTATTTTTAGAATATAGGGATTTTGGTTTTTACTTCTAACCGTCAGACTAAAATGCTAAAAATGAAGAAACAAAAGTAGATTTTGCTCTTTGAGTTTACACAATAATCTCCGATATATTTTTCTCTTATTTCTGAAAAGCCATTTAGTTTACAAATTCTCCTCAATTTTAGGTCTACAGGCTTGAAAAATTGATTAAGGACAGTGCAGAGAGCATTTTAATTTATGCTGAAGTGGTTTGCTAATCTGACACTGAACTAATACTCTTGATTTATGAGAGATTTCCCAATGCATGCGGGGAAGAAGAATCAAATATATAGATATTCAGTAGAAGACAGAGACTTGGAAAGTCATTGCCTGAATGAGATTTTTTGGCAATATTTGTCATGGTTGTAGATTACTTATTTACCTATTCCCTTTCAAGTGTCACTCTCATGCTTAAAACTTCTACTATATTTTGGGGATTAAATGTACATATTCAGTAAGTTCCAGATGGGTTTGGTTCATGCTAAGTGGAACCATAAGACTGGTTATTTGAAAAGCAGCAACAAATCCACTTATGAATCTCTCACAAAAAGTTGTACCAACCATTCCTAGACTGTCTTCTTCAGATAACTCCCTGGATGCTTTATTTCAGCATATTTCCTCTGAAATATTCTCACCGCTTTACAGTGCCTGCCATAGGTGTTTTTAAACTTAAGTTTGAATATCCTGGACACAAAGGGTTTTATGAATCACATGGGAAGTAGGTAACATCTTTACATTTAGAAGTACAAGCATTATCCTCACACATTGATTTCTTGATGAAGTCTAAATCCTGCTTGTCATTTTACCCCCTATTAATTGCATTTATTAATCACATTCTTGTATTCCAGTAACAACCTTATAACAAACACACAGTACTTTGAAATTATTCCATGACGATAATGAACATCACATTAACCATCAGTAAAAAAGTTGTTAAAAGTCATGCATATCTTATTGCACTATCTCACTATTGAAGAGGGCACAATGAAGAGTGTGCATAAAATTGCACAATGGACATTTGCAACAAAGAATTAGAGATATTGCTTAGTTTTTGTTAGCCATAATGTCAAGAAATAATGTAAAATAAAACATTAAATTTATATTAAATAAAATTAATATATTAAAAGTCTATAAATAAAGCTTTGAAAGTAATGTTGTTGTGAAGAGAAAAAAAAAGGCAAGCACCATTACTTTTGTTCCTTCATTGCTCCAACTTTTTTCTTTTTTTTTTTTGGTAACCTAATAGGATACTGAAGAACCTAAAAAATATACAATTTAAGGATGCTATATCATTGCTGCTTCAAGAGAATGTCTTCAATTGTCCCAAATTTTCAGTTGGCTGTCAGAAAGTAATGTTATGAAAGACTGAACTTGTGATTGAGGGCTGAGTGTTGATCAGTCAATTGCAAAAGAGGTAACTGTTAGGGAAGGGTACACCTCTAATCTTTGAGACCCAGGGATCTAACTGGAAGGCATTCAAAGATTTGTGCATTTAAGATAACTATTAGGGCAGAAAGAAATGAGACTGGATGAAGTGTTTCCATACAAACCTTTTCTGATTAATAACTGTGGTCTTGATAAGGTGATTTTCTGTGGAAACAGTTTGCCTTTCTGGAAATAGATTTCTCAGCAGAAGTCTACGATGTAACCTGAAGAAAAATGCCGGCTTTGTAAAGTTCTCCCTTTCTCTTCTGGCAAAACTTAAGAGTTCTCACAACAGAAAGGAGAAAAACCATTTAGAGCATGATTTATTAAACCAGCCATTTCACAAACACCTGCTAACATGCAAATACATGATGTTGTTGAAAATATGTTGTCTATCCAAAATTTACTAAGTGCCAAAAGGACAAAGCAAACAAGCTGGAGGAATTGAAAAGTACACCATTGGTTTTTTTTGAAAGAAAATATAAAAAAAGAAATTGTTTCATATTGAGCAAACAGAAAGGTAGGACTAAGTAAAGAACAGACTTGCTGAGTGAAGTGCTCTATCCTGCCTTCAAAACATATTAATATCCAGCAGATCATAAGAAATAATTACCTGCATCAATTTTGTGACAGCACTTAGCTGATGTCTGTGTACGTTCATATTTCAGACGCAGTTCGGTTGTCATTAAGCTGTTTGCCTTAATTAAAAAAAAGGGGGGGGTGAAAGGTTATCAGCCAGTTGTGTTCGATTTATCCTATTTCTTTCTTCTTCTGGCCATGTACAGTGTGTACTCAACTAAGCAATGAACCACATGCTGTATGGCAGCTATTCTTGTGGGAGTCAGTCTGAAAGAAGTTGCCCAAATAGCACACTTCAGTGCATCTGCACTGTATGTTGCCTTGGAACAGGCAATCGGTAAAAAGAGTATTACTCATGTGACTGGAAGAAAAGCTGGGATCTGAGCAGTAAATGTCACCAAAATTCATTTTGTGTGTTCAGATTTGCCAGCATAAAAACAACATCACTGCTCTGCTGTCAGCAAAAATGATGTTCTTCAAGTATTTGCAGGTCACATGGCAAAGATTTCTCTTGTTACATTCTTGCACAGGAGATTTGCTCTTTGTCACCTTCAATTTGACATTTTACAGGGATTAGGAACATAAATCAGAAAGAAAAGCATATAATGCATTGTTTTTTCCCTGTGGCTGACTACTGCTAATCTTAAGTCAACAAATGTCAGATCTCAATTTTACTGAATTACTGCATCACAGACTGCAAAAATCAATCTTGGTAGGTTTTATTGTTCTAATTCTTTCATATACAATGAGTCCAGGAAGAATTTATTTTCTTATACCTGCCTGACACCTGCTTACAATAGTAGTTTTGAACATCTGATTGAAGCAATCAGAATTGCCAAAAAAATGCCAGCCACACAAAATACTTTTTAATTATTTTATTTTATTTTTTATGAAGGAAGATCCCCCAATGTGACTTCAGACATTTTCTCTCTATAGAAAAAAACAAATACTGCTCTAGAAATTGACCATATATCACTGAAAGAAATTAAAGTCTTAGGAAATATTTTATTATGCTGGAACTTCTTCATAGACAGTAATGTGAACATAAATAAAAGCCAATGACTTCAAGGATATACAAATTTCAAAGTTATTTAGAAATTACTCTAACAGTAAAAGTATAAGGAAACCCCAGTCTTTTAAAAATTAAGACTTTGTCTTAAAATTTTAATGTTAAGTACTTTTTACATTCCATACTTTATAGTATGCTATCCTGTATAATAAGGAAATGGCTACTGAATCAAAATAAACATTATTTAAGAACATCATTATTCAACACAATCTGAGCAGTGTTAAGAAGTTTTCACATACAACACCGCTACTTAATTGTGCTTATAATGTTACTGCCCTCATTATTGTGGATTAAATTAATGCTGATTATTCATAAAATATTTGTTTTGAGAATGTTTCCTGCCAGTCTTCACAGTGATCTTCACAGCTTTTCATGATGTAAAGCCCTCTGAAATCTTTGATGGACTTTAAGATCTCTGAACCAGACTGATTTTTGTTTTAATTCTTTTTCCTACATCCAGCAGTGTAACTACAAAGTTAGCATAGGAGGAGAGGATGAATTGTCACAATCAATCCCCAAAATGTATTTTTAAAGCCTTTAAAAAGCCATATGTCTTTGCAACTGATTCTGCAAGGGTATAAATGAGTGTTGACTATGTCTCTTACTGCAAAATAAAACAAAACAGGAGTTAGTACTGGAAGAACAGAGCAACCTTTAGGCACAGACAAAGTGGGTGGCTACTTCAGACAACAAATGAGAAAATAGCAATGGCTGTGGTGCCAACTTCATCTGTATTTACAGCAAACCTTGGAAAAACAGTTCTGCTGCTGCCCCTGCTGAGACTTGGGTGAGGGCTAGGCTGTGTCCCAAGGGAACTACTCCCAGCCACCTTCAAGATAGCACACCCAGCTGCTGAGTCATCACCCTTATCCCCTTCCATCCTTCCCAAGGCAGCAGGAGCAGCAAAGCCAGTGTTCTCCAATTTTCCCCTGTTCTCTAGGCAGTTCTGCCATTTTAGCCTGGAGAAGAGGAGGCTGAGGGGAGACCTTATTGCCCTCTACAACCACCTGAAAGGAGGCTGTAGTGTGGTGAGTGCTGGTCACTTCTCCCTGGTAACGGTGATAGGATGAGGGAAATGACCTCAAGTTGAGCCAGGGCAGGTTTAGGTTAGACAATAGAAAATTTTTTCACTGAAAGGGTTGTCAAGTATTGGAACGGGCTGCCCAGGGAAGTGCCCATCCCTGGAGGTATTTAAAAGACTGGTAGACGAAGTGCTTAGGGACATGGTTTAGTGGTGGGATGGCAGTGTTAGGTTAACGGCTGGACTTGATCTTAAAGGTCTTTTCCAACCTAAACGATTCTGTGATTCTCTCCCCTTCCTATGCCAAGAGGACCCCAGGTCCAGCCTAACTTCCACTTCCCACCTTCAGGCTGGCAAAATTACATTCTCATATGCACTGTGGAGAAGCCTTGAGTCAGGGGGGCAAGGTGTTTATACTGAAGCCACTTCAGACTGATTCTGAATTTATGCTTTCTCTGAGTTAACACATACAAACCTTTCACACTAACATGTAGTAGAATCCATTGCCAAACAAACACACACCACCACAATATTCATTGAGCAGCTAGGCCTGAAAAAAGGTTAAGGAAGTTAGCCAGAATTTGTAGGCTGTAAAATTTCAGGGGATTGTTAGGTTCACACTTGGTCAGCCAACATGACTTGCATATTAAGGCAGAACCATGTACAACAATTCCAGGGCTTATTCCAAATGTTTAGAAGACCATGTAATAGAGTTTCACACATCAGATCAATATCTGCTCCGCCTTTTCAAGCGAACTCCACTAGTTCTCAGTGGATAATGAGACTGGGAGCTCTTTTTCACCTCCTGATCCAAAGTCCATGGAAGCCCAAATAAATACACCTGTTGAATTCCAGGAGCTTTGGATTGGGCCTTGAATGGCAAAACATGATAAAGATGCTCTAAGAGCAATCATTAGGGTTTCTCTAAAAAAGAATTCATGAATTCATAAGATCAAGCTCTATTTTTCAAGGCCAGGATGATGGACTGCAGAAAGATGGCACATCTGTGTTTGACTGAAAGCATTTGCCTGCAGCTGCTGTATTTCCTACTTATTTGTAGCAAATACAATGGTGACATTTTGTAAATATAATAAAAATCTTGTAAAAAATTAAGTTGTGAGTGGTAGATTCACCACTGCCTTGCTAGATCATTATAGTAAAGAATCTCATCAACAATGATTCATCTTACATTCTGCATACACAGTAATAAACAACTAATATCAGAAAATCCTTATAAGTTCTCAACAGCTCCCAAAACCCACATATTTTTGGGTTTGATTTTTTTTTTGCATGCTAAAATGTAACATTAATTGTACCAATATAAGGCACTTTAAGCCCATGAAAGTATATCCACGAGGGACATTGTACCACTGTAACTATAACAACATTCAATAACTAGCTTGAAAACAGGTTTTTCATTCTGATGGAAAATCCATGAAACAGAATGAAGAAAAAATGTTTTCCATTAAATAAATAAATGGAGGGAACACTCAAAAGTTGACAGAAGCATGAGACTATAAAATCATTTTACCTTATACTGCATAAAGTTTAAATAATTCTAAGAATTTCTCTACTGAAAACTAAAACATTCTATTCTGAAATGTTCCAATAGTTCCATTTTGACTTCAGCAGGATATCCTTTCCTTGTCTTGAATGTAATCAAATTGACATGTTTCTAAAAATATTTTACTTTTGTCAAAATGGGATTCCCTCATGCAGAAATGGCATACAGAAACATCTGTTCAGCAGCACAGGTCAAGTAGTATACCCTTTCTAAACAGACGAGGCATAGTGAACTTGTATACCTTACACAAGGTATGGCAAGATGGTTCTGCTAACAGTCCTGGTTTTTTATTACTTTTACTCTTTTACCTAAATTGTTACTGTGGAAATGAAAGAATTAGCAGCTTAAGTGATACACCTTATGCTATCATAAATTCCCTTCTCACTTCTTATTTCATAATGTATTTACCTACAAGTTCTTCCCCATGCTAGACATGAACCAGCTTTCAATGGCAAGCATTCTGAACCAGGAGACAGAGAACATGTTCACTTTTCCTCGTTTGTGCCGTTTGTTTACGTACACCAAAATGCGAACTCTGAGCCTTTGAATTTCCTTGATGAACAAAAGCTGTATTACTGTTAAAGCATTTTAAAATACTATTTGTCTAAAAGGTATCTTGCTGATACTGAAATACAACTAAGCTTTACAACAGCTACTCCTCATTAATGAATAGAAGCGTACTAAACAACGGAGCAACAATGTAAAAATTCTGGACTTGAATCCACCAGTGGTGATTGCTGATCTTTTGACCTGTGTATATTTAATGTAAAATAATGCATGATGTTGTGTTGTTTTGAATTTTGCTGCAAGGGGTGTGTGTGTGTGTGTAGGGATTTGTACAGATTTCTTTATTTTAAAATGAGTGAGAAAAAAATAATGAAATTCTATTGGATGAGAGAAAATTTGGAGAAGATAATATTGAAGTGATAAAAATATGTCTAGTTCAATCTTCAAAACAAGCTTATTGTAGCAATATGGCTGCTATCATGTTAGTTCAATTAGACAGCAAAATGCATTTATCTATCATAAGGGATTAGTCTTCTGTATGAGATGCCGACCTAGAAAGCAGAGAAAAACTAACAAAAATATTCAATTTACCCTTACATTTTTTTTCTACAATAAGTGTTTTACTTTCAGTCTTCCTTTGCTCAATAGCATTAAAAGTTAAACTACTGTAGGAACCTTTTTTTTTTAATGTTCTGTGTCTACATGCATATGTGTGTCTTCCTTAGTCCTGCATTATTTAATGAACATGTAAAATCTCAGCAGCCATGAACCTGAATTGTAGCAGCATAGGATCTCAGGAAGGGAAGAGGCTGGGATCACTGCCAGCCAGCTTTCTAAAGTGCAGCGCACAGTACACATCGATAACAGAGGCAGTCAAGGGCCCATCTGCTTGCTTCAGAAGTATTTTTCTTGCAGACAGAATGGAAGAGAAGCACTTTAGTTAAGCTCAGTAATGAACTGATTAGGCTGGTTGTGAAGCCAATGGGAATGAACAGCCTGTCCATTAACAGTCAACTCACGTGATAATGCAAACCCATCCAGTCACAACGAGTGTAACTTCTTCAGTGTTTAAGGAGTGATTTGCAGGGAAGAGTAGTATTGCTTATTGAGGGCTCCTGAACTACTATAGCAAAATAAAATCACCAAAGACAAAATAAAGCAAGACACGAAGCAACGCATCTCCTCTCCTCCCTTAAATAATAAACTAAATCCTGTGCCACTGCTCTGAGGGAAGGCTGGCAGACAGCATTAGTACAAGGCAAACATAACTTCCAGTGAAATAAAAAAAAATGGTACTGACGATTTCATCTGGCAGTTTAACAAAACAAAAAAAGAACAAAAAAAATCGTCTCTCAAGCTTTCCTCCCAAAGCCACAGGAGTTAATCAGAGCAACTGTGATGATGGGCACTATACTGAATGAGAGATGGAGGCAGAGCTGGGCCCATGAAATGTAATGGATTTCTATTGCTTAGCTTTTAGTCAGGAGACAAAACCTAAAACGACCATACATCTTAAAATCAGATATTCTGGTTCCACTAAGTGGCCTAGCATACGCACGGCTGCATGAGCCAGCACTTCATGCTCCATGAAGGAGGGTGGCCCCAGCCCTCCTTTCAAAGAGCTCAGTCAGGTGTGCTCAGTTTTCCACCTGCACATCTGCCACGAGCACCCCTGGATGACACTTTGCTGGATGCTTAAATTGCTAAAAATTATGGAAGTCACATTTCATTAAGTTGTGCACTGTGAAACATCTGATACACTTTGATCTTTGTTAGCACCTAGTCTCTATTACACAGATCAGACAGCAGCAGTTTGCTGAAACATATTGACAAAAAAAGCATTATAAAATTGCAAACTCTTTTAAGGGATGGTGAATAAAAAAAAAATCAATAGTAACAGCTTCCTATTAAACACGTAATGCTGAATATATCGATGTTCTGGGTTTTTTTACTATCTTCCACCTACTGGTCAGTTATTCTACTGCCTCCATTTATATCTCTTTTTTGTGAAATATATGCAAAATAAGAATTGATCTGGATGGATAATTGCCCACAAAACTAACACCAGCCTGTCTGTTGGAAAACCCAGAACAACCACCTTCTGAATTACTGGGCCGACCACTGCTCAACTGGTAATTTTCAGCAGCAGTTCCCTACTGCAAAGTTAACACTGTTTCTTTATTCTTTCAAATAAACAGAATTGTCAGCTCACAAAATTAAAGATAAAACCACAACAGACTCCCTAAATTGCCCATAGCCTCCCTACTGGTAGAAAACACTTTAGCAATGAGTGCTTTTTTCCTCAGGATTGTACAAGAAATAGAAAAACAACCAAAGACAGGGATATGGGACTTTAACTTACTGTTATGGCTTTCACTTAAGAAGAGAGAGGGGGCACTTCAAGCATTAAAGGTAAACCTCCACCCCAAATTTCCCTGCCCCCCATCCAGATTTATGTGTCTGAAGGGATTTAAGCAGAATTTATTCACCTGTAGGCTGTGAACAGAATCATTCTCAGTCTGAAAGTGCTAATTAGGGACTGCAGCCACACACCAAACAAAAACCAAAGCAATTACCTTAAATTTCTGGAAAACTGAAAACATTGCTTTTCAGACAGTCTAAATAGGTACCTGTTAGTGAGACAGTACCTCAGGCTGGGGATTTCAAGGGAATGCCAGCGAAGTTCTGAGATTCGAGTTTTAAAACTAGCTCCTCATCTCAGCACGTCCCATCACCTAATCCATGTCTAACTGGACAGTGGGCAAATGTTGGCTGCTGGCAGCTGCTTGATCATTATGCTGCCTGACATGGGCCCTGTTTGAAAGTGCTTATCTTTTCCCATGCACTGTCCGGAAAGCCTAAAATATTTTGTGGGTTTTCTTATGGTCCTAAAATTTTGTAGGGACTTATCTTGCCTTCCCTGAAAACATTTTTTTGTGGCTGTGATGCTGAAGTGTAAGAAGCTATTGATATGTTGTCTGTCTTCAGTTTCTCACTCTGACACACTTTCTGCCAGATCTTGAGAAACCACAACATCTTTTAATCCTATCATTCATACGTCTAAATATTTTAAGTAGGATGAGAGAACCTTTATTTATTCATTTGCTGTAATGTGCTTGTGCAAAACTCTGAGTACAATAGCTTCACCCTGAGTTGGGATGGGGTTTCCCTGACAAAAAAATAAATAATATCCTGTTCATTCTGATATACATTCAAGTCTTTCCAGCACTAATATAAAGTCAGATGTGCACAAGAGAATGGCATCTGCTATACCCTCCTTCAAACCAAAGGTTTGCTTCTCAACAACTGGAAGCATAAATGGGGCTTCTATCCTGCACATGGCATATATGCACTTTGCACATGGAAATATGCATGAAAAGTTTAATCAGATGAAACAAACCCCCAAAAGGATGAATTTAATTCCTATGGGTACTGAGTTGGCTGGGAATTAATACAATTTTGCCTTTTATGGAAGCCTTTATTGATAAAGGTTAAGCAGCATATTATAGGCCTGACTACACTATTGCTAACTGCTGCCAGACATCACAGACTCTCTTTAACTCAAATGAACATCAGCATAACAAATTGAAAAATAAGCAAGATGGCACTAGCCAGCACTGACCACCAGAGATTGTGATATATAAATTTTCAAGCATTATCACAGTATGGATTTGCAGATGTTCTTCAAGGTGTTTCTTTTAGGAACCCATCTCATCTCACTGCTGATTTTTGTTTTCTTGCTTTGACAACTTCTGCAGACTGACAACTGAAGCTTACAGTATCCAACTAATATTTCTTCATACCCATATCATCTATCTTTATCTATCCATTATTAAACTAGCAGTTGGAGTGATCTTTGACTCATTACTGTTCTGTGTTTAACTATTACTTTAAACAATGAGGAAATTGGAACATGAGCAAAAAGGAAGTAGCACCCACAAAATGCACATTTTTAATGAAGAGATTTTTAGCCAGTATTTGATATTAGGAAAATGGAATACTATAACCTTATTTATAATTCTTCGCTCCTATGTAACTGATCATTCATAAACAGATACTCTGATATATTACAATTATTTCAACATGCTCAGATTCTAAGCTTTTCATAATTTTCATACTAAGCTTTTGCATTAATTTCCCATTTCAACATTTTATTTCTGTCTTGGGCCATAAAAACATAATTGTTACCACTGAAGTTGCAGCTCTTGTATTCCCAAAAGGCCAATTCATTTTACAAAGCACATACGCTGTACAGCTTATTGGCCTTCATTTTCCATCATCAAATGTTAACACTACTTGGAGGAAACTTTAAGTTAGGAAAATGCCAATGAATAATGAAGATGGCTCCTATAATAATGATTTGCTGCCCAGAGTAACAAAATGGAGCTTTTATTGGAACCCATTTCCCAGAGTTGAGCTATTTGATCTACAAGCTATTAAAAAAGTAGATTATGTATTCCACAGCACTATGGGTATAGGAGAGTTAATTCACACACCAAACAAAGAGAGGAGATGAAGTAGACAGTAACTAATGTGAATTGTTCCCAAGCCAGCAAGTAGTCCAAGTTCCTATATGTCCTCGATGTTTCTATATCCTCATCCACTACAAAAAGTAGCAAGGTAAGAAAGCGCTTTATAAATAATAATTTTCTGAAAGTGTACATAGGTTCAAAATAAGTTAGGGTTAAGATATAATGTAAGATTTACTCAATTTTATTTTGGGGGAAAAAATGTGCAAGATCCATTCTTTGGAGCTTCTTACCAATTGATTAAAAATATTTTTTTTACCCTTATAGTTGGTGTAAGTCTGCGTAACACTGTTGGCTCCAAAGGTCCTAGAGGCTCTGGGATCTGATACATGTGTTTATGGAAGTGATACAGGAGATTTACTGGTACAGGGAAAGAATGAGATGGGATAGCATTTTCTCACACTTCATAATCTCAAACTCACAAAGCATAGGTAAAGGATCTCGTTTTCATGACGCACAACAATCACCATATGTTTTAAAAATAGTCGGCATAAATCACATCAAAAAGAAGGAAGTATATATAAAAATAGTAGAGAATGACTATAGAAGGAAAAAAGACATAAAAAAAGAATAAACGGCAATTGATATCTGAAGCTCACCATCATGTACAAAACTTACTGAGTGACTTTAAAGCTTCAAGGGAAACCTGTAAAATGGACAATCTGAATATTAAGGTGAACTTGATCGACTAATGGAAGGTTTAAAAAAGACTTTCACTTCAGGAGAAAGTTGGCTAAACTAAAACTTAGTTAGTGATCTGTAAAAGTCAGTGATAGATGATGTATGTTTTTAATTTTTTTTAAAAGGAAATAATCAATACCTTACCAAATGCAACTTGCAGGGTTCATGCTTCAGTTATACACAAATTATTCCATGCAACAACACCATGCTTATACACAAGAAAATACAAAACTAGTAATTAATTCCTTTGTCAAAATGATTTTTTTATCATGTGTTGATTAAAAAATGAAGAAAATAAAACCTAGAATTTTTAAAAAACTAGTTAACGTACAAATAGATTTTTAAGCTTTCAAAGCTTTTAATTCCATTGCTCACTGAAAACCACAATACACTTGTCATTTCCTGCCATACTTGCTTAATGAATTTGAATAACAAAAATTTTAAACCATGGCAATGTATTGGCTTTTAATCAAATTTAATCCATTATATGCTTATTTACGTTGCACCACTATACCATTAATACCTAGCTGGAAAGAATAATTTGTTTAAGGTAATAAGAACTTCCTTCACTGTGGTGTAACTCCAATGAATCCTGCAGTTCATTTGTCCCTAGAAACTTACGGAGATGAAAAGTTTTGTTTATTTCTTTCACTAAAGAAGTCATTCTAATTTCTTTTAACTCTTTTTGTATAATGAAATTGAACTATTTTTTAAATACATTGCATAAAAATTATTTTCTCATGATTGTTTTTGAGATGAGAGGAGAAATAAAGGGGAGAAGTTGACTGAAACAACTTGACAAATTCACTATGAATTTGTGAAATGTGGTCAATTCAAATCTGTATTTTGACCATTTTTTAAATTAATTATTCTGCTGTCAAAATGTGCTTCTACTCCCCAAATGCTCTACTTATTTCCTACTTTCTGTTTCATTAAAAAAAACTTTAACATTGTGTCATTACCCACATTTTGTGAAATCCCAAAGATTATATCAGTGTCAAACTTGTCCTCTTTTCCTTCTAGGTTATACTACATTTTTCTAAGTGAAAATTCTAAGTGAATTTCCTAAGCCCCAGGTCAAATTGTATCAAAGACAGTATTCTTTCCCTCCCTTCTGTGCCCAAGAAGCATAATAAGATATTATTGATTTAAATAGCTGGCCCAGTATAATTTTTTTTGTTCAGAATCCTTGAAAAATCCATAAAAGTGGGAAATATTGAACACATGAAAGAGAATACCAAAAGTCTTTAGAAGTATAAAATAAAGAAACACTGCAACAAACACTATGGAACCCATAAGTGTCCTGCCCACCTAGTGCAGTGTCTGTAGCCAGTTACAGTCAATAATTGTTTCAGTAGAAGATAAAACACTATGTATTAGTTACTGATAGAATAATTTTTCCTCAAGTAACATTTCCTCCTATTTGCCTGATGGTACAGATAAATTTTTGACCAGAAGGGATTTTCTTTTACCTTTGGACTCTCCCTTTATCTTTAATACTGTATGTACTTATGTTTGTATAGCTAGGTGGGAAACAAGATAGATGGATAGAGATAGAAGTACAGCTAAATCATTTAAAAGGTCAGATTTCATTTTGATCCACATTGTAGATCCATTTCACCTCCCTCAGTTCATGATTTCCCACTCTATTTCCATAAAAGCATTCACTACAATTTTCAGAATTAATCCATTTATTTTTATGCAGTGGTATCAACCATGACTACTCATACATGAGCCACTACCTTTATTCATCATAAAATTTACTTTTATTTCTAAATACCAGATGCATATGTTTATTATCCAAAATAGAAAGCCCATGCAACAAACTTGGTTTGTGTTGGAAAGTCATAAGCCAAATGAAATCTTTTTAGGTCTACTAAATAGTGGTTTGAATTGAAATGTTCCCATTTTCCCTGCCATACATTTTGCTACCTTTAAAGATCTTTTCATACTTTTGCTTTTTTTCATTTTATTTTTTCTTTTTCTGTGTTTTCCGCTGGGGAATAAAAGCATCCCACAAACTTTTATATCAGTTCTTTTCTGCATGCTGTCTACTATTAAACCATAGTAGTCACCTTTTGAGAATATAAATACTTTTCTGACTTCCCTTGCGAACCTTACAATGCTCAATTTACAAATCCTTAATGCAACTAATGTATCCTTTTCTTTTAACTGTTCATAGCCTTGCCTGATGGACTTATTTTGGGACCTTTTTGTTTCTTATGAAAATAATATGAAGAACAAATATAAAATGTAAATCCTTCATAAAGCTAGATTAATGCACCCAGCAAAGCCCAGGAAGACTAAATACACTGCAAACACTGTTTCCATTACAAAAGCAGTCAGGAATGAAAACTTGAACAATTATAATCCCAACTCAATTAAACAAAGCTGATAAGCAAACACTTATTTTCACCATTAAGAATACACACAAAAGCTTTCCCAACAGTGTTTTTCACTTCCTACCTAAATCACCCTGATGTTGCACATAAAATCAGACAGATACGGACTCCTCCAGTAGCTGAATTCATGTTCCTAGGAAGAACTGATTGAAATCTTTTAACACTAGGTCTTTGGGCCCAGTCAAGGAGGCATGATCCTCCAACACTGGAAATCAATGCCTTTCACACAAATATATCACTGGGTAGTGACCATTTGGTCTCTTTTGTGCTTGTAAATGGAAGAAGTAGTCCACTTAAATCAAAAAGATTTGCCAGTTGAGAAACACTAATTTAGTAATTCAGTTATTCAAATCAAACCATTGTAGTGATTTTTTGTACATAGTGTGTGCTGTAACACAGACTTTCCTTAAAGAGGTTCAGTTCTGAAATGAAGAATGCTACCTAAACATTTTGTGTTTTCTTTGAATATGTAGGACCATATTTTCCAGAAGGATTTTAACAACATCCCCATGCTGTCTTTGCAATATTAGTAAGTTAGGAAGTTATCATGCACTTGTATATACAAGTATACTTAAATATATTTTGCAAGAGGACATATTTCTGCAGTTAAGGTTTGTTAAAGACTGTTTCCACCCACCAATCAGTCCATAAAGGAGGGACACACAATTTCTTGCTCAAATCATCACTCTGAAATCACCAGAAAAGGGGTCATGCTTGAATAGTATGGTAAATAATCTATGCTAAAAATCAGTAGCTACTTTTCAGCAAGGAAATGCTAACTTCTATCATGCTTTAATCTGCATATGTTAAAAAAAAAAAAAAAAAAAACCAAAAAAACCAAAAAAGAATGCAGTAAATTGGCTCTGAGCAAGACATTACATTTCATTTTTTTTCTACCCAATTTAGGATGGCAACTGTTTCAGACCTAAAAATAATGCATGGAACTTCTTAGGAATTTTAATTTTCTGAAATGAACAAAATAGGCACAGTCACAAAATGAAGCATAAGACAATCCAGACGACTGAAGAAAAAAGTTCTCAGCTGTAAGATTATTGTTAATATTCTGCAAGCATTAGCATAAAGTAAAAATTATTATACTTTTTTCTTTATGTTGCATTTCAGCTCACTAAACAAATTGCTGTAATTGGAGATTAGTAGGTCACCTCAAATCGTTATAGTACCATCTGGAATTGCCAATGAAAATTAGGCATCTACTGTAGCCTCCATTTTTAAAGAGCTTGCAATTAAAGTTTAAAGTATAACAAGCATAACCTGGAGGAAAAACCAGCACTTTTATAAATAGGATGCTGAGAAGTACAGAGATCACAATCTACATGACACATCCAGAAGCACCCACCACACTCTTTACGCTTATTTCAGTGGGGATGGCACTGGATCCCACGATGCACTAAATGCTGTCTCCCTGCTGTTCTTTTTTTTCTCACTGGGACAGCAAATTGCTAGAGCACAGCAGGGAAGTCTGGAGGATGGCAAGAGGGCAGCAGAGTGTGAAGGGAGCTCTACAAAATGGAGAGGAGAATACATCACTCGGAGATGTCACAGTGCTCATGGAGGAAAGGTCAGATGGGCTGCTGCCTTTGCCTTCACTGCCAGCCTCCCTTTGCCTTCACCTCTCAGCATCCTCCTCTCCTTCTTTAAGGAGCTATGAGATATATCTCTCTCTCCATCCATTTCTTCCAAGTTTGTTTCACCAAAATCAATTCCACAGCTTCAATCACCTCTGGAGACACCAGCTCTTCCTTCAATATCCAAACCAGACAAACCCATGCATTTCCACTCTCCCTAAAACACAGGGAAAACTCATTACACCCTGGGAGACGGCTGTCTTACTGCAGTTTTGTACTCTGAAAATATACTTTGTGGAATACATATATATTAAATTTATATTGTGGAAGAGATACTTATGGTAGTGCATCTTATCTTGGACTTTCAAGCTGGAAGGTCCACACTGACAGAGATATAACCCTTTCTGATGTATGCATACATCCTCCATTCATTGCAATTTCATAGTAGAAATCTGGCATCTTTAGCTCTCAACCTGAGTTGGGTGAAAAGCTGGTCAGTGCCAGGCATAAAGCAGAGTCATACTTACAGATGTTGTCAAGAGAATGCTACCCATATAGTACCCTTTCCTGCCTCTTCTGTTTCTTCCAATCCCACACTTCTGGCTTTTTCAGTGTTTCTCCTCTGCCGTGACTGAAGACTTCCCAAATCCTCTTGGCAGCAGCCAAGAACCTCTGTCTCCTAGAAACAGCAAGTTCTTTGCTGCTTTGTTCCTTACATTTAAGATGTTAGGGTACTCTTTATCACTGACTGCAATCTGAAAAATGCTGTGTAGAAACTTGAAACAAAGTCTACCATTCCCCATTGAGCAGGAACTCAGCTATATTTTCATACATGCACTTAAGCATCAGATGTGATTTGCCTCTGTGGTCAAAGCCATAGGTGCAGCAACAGTGAATGTTGGGGCCTGTTTTGTGCTGCCTTGTCAGATATATATCAGAGGGCCAAAGAACTTCAAGCTAATGCAAATAACCCAGATTACTCAAGGGTCTGTCTTTCATGGCATCATTCAGGCCAGAGATTTCTGGATCTCTGTCCTAACCTGAAGTCTCTCATGACACGCCAAGAGTACACAGGACTGAAGTGTACACAGCCAGGGAATGTGGACTAGATGCCTAATCTAATTATTTAACAGAATGAAGTGCATCTGTTGAACCACTTTCTTTAGAAATGAAACATCTAAGTCAAACAACTCAGTAACACTGAGAAAAGCTGTACTTAGATAACTTTAAAAAGTGAATCTTAATCAGGTGTCCACCAAAGTCTACCTAGTCACAAAGCAACTTTTAGGGAGCATATCCTCTCCTTTGTATAATCTTCTCCTTCCTATGGACAGACATACAACTATGAGTTCAGAAACTAGACCGATTTCTTCACTTCTTTATATAGGATGATTACACCAGATGGTCACAAGGAAACAGCACTGAGAGCTCCAGCACTGTATTCTAAGCAGAAAAAGTTCCTTCACAAAGAGTATTCGGAGAAAGACATGTCTGCATAGACAAAGTATCTTAACATTGGGTATATTTTACCTATATACTTGTGAGAAATTTTTCTATAAACCGAGAAAGAGAGAGACAGGGAGCTCACACCTCTGCAGTACACCACAATTCCTGTATTCCTGAACCAAGAACAGCTCTCGAACATTTAAAGAATTAATTAAATGTTCTCATACCTTCTCTTTTTTTCTGCAATACCATGCAAAATCCAGGGGTGATTATACCTTCAGATGTAACAAGCAACACCTTGTGCAGATTAACACACTGGGTAACAATTTCAGAAGTACACAACTGACTTTGAAGCCCAAGTTGCATTAACTTTCAGAACAAAGACAGGCTGTATCAGCTTATTAGCTATTCATTTGCTATTTTGTCCTGAAAATTCACCCATTCTTCTCCATGGCAAAGTTGAAAACTAGTAGCAAGTTTCGATTCTAAGAAAAAAATAAACCTTATGTTGCTTAAATTTCACTGGAGTGTTTATTTGGCCACTTTTCTTTGTAAACAGAGGCCTTGCTTTGTTGAGTAGTGTCTGAAGTTTTTTGCTATGACTTGTAAACACTCAGTTAATATGGGCATAATTAATTCATAACACTTCTGTGCTTAACATGCAAACTTCAAAATATCTCTCTCAGAATCAGAGTACAAACCAGGTTACAGTTGCAGGAAAAGTCAAAGTTTATTTAAAATGTGATTAGGCAACTTCTGCCTCTGCCAACCACAGGCAAACTAACTTGGAGTCATAATGTTACCATCTAAATTTGTGTTTGCCCATATCTTCAACACTATGTGGAGCTCTTGCCCCCCTAGGAAAGATAATAACAAAAAAAGCAGATAAGAGAAGCAAAGATGATTACAGGAGTGGAATGTTTTCAAGCAAAGAATGACTAAGTAAACAAGGACTTTTCAGCTTGTAAAAGAGATGACAGCAGCCAGGGTGAAAACAAACGCTAAAAGATGTCACTTAAAATAAGGAATAACACCCTTGTGAACTCCTTGCCAGAAGACATAATAGATTCTAAATTTTACATGGGCTCAAGGAAAGACTGAAAAAAAACTAATGGAAAAGAAATCTATCTAGATTTGCTAAATACACCTAGCTCAGTCCTGCGGCTGGGAAAGCAATCAAAGAATCCTATTTTTACCCTGTTCTTACTCTTCCCTAAGTGTTCACATAGGGCAGCTACTGGAAACAGCACACTGAGCTGCATGGTCTTTTGCTCTGACCAAGTACAGCCCTTTTTATTTTATCTTCTTATAACCTTAACCTGACTCTTTCTTCCTTTGTATTCAGTGGAAAACTTACTTTGTCTTCATAGTTACGGTAGGTGCTTAAACAAAGCCATATCTTTATAATCTTGAAATCTTATTTCTTCCTAACTCATGTCCTGATAGGGTAATTTCATTCTGAAGGTGAAGTCACTGATAGAAAATCAGGCATTTCTCCTTCATTACTCTTTTTCTTCTTTTTTTTTTCTGTCTCCAAGCTATAAATTTGGAGGACAAATGCCAGTGAAAATGTGGTAGCTTTGGGGCTCCAAAATGTCCAGCACTAATTAATCTGTATTAGGGAATGTGCTTGAGGAAAAATCGACTAAGATCCATGTCCCTCAGACCTGTAATCTTTGCTCTGTTTATCAAAAGGGATAGGATTTATAACTGTAGGGATCACAAGAGTGCTTTTCTCATACCAACCCCTCTTCCTGGTGGCCCAACTTTAGCTTCAGAAGGCTGGAGGCAAGAAAGACAGAAGCTGGCTCGTACACACTAAAATAGGCATACATCAGCTTTAAGAGCCAGAGTGAAACTCTACTGACTTTAAAAATCGCTTATTTGTTCAGTCTCTGGGGACCGAGTTCTAAAAAGCCTATACCAAATTTGGACAGAAGAGCAGAACAGCTGTAATTCTGTTGCATTGTAATTTCTGTAACACCTGCTACAGAAAACTTGCTAAGAATAAGGTAATTTCACTTAGGACCTTTATCCTGGGTGATGCAACTCAGAAGCCTCTTTATCAGGTGACCCTATCATAAAGAAAGCCTGTGACAGAAAACGAATGAAGCATTATAGCCAACATGGCTACAGATTCAGGAGAATATAGAAAGGGTACCTCTTTGGAGAGTGCCTCAGCCTTCGCTAAGGAGTAAATTTTTTCCATGTAGGCAAGAGGCATACTGGTTTATGCAAGGATACACTTTGCAGTTCTGCCCAAAGATTAGGCTAACAACTCCCTTCTTTCATCTGGCTTGAAAGGTCACTGCAAACTCAGTTCAGGATTTTTTTATTCACATTATTTTTGTCTCTTTGGTTTACTTAGCTGGTCTTTATATGATCTTTTCTAAATAACTTCTAATCTTATTGCTGATCTTATAAAACTAGACCTTCTGTTCAGCTGGCCTGTACTGAAACACAAGCAGCACTGTGCATTCATGCAGCAGAGAAGACAGCCAAGGACTGCCATGCACTTTAAAAGGAAGAAGGAAGTGAATCAATCAGTAAAAACAACAAACTGCTACTACATGTCAGACTACCTTGCCTTCACTATCTAACATATGGAGTGACGATCAACTTTAGTTATGTCTGATTTAAACCTTTATTTCAATTTCACTTGCATGCGTTTCAAATTCAAGGTTACTATTTTTAATTCTGAGCTTAAATTCAGAATCTTTAAATGCAACTGAGCTGAAACTACTGGGGTTTTGTGGTTTCACCATTTGAAAGCAGTGCAGTTATCATCTTTCATTATTGTGCTCTGTAAAACAAAATACCTCCACTGTTGGCACATTTCTTCAGGATATGACTACATGATCAGATCTGGGACACGTACCAGGTTCCAGGATTTGGGTGCAGGATGCAGCCATGACATAAACCTGGACCCGTAGATTCAGAGCTCATGGAAATGTTTGCTGAATAGAAAGCAGCCCCAGGAGTATGCTACCAGGTGGTTCAGCACATAGGTAGGGACATAGACTAAGATACTTGATGTCTCACGCAACCGTAGCAGGCATGCTAAGCAAAAATCCTTTATCATTATGATTTGAGTCAGGTTTTCAAAGAGAAAATCTAAAGCTTAACAACCACTTGGCCTATCTTTCAACCTTTTAAACCTCTGTGATCTATTTTGTTATCAATAGGTTTTTCACTATTAAAGTACCCAAAGCAAAGAAATAGGTACCCAGCTAGTTCTTTCACAGCTTTTAGATAAAGACACAATATCCTTCTTTATTTACTATCAGAACATACTGCCTTATAAGAGAACAGAGTAGTATGTAGTTCAAGTGCCAGTCAGTATTTTCCCTTTGTGTTTCTGATTGCAGGCTGATTACACAACCCTAATGAGAGCTTTTATTTATTTATCTCCATGAACAGAAGCCAAAACACAGAAAACAAGAGAGGTTAAATCTTTAAAGAGATCACTTTTTCCAGTCTTAATGGGGCTGTAGACAGTGCTCCTTTTTCCACTACAGAAGCAAAGCAGGAGAGGGAATTTTGGGGGGAGCGGGAGGTGAGGGGGGGGACATAAGGCATTGCACAGGCTGAGTTTTACAGTAGCTACCTTCAGGCTCACCTCCCAGATGTTATGCCATCCTGTCATCAAGATGAAGTCTCTGCCCCACACTGACATTTCTTCTGCGTATAGAAGGCTACCTACCCTCAGCTGTTGTAGCCCTGCTCAGCATCATTATCTTCAGTGATACTATGTTAATGCACAGTGGTAGAGCATCAGATGCTGCTTGCTTTTGGAGCCCCTTCTAAAATAATATGGTGCTGCTTTTTTTTTTTTTTGAGGATACATATATATAGCTGCTCAGTGTTTATTCACAGAAAATAAATAAAAAACCCAACTCATAGAAGTTAGATGACAAAATTGAAAACAAAGAATACAAGTGATGAGACGTAGTAGGAGTCTGCTATATAGAACTATTTTCCTGCAATCTAATTTTGTAATTCTGAGGCAGGAGATCTACAGATTTTGCAAATGACATCCCAATTTTAAAGTATTTCATTTTTATTGCTTGGAATTAGCAAAGCTCTCATCTCTCTCAATATTTTACATTATTTTTAGTAGTTCATGGATGTCGGAATGGGAAGTTGGCCCGGAGTAACGATGGAATCTCAATATGAGTATGGTCATTCTCCTTTATTACGCAGCTAACAAAAGCATATATAGGCAGAAAACAATAACATACACACACGTCACACTGTGATTGGTAGAACACCGCTATACACATGCCTACATCGCTACTGTGACTGGGACGGATCATCTGTCCAGCAGAGGGGCTTCTCCTTCTCTTCCGGTCATAGTTCCGCCCATATCTGCTTAAAAGCAGGGGCTGTCGAATGGGACTAAATCATGCCCATTCTCACTCAGCCACTCCTCCACACATGGAAGTGCATTTTTTACTCACCTACTCCTAATGGAAACCTGTGATTAAAAAAAAAAAAAATTAAAACCAAAACTAACTTTGAATATATTACATTCTGAGATAGAGTTTGTCATTAAATAAATATGATGCTAGTCATTTTAATTTTTGTAAAATGTGCCTAGTTATAAAATTAAAAGAGGTTTCTTTACAGAACCAATCATGCTATTCTCCTTTGCAGAAACCTCAAGTGATAGCCACATTGCACAGCAGCTAACTTAGAGAACTAGTATCATTACAAGCATTACAGCAGATGGCTGTTAACACACCACACTACAGCCTCCTTTCAGGTGGCTGGAATCTCCAGTCCTCTACAAATTATTCATATCATATCATTATTCATATCTCATCCCTTTTCCTTCCTGTTGTTCCTCTCAGGTTGCCCCTGCCTTTTCAGTCACACTATGTACTTCGCACCTCTCATCCCCACTGTCAGCATAAGTCCTGAACTCAGCCATGTACATGCCATACCTTGTATAACCATTGGCATCTTTCATTGGTTCAGTACCAATGCATTAAGGACCTACAATGGCATCTTTTATTAACACGGGCAGTTAAAGGATTGAAGCCTATACCCTCCTTAAGAGACCTGAATGAGGCCACATAAGAGCTTTCATTTTGATCAGTATCTTAATCAGTGCCTAGCCTTTGTGCTGACTCTAGCCACAGCTATCAGTCTGAACCAGCACTAGAAGCTGTGCAGAAGTCCATTCTGGCAACTTGTCTACTTCTGTGTTGTGCTGTGTCGTGTGCTTATAGCCTGATGAGCTGAAACACTGTGTTCCTTTTATTCCAGAAAATTACCTTTTTTGTTTCATTGCTATATCCCACAGTGGAGCATTTTCTATCTTTTAAGAGCATCAGTCAAGGCCATGGAAGTTGTGTGATTACCTCATGAGATTAAAAGTAATGTTAGGGGTTATTTTTAAATGCCTTCTCATTTCTGAGTCTGTGAAGTGCTCACAAGTAAGAGATTTCCAAGATTTTATCCATGCCCTAGGAAGAAGCAATAGGCTTGCTCTAATTTGTATTTGTGGCTGCACAGCAAATGTCACACTCCTGAGGGTCATCACATCGCATGGACATTCTGACATGCATCTTCTCCTCCAGCTATGCCCCTTTTGCTCTGCTGTGCTGGCAGCAGTGAAAGACAGCACGAAAAAACTCTGCTAAGTCTTCTGATGAAGAAAGAGACCACTCTTTCAACAGCTTGCAGTATGCCCTGTGAGCACAATAAAAATAATCTATCTACAGTGTATTTTTGGGCAATACTAAGATACAGCCATTGGAAAACTCTAGGCTATAGCCTATGCTGTGTTGATTACCCCCTGTCAATGTATAATATGAGCTAGCATATCATCATGTTTTCCTAGTGCCAGCAGATACTGACCTCAGCTAGAAATACACAGCCCAGTAAAATGTGATGTAAGGTAAGAAAAGTAGTTATTAGGAAAGCCTGCTATATATTACTACATGTTGATTAAAACTATTTTTTCTTCCTGAGACAGCTTTTGTGTTGGTGTCAGACAACAAAGATCATCCTATCCCTTCAACCTAACAAGATGACCACATAAAAGCAGGACGAGAAGTCATGTTGTGCCTTGATATTCATGGTCTGAGAGTCAGAATTCTCATTTTGATATGAAAAGCATGTATTTTTTACTTACTGATCTCCTGGGTAAGACCTTAAGCCACTTCTACAATCATTTTGCAGTAAGAATTGAATGTTCCATTGTTGTTAATCTACCATATATTCTCTGTTGGTACTGAATGCAAAACAAGGAATACTCTTGATTCCAGAAGTAATGTTTAATATGAGGTGCTAATGTAACATACATTAGCACTCTCTGCAGGATCTCTAGAATGTCCATCACCCAGGAAATGTTTCTATTTAACAGGTTTACAATGAGATAGATTTGAGGTGTCACTGAGGATTTATTTTCGGAGAAGTACACTTGTAACTCAAAGTCAAAAGAGATGTAACCAGGACAGGCCAAATACTAAAGACATCTAAAATATATTAACTTCTGTTTATTTAAATGCAATACTCTGTGGCCAATTAACCGAATTTTAAATTTACTGAAAGAAGAAAGGAGTAGCCCTATTAAAAATCTGTCTGTGTGCAGAGTTAGCAGGACTCGATGAATTTGAGGATATGAATGCACAGCATATACACTACATTACACCTGATCTTAGCCAAAAGGCTGAAAAGCTCCTCACTACAAGAAAGACACCAAGGTGCTGGAGTACATCCAGAGAAAAGCAATAAAGCTGGTGAGGGGTCTGGAGCACAAGTATTATGAGGGACAGCTGAAGAAACTGGGGTTTTTTAGTCTGGAGAAGACGAGGCTGAAGTGAGACCTTAACGCTCTCTGCAACTGCCTGACAGGAGGCTGTAGCAAAGTGGGAGTCGGTCTCTTTTCCCGAGTAACAAGCAATAGAACGAGAGGAAATGGCCTCCAGTTGCGTCAGGGGAGGTTTAGATTTGATAGTAGGAAAAATTTCTTCACCAAAAGGGATATCAGGCATTGGAATGGGCTGCCCGCAAAATGGTTGAGTCACCATCCCTGGAGGTATTTAAAAGATGCGTAGATGTGGTGCTTGGGGACATGGCTTAGTGGTCGACTTGGCACTGTAAGGTTAACAGTTGGACTGGATGATCCTAAGGGTCTTTTCCAACCTAAATGATTCTCTGATTCTACACTGCAAATGACTATGTTTAAGAATAAGTTGCATGTGATTCATAGAAGCAGGTGCTAATAGTTATTTACCATTTAGACTATGAGATCTTTAAAGTTGTGGACCATTTCTCCCAGTGCTCACACTCATTACCAATAATATACCTGTAATAGTAACAAAAAATAAAACCAAAATGGGGTTACTAGATCTTAACTGCTGCACAAAATAAAAGCCAGTAAATACAAGAGTAACTGCAAGGTATCTAAATATGGGTAAGACTACCTTTTCATTAAGTTATTACATCTGCTTTCAGTTAAAAGTTGTTTGTGTATCTAGCTGATTCTGTTTCAGAAGTCCAACAAAAGCAAATTGGTCATATTTCTACCTGTTTTGCATGATATATTATAGAGCATGAATAGTAATAAAATAATAACAGACTTAATGGCAGTTCTGCTAAATTGACCCTACAGATTTCTTTTTCCCAAAAACTTCAATAGCATCTGAACATCTCTATTTTATAAATCATTTATTTATATTTAACTTTAAAGGGGAATTGAATAATAACCTCAGGAAGTTCAACAAGGCCAAGTGCAATGTCCTGCACCTGGGTTGGTGTAACCCCCAGTATCAATACAGGCTGGGGGAAGAAAGGATTGAGAGCAGCCCTGCCAAGAGGGACTTGGGAGTACTGATGGATGAAAAGCTGGACATGAGCCAGCAATGTGCGCTGGCAGCCCAGAAGGCCAACCGTACTCTGGGCTGTATCGAAAGAAGCGTGGCCAGCAGGTTGAGGGAGGTGATTCTGCCCCTCTACTCTGCTCTGGTGAGACCTCACCTGGAGTACCGTGTCCAGCTCTGGAGCCCTCAGCACAAGAAGGACATGGAACTGTTGGAGCGGGTCCAGAGGAGGGCCACAAAAAGATCTGAGGGCTGGAGCACCTCTCTTATGAGGACAGGCTGAGAGAGTTGGGCTTGCTCAGCCTGGAGGAGAGAAGGCTGTGGGGAGACCTGACTGTGGCCTTTCAGTACTTGAAGGGGGCCTATAGGAAAGATGGGGAAAATCTTTTTAGTAGTGACAGCTGTGACAGGACAAGGGGTAATAGTTTTAAACTAAAACAGGGTAGGTTTAGACTAGATATAAGGAAGAAATTTTTTACAATGAGGGTGGTGAAACCCTGGAATGGGTTGCCCAGGGAGGTAGTGGAGGCCCCATGCCTCGAAACATTCAAGACCAGGTTGGCTGGGGCTCTGAGCAACCTGATCTAGTTAGCAATGTCCCTGCTCACTGCAGGGGGGTTGGACTAGATGACCTCTAGGGGTCCCTTCCAATCCAAAGTATTCTATGATTCTATGATTCTATAACTTTTGTTTCCTTTTGTTCTCTTTGCACCTTTAAATCAAAAAGAAAATTGCACCTAGATTAATTTAAGAGGCACTAAAGCAATGAATATATATTAGCTGTTTAAAACTGTACCTTTAAGTTATAAACTTCTCAAGGGAGATTCTGCAAAGGATGCTATGAGTCTGTTGCTATGCACAGTCAACTGAGCTAAATGCAGATGAAGCAGATTGCTGGCAAACACTTTCAACAATCTGTGAACAATGAATATCAGAGCTTTTTCTTTATTGTGTTAAAGGTACTAACACATGGCTATTATCAGAGAAAGATGGAATACAAATAGGTAAATTCCTATGCACTGAAGTCAACAGGATCATTCATTATGTAAGATTTGCAAATGCACCCTCGAGCAATTTAGAGGTACAGACTTATATTCAAGTGACAGCAGCTTAAAAAAATCCCAATATATCAAGAAAGCTATGGTATCTTCATGCAGGCTTTCTCTTTTCTTTCAGCAAATGGAAGGAAATTAATCTTAGCCTAGCCTGCAATTAAAGAAGGTTATGAAGGTTAGTAATTAGGCTGAGGAATGGATGAGAGCTACACCCATACTTTTAAAGATCTGAATATGAGACTAGCTTAATCATGACTGTCTATAATATGCATGTTTTCACATCACCTCTATTTTGCTCAGCAACAGTGCAGTCCATTCTTTAACATGAAACAATTCTTTTATTACAGAAGTCAACTTGTCTTTCAAATGCATCACCAAAGGATGCTGGCAGTTGAGAAACCATCAATATTGAATCCATAGCCAGCAGGTAAAGCTGTACCGTCTCATTGAAAAGCATGCTTTAGTGCCAACAATGTTGTTATAGAGCTACTCTGGGTAATAGCTATCTAGTTACAAATTAACACAGCTTGGGAGTACAAAAGAATAGCACTGCTTTGAGCAAAACCAAATAAAAATAAAAATACTTCCAAACAAAAGTTCCTTTTAACTTATCTTTCTGTCAGTACTCTCATTGGAATTTGAAACAGACAATGTTCAGTTGATCAGTTAAAGTGAATAATAAAGCCTATTATTCAGGCATTCGTAGTGCATGATATGGCAGCTCATTAACACCTAAATATTCCAACACACACTTTCAAGTCTATTCTCAGCAGCAGCATAACATTTTGTTTCTCCTGTTTCTCAGTTCATTTCTATGTACCTATCTCAGTCCTTGCCAGGTCTGAGATCATGTTTCTTGAAATCAAGTGGCACCTGTAGGGTGTAATTTATAAAAAGAATAGACTAGAAAATCCTGAAACACAACAGAAGGTTCAAGAAAATGTAACAAAATCTACGTTTCAAACTAAGATTCAGAAAACATAGCATGAAGTCTATTTCTAGGCAAGCTGTAGGACAGAAACACCAAAAGGTCTAAAAAACCACCAAAAAAAATGTAAGCAACTCCTGCCTTAGAAAAGCAATTAAGAGTGAAAATATTAATGGCCTTCACAAAAAAAAAGCATGCATTTATTATCTCTGACAGCCTGCCTTTTATCATGTTCTTGGTATTAATTTCCTCTGAGCTTTTTACATTGGATTTATTCACTTTGAACAAACTTTCAGAAAATAGCTGGAGACAAACATTATCAAAGAATTTGCAATAGACAGCAACACTTGTTTACACCATACCTTGTTGCTCCTATAATAGGCGTTTTCTATGCAACTCTCCCAAAAGCCAAAGTTGGGTTCAAGATTCAGAAGGTTAAAAAAAATAAATTGCTTGTGAGAGTACAGTGACAAGACTTAGGATGAACTACAAAGGATAAGCACATACCGCCCACGAACTACAAAATAACTCAGCAGCCACTAATAGAGAAGGCACAGGGTTAATGCCCTCCAGAAAAAAAAAAAAACCAACATTAAACCTGTTTCACAGCTAAATATAATCTCACCAAGACTTAAAAACATGCAAACTTCTGCTTTACAACATGCTGAAGTTAATAGGAGAGATAGAATCAGGTCTTATTCTTGCTCCTATGTTTAAGATATAACCCAAGCACCTTCTGTTAGATTCAACGGACAAAAAAATCAGTCAGTTAAACCTGCAAGACTCTGCTGCAGGAAACTAGCTGCAGCTCAGATGCACCTGCAGTGGGTTATAGACCTTTACAGCAATAAGGATGCTGAACTACATGTGCCTCTGGAACTGAGAGATATTGCCTGTGTCAGTCCATATTCAGCAAGAGAGATCCAGAGGGCTGAACTTATTCCAGTTAACTTGATTATGTGTCTTTTTCTTTCTTTTTTTTTTTTTTTTAATTAAACACAGAAGAGAACATTCATGGCTGCTGGAACTTGCTTACCTACACTGTTAAATTGTTAGAATGGTCTCTGGACCAAATATCAATCTCTGAAAAAAATTCCTGGGTATAGTTCAGGAATTAGAAGAGGCACTATTCTAAATATACAGTTTGCATATAGCTACAGTGTTTATAGACTAAGAGACTTCACAGTTATGGATTGCACCAGTTGTTCAGCTCCTGAGAACTGAGCAGGAAATCATCCTATTTGTTCTAGGAATACAGCTATTTCATGGTCTTTTACTTAACACCAAACATACTTACTGTGCATCTGAGGGCAGACAGTATCAGGTCTTGCCACCAATACTTTCTGAAAGATAACAGTGGCTCCCATACTCAAAACAAACAAAAATGGCAGTATTTTAAAAATTTAAATACATAGACTTGACCACATCACAAAGTTTTGTGATATCCTAAGTAAGTGGTTAAATAATTTAAGAAAAAAAAAAAAGCAAAAAAGGATAACACAAAAGTATTATTTTACTAACAACAGTTTTATTTTATGCAGGACATTTCATAAAAATTTTTTTGGACAGTTTATGCGTTAGAACTGCTCAGACATAGAAATCTACTTAGATGTAAGTAGATACACATTTAAAGCCAAATTCACCCCACTTCCTTTGAGGCTTTTCAGTGGGCATCTAAAGTAAGAGTTTAGTCACCCTTGGCTTTTGAGGATTTACAAAGAGGTCTGATTTACCTTGGAAGCAGACATTCACTTTCCTTTGATCCTAGAGTGACAAAGCTCCTTATTTAGGTGTGAAAGTTAAATTACCTAATATGAGAGAGATTAATTCAGGTCGTTCTTAAACACCACAATATCTTTTGCAGTAAAGACAGTAAACTAAATGCTGAGTTTATACCAGCATAAACGAAGATCCTTTCAGGAACTATTCTGTATTACACAGGTGTGAATTAAATCAGACTGTCTTTGTTCTCCTACATCACATACAACTCTCAGCATACTGTCAGCTCAAAAGATGTATAGTTTAATTTAAAACAGTATCATTTTGGTAATGTGAAACAGCACTTTCCCATTATTAAGTATGTCTTGAGACAGCACAAGATTACCCATTCACATCCTTTATGAGAATAGTGTAGAACATGTATCAGCAAATTTCTCCTCACTAAAGAAAATCAAAGTCCCAACATTTGAAACTGTGTTTTGTACATTATTACAAATATCTGTTTCTATACCTTCTTTCATGAGTTTATAAATTTATCAGACAGCCTACAGGTAGCTTTGTTTAGGATTACAAAGCAATTTATATTTTTTACATTACTAAAATGCATTTCCTTTCTTCATCAAATAACAAGAACAGTAATCTTTCATGATCATTTGAGGTATTTACTCCCTGTAATTTCTGCTGTTTTGGAATATTCAGGCTAAGTGATAACAGTTTGATGATAATAGATGATAGTATTTTGGCCCTGTTGAAGTCAATGGCACAACATTAATTGAGGTCAGCAAGGCATCATTCCACTTATGGCCCTATTCTGAACAGCTCACAATTTAGGGATTTGATCCATGACTTGTAGTCTGTGATATTCCACACTGAAATGCAATGAAACGCAATTTGAGACTGTAAGAGTCCCCAGACAGACTCTTCACTTGGAAAACAGCCCATTCATGATGAGATTTAAACAAAGGGTTTAGTCTGAACCAAAGATAAAAGAGCGTCCAAAGAAAGGAAGGAAAGCTTGTGATGCTACAGCGGTGTGCTCCTCCCCTCTCGCCTCCCCACAGCCCTGCTAAGCAGTAACCACCCATGGGGGTGGTGATGGCTGCATCCAGCTTAGGCTGGACTTTGGGGATGGATGGCAACACAGTAGACAGGAGCCCAGTCACCTTGCTGGAATACAAAGATGACAATCAGTCAATACTCTTACTCCTTACATAGTAGACAGCCCAAGAGCCCTTTGAGCTCTCCTGCATGGCAGCGGGCTGGAGGCCAGGATCTCCCCTCGAGCAGGGACGCCTCTCAAGGTTACTCCTTGAGGTTGAGAGATTCCTTGCTACAACAGATTCTCAGTAAATGACTTAATAGCATGCTAAACTTTGAAATCTCAGCTAAGTCATATAAAGGATTGATTGTGCATATATAATCCTTTAGACATAAACTGTTGACCAAGTTTGAGACTAGGATTGGATCCAGCTGCACCTAGACTTTCCTCTGAGGAGTTCAGAAAGCAAGGAGCCCTTTCTGAACCTCATGACTTAATGGGAGGGTCTCCCTGACAGTTTTTGTCTGACCCTGTCCTCTATGCAGTACATAATCAAGTCTACCTTGCCATGAAATCTTGTTAAACCACTGTCACATTTACCATTGAACCTTGTTAACTTGCTGGTTTATATCAATAAAGTATATTTTTCTTCTCTGTCACTCCATCCGTGGCAGATGCCCTGATCATAGAAGTGTTAAGATCCAGTACTTAGCCTCTCAAAGAAAATAATTTTATGTGTAATTAAAAAGAAATAATTACTTCTAAGACACCTAAAGAAATACCACAGTTTCTAATTATAAAATATCCCAACATATGGAACTCAACATATGGGCCACTCGCAAAGGGGCTAGTTTTTGTAACTTACAGAAATATTGAGGTAACATATTTTTATCTTTAATTTTGAACTGTGCACTTCAAATGTTTTTAGCAAATGCAATATTATATTCCAGATTATGTAGTTCATGTTCATCAAATAAATAGTGTCTCTAAGACTAACAATGTTAATAATTTTACTGTCAGGCAGAGCTAGGACTCCCCTAGCAATCACATCATATCTTAGGCTTCCAAATATGATTCAGATGTAAGCATTTAAATAAAGCCTGCCTTTTAAAAATATGTCAAAATCTTAGCTGTCTCCTAATTGGACAGTTCAAACTACAATATAGTATAAATAATTATCAGCATTTAACACAGGGAGAAAAAGGAAGCAAAGTTAAGATAAAGTACTGAGACTAGTTTTCATAAGCATCTTTATAAAAGCGTAACCGAAGCTGCCAGAACACTCCTCAATACAATGTACCTAAACAGACGTGCTTTTCAAAAAGGTCTAACAATTCTCAATTTTTACTGACAGTCTTAAACATTACTATATGGAGAAAGGGGAGGTTAATGTCTATGTCTATGTCTATGTAGTGACCGTTCTTCCTCAGGATGCTAGTGACTGAAGAAAATTTGGAGGATAACTCTGCACACCCACAAAATCATTTCGTATTATAAAATCGCACTCATGTTCTTCACACACAGAGCCACACTAGTCTCAATGGAAACACTTGCATAAGGAAAAAAAAAGATCTATTTAATGAGCAATTTGACTTAGGATCAGCACAGACATAAAATTGAAATTTATCTTTCAACAGACAAAGGCAAGTTTATTTTTTATTTTTTTTATCACCAGACCTCCACAGTATTCCTGCTTCTCTATACCATAACTGTAATTTTATGGACGGTGCCACTGAAATTTATTCTACAAAGTCTCAGATCTGCATCTTTTAGTGGGCATTCTTGTCAACTATATGCATGTTTATTCAGCTTTCTGCTGTGTCTTGGGTTGCAATTCATACATAATCTCAACACGAAGTCATTCAGCTCCATAGCTGGGATGCCTCCTGTCTGGTACTAACTTTGGTCAAGTGGTCATGTAACTTATCATCTAAAACTCAACAAAACAATTATTTGATTGAAAATTGGAGACTTGCCATACCTTAGGCATTCCTGTCCTGTTGTTTTCAGACACTGCTTTTCATTTTACATATTTTTAGCACAATTACTTTAATACATTTACCCTCACAACAAGATCTGAAAATAAAGAACAGAGCCCTCTTCTACCTTTTTACATCTGTATAAGGAACACACAATGTAACAAATTCTGAACAGTAGATTATGCATTCTTTGAACTGGGAAAGTACAGTACAGAAAAGAAATAGCTCCTAAATCTTGCATATAATTAATGACAGCAATGACGCTATTATGAAGTGCACGGGATAACTTGTATTCCAAAAGCAGCACAGATGATGCTCCTGACAGATAACTCTGTCCACTCTAACTCCTCAAAAACAAACAAAAATTTGGTTTATAGGCTATTGTGGCATTCCAAATGGCACTTTCAGGAAAGGATTTAAAGGTCTCTTTCTATTTTCACAAATACAGAGTCAGTCTTAATTCTTACCTCCAGCTGCTCTAAAACATCTGACAGAGAAAAGCCTTTTTATTTGTTCTGATTCTAGAGTGTAAATCCTGGAAACAGAAAGCAAATGCTGAAACTTATTCTGTCAAATACAGACTGTACAGACATCAATACATTTTTTTTTAATGTACAATCAAAAATGGCTTCAGAGAAAAGCCAGTTTGAGAGAATGATACTTGGAAACCAAAGTTTCACTATAATGTCAGTGTATATTAACTTGTTTAAGATTTCCTTTAACATGACATTCCACCTAGCCAGGGGTGAGACCTAGCACTGAAAGGGGAAAAAACAACTGCTGCTAGTAGATAACAGCTAAGTTATGGTTAATGAGACAGCAAAATATCAACAGCTTTATCATGCTAGAGGCCTATTTTGACGTACTAATGACTGGTCAAGAAAGAGCTACTTCTATCTACGTCATAATGGGATATCACGATGTGCTCCACAGGATGTGAAATGTACATATGGGAGGGACAAGACAGCAGGGTAAGACAGGGACATAATAGTAAGATTGGAAGGAAAGGCAAGAACTCCTTTATATTAAAAATCAGCAAGGGTACCTGTAATCTGTATGAAGAAACTCACTGCGCTTTTGACAGTCTAATGCTTACCACCCAAATAAACAGTAATTACACACATATTTCAATATAAGCCAAAACTCTGATCCCAGCTCCCACAAACCAACTGAAGCGTATTTCAAGACAATTCTATTTGTAATAAAAAACAGATGGTAAAGGAAACAGATGTCTCTTTGTGATCTGATTTACACATCTGCAGACATTTACAGTATGCATGCATTTCCAAAGAATGCTGAGAAAGTTAAATGGGAAATGGGAATTTTTTTTAGTGGGCATGTGCCAACAATGAGTGACTCAAGAAGAAAATAAGCTGTCACAAAGACACATCTATCCTCTCGAGCCTATCTGTTTCCAAACCAGTATCATATTACAGCATCATGTTAAAGAAACACCAATCATGATAAAAATCAGACAACTTTGGAAATAGTTTACTGCAGGGAAACATCACTCAAATATGAGGTGGCTGAGGGATGGGCGATTTTCAGATTTCTCCCCTCTCTGAAAGAAGACCTGAGGTTTGCAATGGTAGTCCTTGAGAAATTCATTACACAGAAAAGCAAAACATCCGTCAGCAACACAAACCTGGAGATTTATTTAAGATCTTCTAAATCTCAGATTGCCATTTTATGCAGACATCAACAATAAGCCATTGACAATGACATCAAATATTTGCACTGGCCTCAGTGAAATTATGCACAAGAATCAGCAGAGAAATGTATTACAACAAAGAAGGAATGTAGAGTCTCACTCAAAAAGAGAAAATCCTTGGAGAACCTCCTAGACAAGAGGTACAGGATAAAGCAGTGCAAGGAGCCAGACGTTAACAACCTTCGAAGTTAAGTTAGGCTGAGGCAGGTCAAAACTACACAAAATCTCCAAATTTAACTGCTTGTTTCGAAGATCTTGTTGGTTTCTTAGATTTTTCTCCCATTTCTTTTTTTCCGTGTAGTTTACTTCAGGCTCACAAAGGGTACCACATTGTCAAGCACAGAGAATTAAGACTTCTCTTTCATCAAAGAACAAAACCCAATATAAATGCCACATCTCTGAGCTGAATGAACCATACCTATAATGATATTCAATATCCAGATGCATTGAGTAGATTTACTCAAATGTTCTGTTCCCTCCTGCTGAAGGGATGCTGAACAGCCTTAAACCTCAGCTTATGCTTATTTTGCAGTGAGACACAGACAGAATGCATCAGTAACCTGTCCAAGGGGGCTAATTATCACCATTAGGAACTGGGCCAGTTTAACCAGTTTAATTTCATATAATCAGATGGTAAGTACTTTCAGGAACTAACCAACTGGGCTGGAGTCAAACTGGTGAGCTGGAGGTGAAAAGCTCCATATTCTATTACTTAATCCCCTGAGCTAGAGAGTTCCCAGCTGGTAGTTCTATGAAGGTTCACACAGGTTTTTTTGAAAGGCAGCAAAAGTAGTTACAAGTTTGTGGGATTTTAAAAAAAAAACCAAAACAAAACAAAAAAAACCCTCACACTTGCAAGAACAACTATCTTTTTCTTAAAATAATCTCTTTGAAAGTAGCAGACTGTACACATTTTACAAGAATAAACAAACTTCTCTAATATTTATCCACAAACCAGGAGTCAGAGATCATTAGTGCAAATTTCTGCTGACCGGCAGCATTTATTCTATAAACTTTGGGTATCCTAAGTGGTCCATTAGAGAACAACAGATATCTTCGATCTGTCTAATCTCTTCATTGGGCATGTTTTGTTTCCAGGCATGAATGCTACTTGGTGAAATTTCCCCTTCGTAAGGAAGATAGAAAAGACTGGTGGAGGTGGCAAACAATATTTGGTTTAAGCTAGCAGGAGGAAGAGGAATACCAAGAAAGGCAAAAATTGTTTCAGCTGTCTTCTGAGGAAAGCTCACAATATCTTCAAACTTGACCAGCTGATAATTTGTTGGCTGCAAGTCCCCATTTATTCTCAGTGCTGCTGCTGTGTTTGTTAGCCACAAATAGGACAACACAGAAACAGCGTTTGAATTAGGATTTGAAAGTTCTTTTCGTAATGATTCATATTCAAAGGCATAGCCTTCATTTAAACTACATTTTCCTTTACCATTCTCCCCTTTAAACATTGCAGCCAAGCGTTGTGGAACATTTTTCAAGGAGTAAAGGCTTGGCTTATTTTTGTACAACATTGAATAGATCCACGCCCGTGGATCCCTTACTACATACAGTGCTCTCATTGACGGTCCTAGGATTTCCTGAAAGAAGGGAAGCTTTAATGTCCAGCTCCCACTGCTTAAACTAAGCACAGGTCGTGCATGAGGGTAATAGACCAGATGTCTTCTCAGTTCCCTAATATATTCAGCATCTTTATCTTGACTCCCTCTTGTCCTGCTTCTTTGCTCTGACAGAGATTCTCTCTTTTTGGATCTTTTCTTTTTGTCCTTGCTTGCGGCAGAATGCTGAGCAATTTTACTTCTGCTGCCTTCATATAAATGAATGTTTTGTAAATGTAACTTTGTGCCTCGAACTAGAGACTGGAGCCACCCTTGGATAAGACGAAAATGACCATTCTGGACATCAGAAACCTTCCATTCACATGGATCTACAAAGGAATCAATTTCAAATTCAGTCTCAGGAATTTCCAGATAGGGTGTAGGTATCCTTATGTATAAGAAGTCACTGCTATTGAAAAACAGCTGTTTTAAAATTTCTGCACCAGAAGCGGGAAGTGAAGTAATGATAACATCTGGCAAAACAACGGGATTTCCTTCTAATTGTTTGGCTTTATTGCCTTTATCATGTTCTAGCCTTGTCATGTCACTGCTCCATTTTGCACAGATGGGCTGAGTACACATACTCCACACATCCACCAGTTCAATAAGCCACAGTGTGACAACCACTATCAGGATCCAACGCAACATTTTACTGAAGGATATGTAAAACCGCCACTGAAAAGCCAGTATAATCAAACTAACACCCAAAATTAACCCTGCAATTATGTTCACTTTGAATCCAAATGGGAAAACCATCCTATTATTTTTTATCTGTTTTTCCACAGATTCAGTACCTAGACCAAACTTGATGACTTTGTTTTCATGAACTACTTTGGCAAAACCACCAAATCCCAAGTAATCGAACCTTGCCTTTAAATTCTGATACTCAGTCACAACAGAGATGGTATTTTCAGTGTTGTTGACACTGAGCAAAATCTGAAATCCAGATTTTGCATTATCTATGAGTCTGCAGTTAGAAACATTGACATATGGGCCATAGAAAAGGTAAACAATCCTTGTAAGCGTGCTTTTCATTGGAAAGGTAACATTTACAAACTGAGTCCATCGTTTTTTGAATTCAGCAGCTTGTTCTGCCTCCTGTATCCTAGCAACAGGACTACTCCCATGATGATCAAACCAAAACATCTTGTAGTGGGCATCCCACACATCCATCATAGCTCCATTGTATTTGTTCTTAAATTTATAGGGTATGTATTTAAAATCAATGTCGAGATTATGAAAAAAGGCACTGACAGAATTTACGGGAGAGTCTTCCTCCTTCTCAATATGGTCTACTACTAACAATGTCTGAGAATTTAAGAGCAGCAAAATGCGATACACACTTTTCAATTTCATTGTGGATGTGTAAGCAGATACTGCCTCACCACTCACAAACATCATGTCTCCAGCCTGGGAGGCTGTTACAATTTCTCCAGTTGAGTCTCCAACCTCATCACCAATCCACTTCAGCCACTGGGCACACTCACCAAGCTGTCCCTCCCAAGGCTGGTTGCACTGACTTGTAGGAGACGGAGCAAAGACCAAGACATTGTTCAGGTGGCTCAGTTTAGGTCCATAAAGAGCCTCAGATACAAACACCTGCCCATTGGGAGCAAAAGTGAAAGAGTTCTGATCAGGATGTTCATGTCCCGGATTGAAACTTCTCCACCCATCAATCCAGGCATACGGTTGAAAGTGAACAATATCGTAAACAGCACGTCCACCAAGTTTTCCAGACTTAAAGGACACAAAGGTGTTTGTCTGACTGTTTGGCAATCCAGCCCCATAGGTAACTACTCCCCAGTTAGGAAACACATGCATTTTAGCAGTACCGTAGTCAGGAGGTGGCTGAGGAGTGATTTCAGCAGCGTACCATATAAATTCAGTGTGTAGCGTGCTCCACCTCTGTGCAGTGGATGGCACCATTGGCCCATCCTTGGGTCTGTGTTTTCTAATCTGCTGTGCCAGCCAGTTGCCAGCTCCATTCTTCATGATAAACTTATCCAAGAAAACCAGTTGGCTCTCAGGACCATAAAACCAGTTGTAATTAGAATCTGCTACACCCACAGTCCTCTGAAAGCCTGGTAATAAGGTGGCATAGTAAAACCAAAAGTGCATTTTGAGCCAGTTATTCTCCAAGTTGTTAATACCAAAGTGGCGCTGGGCCAGGAAAACATACTGGGTTACTGACTTGGCTGTGTAACTCCCATAAGCTACTCCCTCATCCAGGGACCCGTCTACAATATGATTGAGCAGAAACATTGTTTTCTCCATCACATCAACAACAGTGTGTTTCCAAATATTTGCCTGAGATCCTTTGTCCACCCCCATAACTAAAGCCCCAATAAGCAAAGCAAGCATATTGGTTGCTTGGTGATTATGGAGAAGCTGCTTTCCCCAGGAACGAACCTTTGAGTACTCATACATTTCTTCACTTACAGACCATATCTTCTCCAGGTATTTTTGTCTTCTCTCATTTTCCAGTGAATTATACAAGAAATCAAAAGCGGTGGCAAATCCTGTTAGGGAGTGACCAAGTGGCACTTCATCTCCAGGTGCATTCTCAACCAACCAGTTTTTGTAGCCAGCCATTCTATCCATATATTCCAGGGCAAAATCAAGCGCAGCTTTATCTTCGGGGCACAGCAAACAATAAAATGCTAGAGGTGGCAGATTGTTACCATAAATCTCATTCCACTTTGCAGCAAAATCAACATGCTTGGGTGGAGGTAGGTAGTATAATGGGTTGGATAGCATAACCGTCACCGCGCTTCTGATGGCTCTAAATAGATGGGAATGGCTTGTGTGAGCCTTCTGCCTCAGTGTCTGGACATCTTCAGCGTTGAAATACAAGCTTGGATGAAGAACTGGTTTTTTCAGCTTCTGCTCAGCACTAAGACCTTCAAGTTGCTGTTTTTCATACTGATCTACATTTTCTACAAAAGTCACCCAATCAGAGTAATTGCTTACAGATTCTTCAAAAGTGAAGACAGCAAACATCATTAACGCTAGAAATAAAGTATGCCCCGTGAACATCAGAGCCATGATCCATTAGGCAGCTCCTCTTCCCCAGGCATGCATTTCCTAACAAAACACAATGTTCAGATAACAAACTTTGATCCGGTTATTTCAAAACCAAACATCTTAAGGCGTATTTTTAGGAGAAAAGACTTAGTGTGTGCTGTGCATTCAACAGATACTCAGATTGCTTGCAATCTAAACTACAACATTGAAATAACAAGGCTCTTGGAAACTTAAATCTCAGGTGCCTTGTCTCTTCACGCTTTTCTCAAACACAACACTACACCATAAATACTAAAATTAGTGAAAAAGTAAAATCTCTCAGATACGCACATAAAACACGGGTTGACAATGCACAGTAAAAGACAGAAACATTATCTCTTGATCACTTTAAAAACCTGACTTGAAAAGAGGAATCAGAGTCATACATTTACTTTTTAAAAAGCTTGCAATCAGGTCAAATTCCACCTCTAGAGCTGACAAAAACTCCCTTGATCACAAAATGATATAATTTATTCAAAACAGTGTGTTATATTTGACGAAATACGGAATTTACAGCACTTGGAAAACAGACTCCAAAACTGAAGCTATTTTGTCTCCAGCCTTCCCCTTATCTCAATTTCCATACACGCTCTTTCCATTTTTCTCTTTTGGGACTCATGGGAGAGTGGGAAGGAAAAAAAAATATCAGCATAGATCCTCCATTAGCGCCTTTTGATGAAACTGTAGTGCTTTTAACCACTATTCCCCTCTGTTTGGGAAAGGTGCATCCGAATTAATAGTCGCAGAGTATTGACATGTTTTCAAGTCTTCTTTCATCTTATCTTCAGCCGATGATGCCCAAGTTTTGCCTCAATGATTGAGATAATCCTACTTCTTCCATTATGAAGCAAAAATAAAACATGCAAAAGAGGCAGAAAGATGATACTTCTGTGTTTAAGAAGCAGTTTTGGGTTTCCTTCCACTTTGCCTGTTGGTTCTTTCTGTGGAAATAGACACAAAAGTTCTCTGAAGCTGTACAGGTGTCAGAACATTTTAAAAATACTTTAGATAACAAAATACTGATCGCTTTCCAGGAAAGATGGAGTTAATACACCTTTTCTTTTACAGAAATTTTTAACAAAGGAGCATTTTCAAAGTTCCACAAAATGTATCTTTGGCAAAACAGAAATTCAGATCAGCTACTTAAGCTCACTCTATTTCGCCTTTTCCTGCGTGACTACGAGGTCTCAGGGCGTATTTTCCTGTTACGCCATCAGGAGCTAACCAGGAAAATAAATCTGATACACGCCACCAAAATGAAACGGCGCTCAAATTAAAAATAAAATAAAATTTCATGTGTGTATATATATACACACACACAAACCACACGCGTGGTTCTGGCGGCCACACAAAGGCATGAAGAGGGAAAGCAGACAGACCGACCCACGACGCCTGCCGCCCGAGGGGCGACCCCCGCCCGGGGACGAAGCCCGGGGGCGCCCGCCGCGCTCCCCCCCCCCCACCCGCGGCCAGCAGAGGGCGCCCCCCGCCGCCATCGCCGCCTCCCGCCCCGGGTCCGCACAACTTCAACAAGTTTCGGCGGCCGCCGCGGGCGCGCCCCGCCCACTCCCCCGCCGCCCCCGGGAGCCTCCGTCTCCTCACGCCCGGCGCCCCGGAGTGCAGCCCCGTCTTACCGCAGCGGCTCCGGCGGGGGTCGGGGCGGGCCGGCCGGCGGCTGCCGCGGGGCCGTCTTGCTCTGCCCCGGCCGGCGCGGCCCGCGATGCGGGGCCAGCCCCCGGCCGGGGGGCTGCGGGTGGCGGCGTGCTGCGCCGGCCCCGCTCGGCTGGGCCGGGCTGTGCTCGGCTCCGGCCCCTTCCGCGCCGCCGCTACTTTCCACCCGGGCTGGCCGCAACTTCGGGTCCCTGCCCTCCGCCGGCGGCTCCCCGGAGCTGATGGAGGGGGAGGTGCGGCGGCGGGCGCCCAGCCACGGGCGCGGGCAGTGAAGCAAACTCGCAGGGATGTCGCTCCGGAGGGGCGGGGAGGGAGAGGGGGAGGGAGGGAAGGAGGGAGGGACAGGAGGCGGCGGGGGGGTTGGCAGAGCCGCCCCCAGCGGAACGGGGATGTGCCGATTCTCCGCGCCGTGCTCTGGCGGCGAGCGGGCTCCCGGCCCCGCCGGCGCTGCCGGCTGCTCCTGCTCCCTGCGACTGCGTGAGCTGCCCGCCGCGCCCGCCGCCGAGCCCAGCCCTGCTCCTGGCGGCGGATGCCACCGCCGCCCCTGCGCCGCGGTAGCGGGCTGCCGGGGGAGCCGAGCCGAGCCGAGCCGAGCGGAGCGGAGCGCGGCGGGTGCGCCCGGGGGCAGGGCCGGGGCCGGGGGGCCGCCCCCGGGAGCGGCGGGGGAAGGGCGGGGCCGCGCCGCCCGTGCGGCTCCCGCGGCGGCTGCCCCGAGGCCGCGATAAGGGTCGGGGAAGGAGGGTCCGGGGGGCGGAGCGGGTCCTGGTGCGGGGAGCAGCGGGCAGGTGTGAGGGGGCTCCGTGGAACAAAAGCTGCCGCGGGGGGTCGCCTGCGCGGCCGGCCGGGCGGCGGGAAGCTGCCGCCCCGCCGCGGGCCGGCTCCCGCGGCTCTCAGCCGCGGCAATGGCAGGGCACGGCGCGGCGGTGGCCCGGGGGCCGGCCAGCAGGGCTGGGCTGGGCAGGGCGGCAGGAGCCGTCTCTTATGTGGGTAGCAACTTTGTAAGCGTGCAATAAATACATAACAGCGCCCGTATCTCAGAAACCGCGGGGATGCGCAGCATCTGCTTGTTGGAGCGGTCCCACTTTTTATAACTACCTCCCTGCGCAGACAATTTATTTTATGCGAGGCATTCAAATAGTTCTCATTCAGCTTTAGCTGAGGGCTTCTGAAGTAAAATATAAAACGGTAACGAGGTGTAAAAACCTCTGCCCCTCAACTCTCTCACGGTCAGTGATGCAGCGAAGGGCCAGTAGAAAATGCTGGATAGCCCACCTAGTGCCTGTCGTCCACCCACGAAATTCAAGAGGTGTAATACCATTCTCATCTTTGAATCGCAGTTTGGATTGCCGGTGATGACTTTCCGAGCCTGATTTTGTAACATGTCTGATGTGATACCGAGCTGTTCTGTGGCAGTAAGTGCATTCTAGGAAAATAAAGGGTGTGTGATTTTTGATACATGTTACCAATTACTATGTTTATAAACTGTACCTCAAAGGATGTGGGTTTTAATCAACCCGAGAACGTAAGTCACCATTTTTTCCCAGGTATAGCCTATATTCTTCTTTTCTTTTTTTCCCCCCGAATATCTTAGAAAATACAGTGGCGTATTTAAGTATTTCTTAAGCTATTCAATGTATAACTATCTTGAAATGAATATATGAATATATAATGGCCATACATTATGGATACTGATTCTGTTTCTTTGTGCTATGGAGAGCACCTTAGAAGGATTAAATTATTAACTTGAGCACATTTCCATCAATGATGAACTATGTCTGTAACCACCCTAATCTTTCAGATGTGCCCTATGGATTTGGCTTAAGAGGGAAAAAATACTGATTATTGCCTGGATCATATCTTCCCATCAGAAGAAATTTGCATAATGACCGAAGATCAGCACATAGTTCCCTGACCTTGAATCTGTTGAAATTCTGCCTTTCCATGCTACTGGGAAAGTAATTCCAGGAGGAGAGCAAAGGGAAAAGTAAAGCAACAATAGAGGCCACATTCCTCTTTAAGTTGGTAGAAACTGAGTGAAATACACTACAAATGAAAACCTCCCAAATCTTTTTCCCCTCTATTCCCATTGTACCCTGCATTGTACCCATAACATTTTTCCCAAGGCTGACCCATTCTGGAACATACTGAAGTCTCAGAGAATGACTTCTCCCATAAATTGTCAGGCAATTCTGAATGAGCAGAACATGCAGAGGATTTTTGTTAGGTTAAAAGCAAGAGTAAAGCTCTCCCAAGAGCCCTCCTCACTCTCTGGGACCTGTGGTGAGGTCATTACATATACAGTGTTCAGTTGCAACATGATACTTTTGGAGAAGCACGAAAATGAATTATTGACTGGCCCCATATATTCACAAATTATACCATTTTGACAAAGTCTTATTTATAAGGCAGTGACGGCATTTGTAAGGCATTTCGTTTTTTTCTGTGGAAGCTCTTTCACATTATCAGAAATGCACTGGCAGAATACTTAGGGCTGATTTTCTGCTAAGCCAATTGCAAAGCAAGAGCATCCTTAACTGTGTGTGATTTCAACTCGTGTAGGCTACTTACTTTCTGTCATTTTCAAGTCATTACGCTTCAACACCCCCAAACCCCCCAAATAACAATAGTGGTAGAACTAGTATTCAATAATTTTTCTATTAGTAATGTTCAGTAGTCAGCAGAGACCCATAGTTACTATACTACAACTGAAAACCAAAAACAAAACCTCATGGATTCAACTGGTATCCAGGAGAAACAATTAAGTGAAGCAAATTTCAAAGGATTTGGATTAAGGTAATTAGAAATAGTGACCCTGGGTTGTAACCAACTCTTCTGCATAAAATGAGCCTGAATTGCATTGGCATTCCGCCTTACTTCATTGCATTGTGGTCAGTAAAACCAAGGTCACTTTGAGAACAACTGTTAATTGTGAAAGTAACTACTAAAAGTTACCATTTACATTTTTATTTGTAGAAACACTGACCATCTGGCAACAAATTGCATTATATTGTTACATTTTCAAATATTATTCATAACTATGAATAGCTGAAAAGCAAGGCTGATGGGCTATCAGCAGGAAAGAGATGCTGCAAAATATCTACCAAGAAAATGAGTTTTGACTCTGGGGAAAGTGACGTCGCTGTGACTTCAAGTTCTTAGTGTAAGAAATCATGGGTTGTTGTTAGAAATATGCTCTGCTGTATCTCTTCAGGGATAGCATTCTGCATGGGTACCAAAACCTGCCATCTGAATGATCTTGAAAATGCTAGCAGTGTTATCCTGCTTGAGTACAGGCCAAGTGCTAACAGATGGAAGTGAAGAGTAGGATAATCAGCTGGACTGCATAAAAATAGTTGCCAGTGTCAAAGAGGATAATAATTCAAAGGTTCATCAATGAGTGAGGTGCTGCTGTCAAATATGAGACATTGATCCACATACAGAAAAAGAGCCAGGTATTTAGGTAGGATCTGGACTGAGGTAACTAAGTGTCCATTAATGGTGGACTCTTGAAACTTCTACCTAACTCCTCAAGTAGCAAAAGTACATAAACTCCTAAGTTTAAAGTACAGGCCTTATTTCAGAGGCTTCACAAGTTTGGGGGAGAGTTCCTGACCACTCAGAAATCTCTCCATATTGGTGGGGTTCACTGCTTATTTCATGGCTAAACCTAACTGTGGCCTGAAAGATAAACTTTCCTTAATCTAACTCCACTCATAGATCTAATTCATTGTGAATTCTTGAAATATACCTCATGCACAGCTCCTTTTACAAGACAAACAAAAAAGTTGGAGGACAGTGCAATAGTCATGAGGATCCTCTTTAGTGTAGGAATCTGTTGGTCAGAAGCACCCACCTTTCACAGAGGAGACACGGGTGCAATGGTCTTTCCTCCTTTAAAGGATGCTACCCAAAATCTCTGAACTCTTAAAAGACTGAACCTTTTGCCTGTTTCAGCATGAAACATCTTTTTGTTCCAAAATAGAGGCATCCTGTGAAATCAATAATATAATCACACACAGAAACATAAACATATAAATGAATGGTATTAGAAGGAAGAAATTAGATCCTCTACCATCCGAGAGTAGCTCACACGCTTTACGATAGACAGGTATTGAAATGAAGCATATACTGCATTCTCAGAGCAGGGGTCATTCCTTCAAATCAGGTCTCCCGCTCCTGACTGTGACACTGACTTTTACAATATCCAAGTGTACCTCCTCTCTTCCATGTAACCCCATGCAACAGGAACACAAACAAAAAACACTGTTAGCAAGTCAACAAGTTTTAGAGGGAGAAATCTGATGTTGCTGATGAATATTTGACAAATAGAGGGGGTGAAACGTAAAGTATATAAACAATTGATATCTAAGTTCCTATCTTTTGGGGGTGAATGAATACAGGGGAACTGTAGAGCAAAACAGCATGTGGTGATACTATTCTATTTTAATTATAATTTTTATTTTTATCTTTTTTTAATTTGTACTTATTTTGTTGTTTTTTTTTTAATTTAGGAATGTTAAGTAATTAAAAGCAACAACAACAAAACACAAACAAGCAAATTTTATTAAAACTAATATTTAACATGATTAAGTTTATCAGACTGCGCAAGCAAAGTAGAAAAGAAGTGTCATCTTTTTCCATGTTACAAAGGCTCTTCTTTTTAGTGGAGTTCTCCAACATTGCAAGACTGGAGTGCTCACTGGCTGAAAAGTGCCTGGTGTCACTGTCAGCAGAGAAAGGTAGGATGGAGCTGCTGCCAAAAGCTGCAGTGCTGCTCTCTTCCTCCATCCCAGCTGTGTGCTCCTTCCAGCCCCTTTGTGTCTGAGCAGTTGGCAGCCTCATTGCTACATAACTGCTCCTGCAGACACAACGGGGCAGCACAGTTCCAGGCCAGCTTAAGTAGATTGCAAAACTGCACCTTAAAAAAGCCAGCCACATACTGGGGTGATTTTAAGTTCATTCATGACTATCTCAGACGCTCCATATGAAGCAAATGGGACTATTTGTACTTACTTAGGTAGCATTTATATCAAACAGTCTTCAGTGGAAGTGGTTTAAAAACATCAGAGGTGACATTGTGTACAGCGGTGGGGCCTCAGGAAGATTCTCAGCAGTTAGTCGGAACAGCACAGTGCCAAATTCTTAGGATATCAGGTTCATTGGAATAACATCTGTGCAGACCTACATCAGTGCACATTTTTCACCACAGAAACTCATCACCAATTGTAGAAAGACGATTAATGCTACAAATGTTGTGTTTATGGAAGCGTTTAAGTGTTCAAGGCTTGCTGATTGTATTTTGGCTATTTTGCAGCCTGCCCCTAGATATTACCGTATTAAATACAATATGTTGGCAAATTAATCATAATGTAAATCCAAAAGAGTTGAAGAGGATGGAGTCTTCTTTTCCTTGCCCTAATATCTTGGCAGTCTAAGAAACTCCTGAAATTAAACTCCTCCCCACCCCCAAAACGCACTAAGCTCGGATATGATACATTCACTGGACATATGAATGATCAAATATATGCTACAGTCTGGGCCAGAGAAGAACTTAACATCAGAATCTCATGAGGTAGATAAGCTTTATATAATGCTGTAAATAGGGTTTTACCCTTGGACTGCAAATAAGGGTCACACATGAAGAATCAATGCATGGACGCCTACCTATCCTTTGGTTTTGGTATAGCAAATCCCATGTTTTTTTTTCATTTTAGCAGAGGTATATCAGCTTTAGCTTTGCAATCCTAATGTAAGCTCGCTGTTGTGATTTCTACGAAGTCCATGCCTTTCTATTGACTTTGTAAGCTTTGGATCCGGGCCTAAATCTCAGTACCCCATCACTGGTGACCTTCTACCAGCAGTTATTAATACAGCATTCTTATTTGCTAGCAACCATAAATTTGAATTAAAGAAATTTTTAAATATGTTGTCCAGCCCGTGAGGAATATATATGAAAAATGTTCTTTCTGGACAAGCAGAACCCACAGAGGTAACAATTAAATCGTAAGACTGAAAATAAAACCTGTTATGATCTACATGATTGTCTCCAAATGATATGATTAAGGACGTACTAAATTAGACATTATAGTGAAAGAGTACAACTACAAATCTTAACTAAGCATATTTTTTGTAGTTGTATTCATTATACTAATGTACAGGCTTATATTTAGCAGCTTTAGAAGTATCAGAAAAACTGGAAAGCTACAGATTACCACCCATATGGGTATGCTCAGGTTGACAGCAGTGATTATCTGCTGGTTTTGCTTTTTATAAACCAAACAATATTTAAGACAGGTATTAAGATTATTTACATCACAAAGAATTCAAACACTGTACTTAACTTGAACAAAGAATACTGCATTAGAAGGAGTGTGGGCCGGAGTAACATGTATTAGTATACTCATTATCTCAGGGAAACAAGCAAATTCTTCAGTTAAAATGGAATATCTCAGTTTGCAGCACAGTACTCTGAATTTACATAATATTTAGCCCATTCTATCTAAATATCCTAAGTGATTTGCTGTCAATAAAGGCCACATGCATCCAACATAGTGTCGTGGTTTAACCCGGCTGGCAACTAAGCACCACGCAGCCGCTCGCTCACTCCCCCCCCTCCCTCAGTGGGATGGGGGAGAGAATCGGGAAGGAGAAAAAGGTTAGAGCCGAGGGCTGAGATAAAGACAGTTTAATAAAAGAAAATAATAATAATAATAGTAATAATGAGAATGATAACAGTATATACAGAATATACAAAACGAATGATGCACAATGCAATTGCTCACCACCCGCCGACTGATGCCCAGCCCGTCCCGAGCCGCAATCACTCCCCGAGCCGCGATCAGTCCCCGAGCAGCGACCACTCTCCCCGCGACCGAACCGACCGACCGACTGACTGACCGACTGAGCCCCCCCGAGCATGACGTTATATGGTATGGAATAGCTCTTTGGTCAGTTTGTGTTAGCTGTCCTAGCTGTGCTGTACTCCCAGCTTGTTCTGCACCTGGCCGAGCAGGAGAAGCTCAAAAAGTCCTTGAGCAGTCTCAGCACTACTTGGCAACAACTAAAAACATCACTGTGTTATCAACATTCTTCTAGCACTAAATCCAAAGCACAGCACTATGCTAGCTTCTGTGAAGAAAATTAACTCTATCCCAGCTGAAACCAGGACACATAGTGGGATATCTTACTTTGCACAGGCCTATTAGATTTAATAAAAAGACTGTGAAGTACTACTTAATGGAAAGGGTCATTCTACAAGTACTTTAACATTAATGAGGGCTCCTTGGAAAGGAGTGATCTACCACTCTTGTCATATCTGGTTGTCTATTCCCATCTCTGACGATATAGCTGTGATGAACCAGGTAAGAAGACTGATTTTGCAAAAATCTTACTTGACAAAATAAAGATTAGTTTCCAGCTAGATAATTTTCCTCAGTTTAGTTCACCTGGCATAAGGCAATGATATATATCTGGAGGTGGGGAGTAGTAAAAAACCACTTCTTTGGAGACTACTTTAAGGTAAGCAGCCTTTGTAAAGCTGGTTGAATCCTTCCACACCTAATCCTGACATTTGCAGGAGGAGAGGTCTAGAATGACAACTTTTTTTAATCATCTAAGTAAGCCTTAACAATTTGAGAGTTAGGCATCTAAAAATGTTGAAAGTATGGACTGTCAAGCCTTTTCAAGTAAGACCTCATTGTTGCAAATATTTTTCAATGTTATTGTAAAAAATACATTCCCAAGCACTTGCAGTTACTGGTCAATTTTAACATTTACTTTGCTAAATGTAAGTAGATTGCCACTGGACTCCTTTAATTCATGTGAGGAAAGTGGTACAGAAATATTAAGGTCATAACAATATAAAATGCCAGTAAGTTTCAATTGACTTAGGCTGGATTATAGACAGCACAGCAACCTGTGTTCTCTCACAACCGAGAACATGGAGTTTGTTTTCAGTTCTTCTAGATTTAATGCAGACTTTTCAAAGGCTAAATTTTGAGGAGATTCCGCTTTTATTACCGTTTTTCCTGCTAATGTATTTTGGATTGAAGGTTTCTTTTGAAGTATCTTCTCCATCTGTTATTCTGAGTGCCTTTGTTGTCATATTTTTGATTTGTAAATGCTGCCAGAGATCAGTTATGTCTACATAACACAGTGTAGCTTTGCACACACAGGCAACCAAGCTAGTTGTAACAAGCTTAACTAACTGGAATAGTTAATATACTCTATTAGTGAAGCTGTTCCTTCTGGGATCTAAGATGATACATTCAAAATTAGCCTGAATATTACTCCAGGGCAGTGGATGGTTCTTAGCTGACCCATGTTAAAGAGAAAACTCTTTACATTTTAGAGGATAAAGCTAGGATGCAAGTTGACAAGTCCATAGATCACTATACAAAGAGGTCACACTGGAGGGTTCATAAATTAACATTGGGTGATATGAAATGATCAAATAGCTGGAACCTGAAGCTCAAACTTTAATGACGTATAAGTTGTACATTTTTAACAAAGGTTGTAATTAATACTGGAAGAGCTTTTCAAAGAATATGATGGATTCTCTGTAATTTGAAGTCTTTAATTAAGACCGGATATACCTCTCAAAAGATATTGTCAAATTTGATAATGAAAGAATTATCAGGAGAAATTCAAAGGTCTTAAACTCTATGAATTTTTCATCACAACAGACTTGTGGCATTCATTCATCTAGAAAAGTGGAAAAACACAATAGACATTTATAAAGGTCATATAAATAGGTTTCTTATAATGGCAATTGAATTGCTCTCTGTTCTGCTAACATAACTGCTTTTGGAACCAGCTCAAGACTTCTCAGCAACATAGACAAAAATGAATTTTGCCACTCTCAGTGTGGGGAGGTAAGGCTGGTCCTTCAGTAGTAAAAGAAGACAGAGGGAGAAGTAGAGTTGAAATGGTATGGCATGATTTCACATCACACTTACTGCTTCTTTTCTCCTGCCCTGGTTCCACACAGCAGTAACTCCCAGCCCATACACCCTGACCTTTCTGGCAATATTAGCCAACCAGAATGACTTTCCAGACGTATAGCATAGCTAGGGGAAGATAACTAAGCTATGGATGCTTTCCTGGCCATTCCAGTTTGCTGCCTAGGCAACTGACTCTTCTGCCAATGCCTGAAGTTGGCCCTGATTGCACTAGTGCTTCATTAACCTACTGTGGACTCATTCAGAATCCCCCCCTTAGTAACCATTGCAAGGCTGTCTATAATAGTCTTCAATACAACTTTTAAGTCAAGTCATATATAGTATAAAAGACATTTTGTTTATGAGGCTTTAAGAAGTCACAAACAGCTATAGAGGTGTTGTATATCAACTGATAATTAATTATTTTTTTATATACACATACATACAATAGATATCCTTGGCACATGTGAACAGTATTATTTTGACTCATAGGAATGATGAATTCACAGAAAGATAAATACACTCAAGTGTGCTTTCTAAGTAGTACTAGCGAAAGGCAATAGATGTAAGAACAAAAATATTCATCCATTTAACATGAGATGCTTGCCATCACAAATGCTTCAGAAAACACACAGTTATCATGTTTCTGACATTTTTTCATTTTTCAGAATACATGGCAATTGATAGATCTCTTTTCTATCTAACTGTCAACAAACGTGGAGCTTTCAGTTTCAAATATTTTCTCCCTTTGTTTTTCTACAACACAGAAAATGAATCTATCTCCAGCTCCAGACCCTTTGTAATATATTTACAATCACAACTGTGAGCAAACAAATACATAAACAAAGCCTGTCAAAACCCAAGATGAGTTCAATTGCCTGTGCTGAACCATGCCTTTCCCACAAATATGGGTTTACCTCTGTCAGCCAGGAAGGCAGCAAAGTATCCCTAGTAAGTTCTGTACCCTTCCTTCTTCCTCCCAAATCCACATAGTTTTGCAATATGCCCAGAAAACTGTCCAAGTTCCAGCTATTTTAGGCCAGAGCTCATTAGAATTGTGACAGACATGCACCACTGCTGCCTCGAGTTGCAAAGAAATTACAGAGAATTGTTCAGAATTTTCCTGATGGTTCCCTGTAAATGATTTATTGATATTGTTGATTGATGGGTTCAAAACAGTCTAGATGAACGCATGAAATCTCTTGAAATTATGACAATAACTGAGAAAATTTCTATTCCTCTTACCTGCTCACATCTCTATATTCCTCAACCCCTTGGCAATGCACTTGTCAGGAGCAAGGTGCTCAACCTTTTCTTGACCACTGAGACCTTAGCAACCTAATGAATAAGAAAATAAGAACGTTCAGTCTGGTGCTAAATTAGTATGAGTGTTTTGAATCTAGTAGAAAATAGCACAAACCTGTTCAAGCAGTTGTTCTATCTTTGTTCTACCACCAAGTGAAACTTTTCTTTAGGCAAAGCTTCAACACGTTAGGTTGCCTGAGAACATCAAACAGGAAAAATTAAATAAAAAGATGTTTTATCTCCGTAATTAGAATACCTTTTATTAAGAATATTAAAAAACAGAATACTTGCCTTCCAAATATAAAGCATGGAACCACAGTGAGAAAAAGAATGTTTAAAGTATCAGCAGTTAAAAATTTAAATATTTCAAACATTAAACAATTTAAATATTTCAAAGCAATTCAGCTTTTGTTTTAAACTGGACTATTTTCCCCAAACCCTAATATTTTAAAATTTCCTTTCAGGTCTGATGGCCTTGAAAGGAGATTGGCACTGTCCTAAAAAAAAAAAAAAATAAAAAAATGGAACATTAAAAGAAATATCCTGCTATAAATGTAGTTTATTTTCATCTCAACAATAGCATGAGACTGCAGTTTAAAGAGTAAATATTGTGATGAGGTAATGTATGACTACCATCATCATTATTTTCAAATGCAGCTTTATTTGGGACAGTGAAATTTGCTATATACCTTTCATTGACAATTCTATAAACACATATGAGGAAGAGGCAGGATGAGGTAAAGAAAAAAATTTTGAAAAGGATTCTTTAATTAATAAAAATGCTGAACTGTAGGAGGGAATACATTAAAAATAATTTCTAACTTATACAACAAAGCTGTATGCAGTTAAATTTATCAGTTGACTGCTTTAAATATAGGACACTGTTTTGTTCATGATTTTGTAGGTGGCAAATCTGCATTAGCTGTGGATTTTGTTTGACTCAGCTTGAGGAGCAAGGGTAAATTCTAATTCTATCAGCATAAGCAGAAAAAAAAACCCTTCTTCATAGGTAGTTTTCTGTTAGCATTGCTTTTTAAGCTGAGTGCCACTGAGTAAAGGAAAAGTGAGATAGCATATTCTTCTGGAATGGGAAGCAGCTGAACCTCCAATACTTGACAAAATACTGTTATTAATTACATTGACTTTTCCAATAAACTCTCCGAAGAACAGATTACTTTTCTGTTTCTTACTCTGAAATTCTAACCAAAAAGAAAAAGCAGACAGCCTTTGCTATAACATTACAACGGTAAATTGTAACAGATTTCCTGAAGAGGAGCTTGTTCCACTTATGATCTCAGCTTATGTGGAGGCCTTGGTATCACAGGAACTTTGTCTCTGTAAGCATTTACTAACTGTACAGCAGTTGTATAATGGACTTTGAAGCTTACTAATTTAACACAGAAATTAATCTAATTCAGTCTGTTATTGAAACCATGAGTGAATTTCCAGAAGGCTTGTACAGTGCGCAAATCAGGGCACAAAGCCAAGTTCCTTTCTGTCTGAAGATGGACACTGTTGAGAGATAGACTTTCTCTATCCTTCATAGCAAAACCAACAACAGGCATATTGAAGAAATTTGCAGCAATTTTACAATTATTTTTATGCACAATTTTTTCCTGTCATTCCAGTCAGGATATGCCTAAATATGTACACCAAATTTAGGATTTTTTGGTCTATGTTTGGTTTGTTTTTTTTTTCAATCAAAGTATCCTTTTTCCCCCTATATTTGACTTTTAGACCCAAATGTGATCTGCTGTTTCAAACTGACATTTGAAGTATCCAAGATAAGGTATATACAGCAACATGAAGAGACTGTAATAATCACTTCCAGGAAAACAGCATCAACAATAAAAGAGAGGTCACTATATATATATATATATATATTTAGTGCTTACCTCACCACAATATAAACTACCACAGGTGGATTTCCATACTTTTTACCTGTCATGTGATTTCTCTGTCAGACCAACTATTCTAAGAGGCTCACTTGGAAATTTCCAAATCCAGTTTAGATATATTTGGTAATAGATGTCTGAAATGTTCTCCATAATTCTGTACTCTTGAGAGATGGAACTTCAGAGCTACCAGTCTAACAGGTAGGATCTGCATTCAAATAAAAATAAGCACAAGAGCAAAACAATGGCATTAAGAAGCATAAGGAAAATGTAAGAGATGCTGAGAGCTAAAATGTTCTGTTTTAAAAAGGATACATTTTAAGATTTCTTCTAGCATGGAAAGTTCTTTTTTTTTTTTCTTTTTTCCCCCCTGACATTAGAGGGAAAAAATGCTGTGGCATGGTGAGGAGATAAAGTTTTTATTCCAATTTCATAGCTCTTACCTAACCTTCTTGTCTCCTATTCCTCAAGGGTCCTATTTTCCTACATCATAACATCTGCCTTTTGTTTCTTGACCTTGCACTTTCCCTCTCTCCCTCTTTCCCTCCAGGCTATCCACTTATTTCCATTGACTTCCTCCTCACCACCAGGACATCAGCAGGGGCAAGGGGAAGTGCAGGTTAAGTAGAAGAGAGAAATTCCCTGTTCATAGTCTTGATTTTTACTTGGCACTACAGACAGACTTCTGCCTTCCCTTTTCTCTCCAGTAACAGCAAGTTACAACAAGCTTAGGACACAAGCCAAGTGCTACGCAGTTTCAACTCAATATGTGAAAAATGCATTTATTGACAGTGGTTCTTCTTCACTTGTGTTTCCCCTGCTCCCTGTAGGCTTGGTCCAACCTCATAATTCCCATGTGAAATGACACACTCTTGATACTAGATAGATAGCACTGTCTCAGCCTTGATGAAGTCCTTTTCTTTGCTCAAAAGAAAGGAAATGCTACAGTTTTGCAAAGGGCTTTTTTATCAGCAACTTTTTCTTCCTTTTTAAGAAAAGATACTATGTTAGCTTAAAATTCACCCAAAATACTCAGCCTGAGGCAGACACCTGACATCATAGACACCTTTCAGTGCTGCGATTTAAGTTCAGCAATTATAAACAATTGCATATAAAGTTTAACAGAGACCGTAACCTCATAACAATCAATTGCAATGAAGATGTAACTGTATTAGTTTAATGAATTAATTTCAACTTTTCTTGCTATTCTTTTTCCACAGATTAAATTACATGTTAGCTTAAGGTCGTCCAACTTCAATAGCTGTAAGGATAAAGCTGGGACCTGTTTTATTTTTGTTTGCTTTAGTTTGCTTTTCAAAATGCAGGTGCGAGACAATGAAAGCTGGTTGGTCATCTACAGGGAAAATACAAACATACAGGAAAGTCACTGACAGAAACTCCCATTTCCTTTCAAAAGACAAAAAAAAAAACCAAACAAAAACCCACAGAAAACAGATTGTTCCCAGCCAGTTATAGATCAACTTTTACTCATTTTAAGGTGATTACCTTCTACTTTAAAACATCTAATGAGGAATAAGTGTAATTTATTTCAGCCTATTGTGCAAGGTATAGGTGTTAGTGACAATAACATTTTCTAGTGTACTTGTTTTGCAATATCAATTTCCTATGTAATTTTTACTCTATAAATGCAAATAACAGGAACTTATTTAATACATTACTTAGTAAACAGGCAGAATAATGCAGAAAATTGCAAGATAAGTCACATCAAGGCAAAAGTAAACATTTAATTAGCTTTCTCCTTTCTCTTCCGTGAACCTTGCTGAATATTTTGTCCCTTGTTCCTGGGTAAATACATATCTGACAAAGCAACATTTTCAGATTTTTTGTTTAAATTTGTATTCCTAAATGAAAGGAAGATGATAAACATAAATTAAACTGACAATCAATGCTTTTTATGGTAAAAAGATTTTTTCTAATAATTTGGGAACTGCTTGGAAGTCCTTTTCTGGAAACGAAGAAAATAATTCATAGCTGGGAATTTATGTGTCAAGCTGCAATCTATTATCTATCTATTTATTTATATATTTTAAAATGGGAAAGGGGAGGATTTTACTTAATACTTAATAGTGGTTAAAATTGGAATAGTCTATATGAAATTAGTGAATAATATTTATATTTAAAGATGTATATTTATACTTTGAGAGGGAGATATATGCTCAAAATGCAGTCTAGTTATTAATCGGAAAGCTATGAGAATATCTAGACATAAATAGAAAAAATACCTTTTAAATGCTAACAAACTTTTACATTATCCCTTTAGGAACATAAATATTGGTTTAATAGTCATCTAGAAATGAGGTGTCTTTGGCCATCCATTGAATAACACAACTTAATTTGTTATGAGTCAGATATAATAATAAAATTTTCAAAATCTATCTAATAAGGGAATCAGGATCTCCATAATTGAAGGTGAATGTCTATAACCTCTAATCAGCTTGAGAAATTGCAAGACCAGGCTTATATTCCAAACAAGTTTAAATTATGACCACTGGCACTGCATCATGTTGGCAATGGTGACAGGAAATTAATGTTTACGACAGTTCTTGTTAACCATATATCTCAGTTTCCTTAAGAGTTCTGGAAAGCCAGCCTTGCTTCTGCTGTTGCCATTGAGGAAACTAGTGTCCTAGCACATAAGGAGCATCTGCTGTAGTCAGGCAACTAGACCAGTAGCAGCATTCGCCACTCATATGACAATAATTGGCAATATCCATGACAGCATCCCTAGAAATCCATTCTCAAGAGGCTACAGGAAAAGTAAGCCTGGGTCTCCAGGGATTTTTTCCCAGACCTATCATCTCAGCTCTGCCCTCATCCTCTGCCCTTTAGCTTCCCTGTGGCAGAAGCAGCAAAATTCAATTTTGCCTGTCCTGCTGAGAATTCATAGACTGCTCTGTCTGAGTGGTAAACACATTCATGAAGAATAGCACCAAAGTATTGAACCAGTACATAATGAGTCTTTCTAATCATGCCCTTGCCCTTCATTTCCAATAGTCAACAGCTCTCAGAAGTATGAAATGTACAAACACATGAAGAGCTTTCCATAATTTATTTGTGTTTACTGTGAATAAGAGAAATAATGTGGCATCTCCCTGGCAAATATATATTACCTTTCTCCATTAATAAAATATTCCCAAAAGGTTAATTATACAAAAAGAAAGTGCAACTCAGCATTTAGACACTGTATTAACACATTCATTAAGCCTTAATGATCAGGGTCTCTAGCACTTCTGGGGGATTAATGACCAGCTGGGAGAGCTGGTGGCCCAAGACTTTTCCACAGGTCATTTATTTCACCTATTTATTAATTTTCTAAGAAACATTCCTGAGTCAAGGTCATTGCTGATAGGTCACTTGTATAAAAATAAATTGTAATAGCAACAATCCACCTTGTTATGCTTTTATTATTATGGAATTTTTATCCAAAGCTTAACATATACTCTCTCTTTAAGCCATGCTACTTCTTGTGACAGCCAGTATTTAAAATGGTAGGAAAGCAATTACATAGATATATTTTTACACTCATTTTTATTGTCAGAAACAGAAGTTCACACAACTGTCTTCTTCCTGCTAACTCTGAGAAAAAGTGGGAAAAATGTAAAAATCTACTCTCACATTTTTTGCAATAAACTACCTTGGCTCTTTTTATATGTAGTAGTGATTTGAAAAGCTAAAATTCATAGACTGATTAACAAAATTAAGTCACCTGTGAAAACAAACAAGCAAAAATCCACCAGCGTACCTCTCCCAACTATTTTTTCTTCCAGTTGCCTATCCTGAAAATTCATCCTGGGATATGAAAATCAATTACAGTTTGCTCTACTGAATGAATGAATATCAAGCTGCAGCCTTTACTCAGACCTTTGTCCTGCTTGGGTCACAAAGTCCACTATCAGGAAGTTATACTGAATGGAAAGGAAGGTGAAGCAGTATACATCGTCTAAAAATTACCAGCCTGATAAACATATGGCCGAGAGACCACTCCCTATACCTACCGATCTTGCTGGTTTGCAATCTCAGCTCCTTTCTCAGGTAAAAAGCTAACATGATTCCTTTTCCAAAATTTCAATTCCTACAATCAACACAACCTTTTGTTGAAATCATTTACAGTTTTTGGGTCCTACTTGATGGTGAGTAGGCTCAAGAAACTTGATCTTTCCTTGATAAATCGAAACAACATTTTGATAATAATAAAATTTTGATAATAGTACAGAGACTACATTTATTTGCAGATATAGAACTCAATATGACATTGACTTTTATGAACACCTTTTCATAAAGTTTTGATGCCTTTTAATTTTTTTTTTTCTATTTTAATCTTATGTAGTCCCAATTTTTACATAGAGCTTTATTTTCTCACTTTCCAGAGTCTGTACTAACTGCCCATTCATTTCTGGATGTAAATCTGTGCAATTGTTTTCCTCTGTAGTTATATGTGACTCGGGAACCATCTTTTCTCCTGTCATGTTTTTGAAGCTATGTCTACACCATGACAGCAGGGATTTCTGAGCCTTTCTGTGCTAACTGCAAAACTGGAAGCTTGGAGTAGCAAGATGATAGGATTTCTAAGCCAGTATTTACTGGCTCAGGCATAGGGCCATGCAAACAAAGCTTTCTCAACTTTCACAACTGAGCTGTCTGTCTTCACAGACCCCGTGGTGGTCATAATCTGGGAACCTCTGAGTGCTGTACTGTTCCCTAATGCAGACTTGTTAATAGCTATTTCTGTTAGATAAGAAGATTCAGTGGTATTTAGATTTATGCATAGATTCTGCTGATAACAATGGCTCAAAAATGTCCAGATATTTAATATTTGATTAATGAATTTTTTACTATTTTTGTGCATATCCAATAATTGATCACTTAGCAGATGATCTCAGCAAGAAGAATAATAGGTGAACAATAGTGGAAAGTGGACAATTTCTCTTGACTGTAGTCCGTGTTAGGGCCTTTGACAGTGCTCAAATGCATGCTTATTCTTTCAGGGTTTTTTCTTTGTATTTGTCAAAAGGCTTTCCAAGAACATGAAATCACCTTTCTTCATATCTACCTGAAAATGTTTAAAAAAAATGAGTTGGCTGAACTCAGATCTCCTCAGGTGCTGGCCTATTTTGGCTTTAGAGGGATAGTAGTAATGGAGCCTGAAATTCAAACACTATGTTAAAATACTGTGGTGAGTCTCCCACCTTTGCTAGGTTTTCTTCATTTTTGTTTTACACACAAGCTTCCTCTGCTGTGATTCCAAGTCTCTTTGCCAGCAAGGCTTTGTTTCTGTAAGCTGCTATTATGCTCTGACAGGCTAAGGGAAGCTGTCAGATATTCTACTTTGATGTCATCTAGATCCAAACAGAGAAGCTATTTGTACAAACAAATCATAATCATTTCCTTGCTGCCCTTTGCCAGTGATTGGTACATATACTAGTGGAACTATACAATCAGATCTCATCTTTTTTTTCTCTGCTTGTTTTGTTTTTTCCTTTGTCCCATGATTAATGAGAACATAGTATCTATTTATTGTTTTAGTCATAAAATTATTACATTATTTCACATATTGGGCCTAGTGATGATTCTTCTAAAAGTCAAGTATTACTGTATTAATAATTTTCTCAGACTTGCCAAAATTTTTACAATATTTTTGCCAGAGGTTATATATTTAACCAGTTTAGTTTCTGGTCTTAAAACAGACATATTTCCTTCTAATTGCTTGGTGCTTTCTGTTCAATTTTTACCTTGTGTCTATGTATTTATGATGTCCAGCTGTGTGCTGACTTCAGATTTGACAAGGAATACATTTAGTGTCTTCTTATGATATTTTAATGTATGCATATGGTTCAATATATCTTTGCTACTTAACAGTTCCCATTATATTTTAATTCTTTCCCCAAAGCTTTCCTTAAAAGTAAAATGAACAGAAACAACAATAAGCACTGATAAGCTTTCAAATAAATGGGAAATAGAAACAATGGAATTAGGCATTCTTCATCCCACTGCTTTGTCTCTTAGGTGTTATGGCTTGCTTTCTTGAAACCTACATCTACACTAGATCAAAAAGAAAACCCAACAAAAAGCAGGTTGAAAGAACGTTACTTTAGATTTACAGTTAAACACAAAGTCAGGAAATTCAGTTTGATGTTTGCTCATACAGCCTCCATTCAGTCTATAATTGCATTGCATCTTAGGTACTTAGTAATTCATGGGTTCCAATAAAAAATACTCTACGGAATGATGTCCATAGAAAGTTCATAATGTACTTGTACCCAAAGAGGTGTATTCAGTATGTGTAAAGAATAAGAAATCAAATATTTCTGAATTTTAAGTGCTTCCCTTGTAGCCTGAGTTAAAGTGATCCAAGTGGTGCATCATGAGTTGATGTAAACCCATAGGACTCTTCTCCATCTGGCTTTTCCCCACAGAAGACAAAGTGTCTGTTAAGGAAGAAGTACAGTGAAAAGAGTCAAATGGCCTGTCCTACATGTACCCTCCCCAGAGACAGAGGTGACTACTGCTTCCATCACTGTGGAAGGAATGGTGAAGGAATCTCACAGAATCACAGAATCACAGAATTGCAAGGGTTGGAAGGGACCATCTAGTCCAACCCCCCTGCTAAAGCAGGTTCTCCTAGAGCATGCTAGACAGGACTTCGTCCAGGCGGGCTTTGAATATCTCCAGAGAAGGAGACTCCACAACCCCCCTGGGCAGCCCGTTCCAGTGCTCTGTCACCCTTAGAGTAAAGAAGTTTTTCCTCCTATTCAACTGAAACCTCTTATGTTTCAGTTTGCATCTCTGCCATAACAAAATCCCTCTGAGTCACTCAGAGCAGCCCACTGTTGCTTCTGCTTCCTGGAAGACAGAATGTAAGAGGGTTGTAGCACTTCTGAAACACTTGGTTGTTCCTGAGGCTGGGATCCAATTCTAATGTAAATAATATCCTCTGGTATAGGGACATGGTTTAGTGGTGGGATGGCAGGGTTAGGTTAACAGTTGGACTTGATGATCTTAAAGGTCTTTTCCAACCTAAACAATTCTATGATTCTAAATAATGTTCAATTTAATAGCTTCTAAGAAAAGGAAAATACAAGCAGAAAAATCTCCATCATATCCTGTAAGGATCAAACTGCAAGCTCTTAGGTTTATAGCACAGGCTTTTATTATATAAGATACACAAGTAATGAGATTAGTTGACACCCAGGTACCGTTACAGGAGGAAAGGATTCTGCTTAAGCCACAGGCATTGAGCTGATTCTTTCACATCATTGTTCCACACCTCCTGGCTGTTCCTAGGATGACATGTGCTGCTGCAGCTATATTGGTTGGCAAGATAGCCCTGGCAATAGTGGGCATGCTTAGTTATTATTTTAATATCTGCCAAAATGTTTGGGATAAATGCAAGTGAGAGAAAGGCCAGAATGTGTTTCAACCATTCACATCACAACACAAAGCCAAGTAGAATATCTTTAGGTGAAAAAAGATCCCATTTTTTCCCAGGGAAACTCCCTATCATATCAGGTACAACAAATAGAATTGAATTTCTCGTAAGAGGTCTTTAGATCATGTTTATAACTGAAAGGTTTTCTTCCTAACCAAAGGTGTTGTCTCCAGCTTCCTTTAACAATTATGATGTAAGCACTATCAGGACAGAGTATCTTCTTGTTTGCCCTTAAAAAACTGTCTTGTCAAAGTTTTTCATTAGGTCATTATTTTAGAGATAGCAGTGGAGAATCATTTGTTTCCTGGTAGGAAAATCTGGCATCAGGAATGTCTCTAGATCCCATTTGTGCTAGATTTTTAATGCATCAGGGTAAATAAAACAGTAAAATTAAAAGTCTTACAATATAGCTGTTGTAAATGACTGACAGCAGGAAATACAAAAGGCTTATACTTTCCTTTAGCTTACAGATTACTATCAGTGAATATCTCTAAACTATGAGATGAGCCAAAGTCTCTCATTAGGGAGCTGAAGAGATGTACTTTCCCTTTGTGAAAAGCATCAGCTGCTTGTCTGGGAAAAAAGAGCTCAGACTCTAAAGCTGCAGTATATAAAGGAAAAAAAACCCAAAAACATTACATCCACATGAAGATAAATAAAATCTGCCTTCTATATTTTTAACTAAGGTTTATGTATTTTCTAAAAATATTTACAATAGGAAATACTGTAAATGCCAAGTCCAGCAAGATACGATTAAACAAAATAAATAGAAAAGATGATACCTGCAAAATGGAAAAATATACCTAGCTGCAGGCAGCTGCAGCAGTAGAAAGAACATTTAAGCTGACAGTGGACACCAAAAAATCTGAACTTGCAAGTTAACTAAAATGTCAACATTTTATACTTTTCTGTGCAGTTAATTTAAAGAAAAAAAAAGCTATTTTACCAGATGTGCACAATAACTTGTTTTTCCCTTATTGTTGCGAGAGTGGATATTGAGATTTGCAGTAGCTCCTTCTCTCAAATCACTTCAAATCACAAATTCCTCAGAGTGTGGAGAGGCTATATTAAATATACAGAGCCCAGACAATCCTGTCAGTTGGTTCTGGGAAGCAGCCAAATCTCTGACATTGGTGCCGCATTAATAGAACTCCGCACTGTGTTGAACATATGCTTCTCAACAGGCAGTATAGTACTGTTTACAACAAAGAAATGTTGCAATTTTTTGCAGAACTTTATTTTTGCGCAGAAGAAAATGTAAGATCAGACCTGATACTTCCATTGACAGCCAAAGAATTCTGAAGTTTCAACACTTTGAAAAATCAAGCTATTTAACTGCCCTAGTATAAGGCACTATAGTATAGATTTAGAATCTTAAGTTTAGGCACACATTAAAGCATCCTGACTTCCTTTATCTGTAACATCCACTGAAGATTTGCAAATGCTTTCTAGAAACTGGGATCCAAAGTTTCTTAAAGACCTTAGTAACCTATTGTCAGGTCTGAGTAACTCAAAACTGATTAAGCCCTTTAAAATATAGTAAGTACACAGATGTACAAATCTAAGTGAAACTTATGGTTTAATCTATAAGGTAGGTTTAAGTCACCTTAACAAGCAAAATATTGCCAATCCTAACTGTCTGCAGTTATGAAATCCATATTCCTAAAGTTGGCACCCAAGTCCCTATATACTATATATTATTATGATTTTTCTCCTCAGCATTCTCTTTTACAAAGAGGTTTGTTGTTGTTGCAGTTTTGGGTATTTTTTTTTGTTTGTAATTTAATTTTTAATTAATATTCCCATTACAAGCCGTGGTAGCTGTACCTGCCGTAGAAACAACTGCAGAAATTAAAATACATCACAACACGTAGCCTGCTGTGCACAATCTCTATGGAGAAGGATTTGTTTTAAATGCAGTCTTTCTTTTCATGATGACAGAAGTGCCTCACTTTATGATGTGTCTGAAGAATGTGATGTGTCACTAAGGATTTACAGACTTCATTTGGAATCTGGAATCTTGACTTCCTTTGGCAAGAGGCAGAGAGTCCTTCTTTCTCTCAAAATATCATGGTGATACGCTTCTTTTCAGAGGATAAAAGCACTCATCCAGAATGTTGTAAACACTGACTGTAGTTCTTTGCTTTGTCTAAACAGATACAAATCTGTACTTCCCCTCTCTCAGGGGAGTATCCTAATCAGTAAAGACTGGGGCACAAAAGCCCTTCTGTTCAAATTTCATAGGGCAATTTTAAGAAAGAAGAGGTGAAAGAAAACCTCTCTAATTTAATAGTTAAGAAATTTACACTTGGATAGAGAAACCTCAGTTTTAGTTCCTACTCCAATGACTGTTTAACAGGGAGGATTCTCAGGCACAAATATTTCACACTTGTTTACAGATAGTAACTAGAATCTTGCACCAGCTCCTCTTGATTTTCTGTCTCCTTCCAATGGCCAATGCCAGTGCAATTAACTAAAGCTCCTTTTTATCTTTCACTTTCAACTCACTGCATAACTATCTTCCTGCCCACAAAATGAGTGAAAGCTTCTAGACTTTTTCACGATAGGCTACAAAGAAGCAGAAACTGACTGTCCAAGAGTTTCAGGACCTCTTACATGTATATCCACACTAAATACATGGATATGCATATTGAAGGGAAATGCACATTACAATGCAGGTCATGGCTTCATGGCAATCTAGTTATTGACAGGTATCAGTAAGAGCATATAAACTTCTACATCTAGAACAAAAGCAGAGCACTGAAATTTAAATTGCTGAGAATCTAATTTGACATCTAGTCAAGGAAACACTTTCTCATCCTGAAATACGAGAACATAACTTCCGGAAAACACTTACCTCAAAGACCCCATATCAAGCCCAGGAGAGTGGCTATCCCTTCGGAGCCAGGTTATCCTGTCCAAATCGCTGCTGAGTGGTGATGGAAAGTGCTTTCAATCAATCAACTTGTCTGCAAGTTGATATATCCTCAGGAAAAACTCTCATCAGCAGCATCCCAAATACCATTATCACAGTCATACTGTTCTGACCTATGGAAAGTTACCACGCACTTGTATAAAAAGAAACACAAACTGCAATTTTCCTCCTACACACTTATTTTTCTTTTTTTCTTTTTATTGTAGTTTTGAATTAGAAGTCACATTCTCTACTAGTTCTCCAGTGTTGGTGTGCATTCATTTCTGTACATCTGGACACAGTGATTTTTACTGGGACAACCCTGATTTCATGTTTCAGGAGTCCAAATGCTTGACATTTTCCAGCCATCTGCAAATTTTTGAAGTCCATCCAAATATCAAATATCTTAGACTGTGAAAACGCATTGTCTCCTCAGTGCTTTGTGTGTATAACTCATCAAGCAATGCAAAAGGCAAAAGCTCTAGATCATGGGAGCACTCAGACATGGGATTAGAGATTGAGTTACACATCACTTTCAAGAGTGAGGCAATTCTGAATATTCAGGATATTTGTTACTTCAGAAAACTTCATTTAAAAATATGAACTTTGTTTTCCAAAAGAATCAGGGATAGGAGAGCCTTCAACAAGTTTTAAAGTACTGAAAATCTGGAATCAAGGGAAATGGGACCTTCAGTCTAGCCTATGTTCTTTGAGGTCTGTGTTGACATTGAACAATGCCCACATTTATTTTTAACTTTAGAAGGTGTTAATATTTTAATCTAATTTCATTTTCTTGTCTATCTGTAGAAATTCCATTTAAGGCTTTTCTTCTCCTACCCAGCATAGAATAATGATCACACTAATTAGAATTTAAAAAATAACTGACTAGCTCCATTTTTTCTTAACTTTCCATTTTGGCCTTTCTCTACAGTACCTGTGTAGGAAATACACATTGATTTAATATGCTTTATTTTACTCATCTCATTTTTAGCAAGATATCAATAAATTAGCATTTAGGAAACTCTAAAGAACCTTCCATCTTTATCAATTTCAGAATAGTTTCAACAGTTTCTAGACCTCGGAGAACTGCTGATGACTAGAATCTTATTAATTCTTATAAAGCCCAGATACACTGCTACAGTGGATCCCAACTACTTGTCCATGTGTAATTCTAAAATTAAAAAATTAAATTGCTTCCCATTTCATTCCCAAGTCCTTGTCCCCAGGCCGTTTACATCTTAGGTGGGTGAGTCTGTGCATAGGCTCTCTTTTTGGAGTTCCACTTGAGTGGTAGTTCTCTTTATAGAGAAATCCTGACATGTTTTTTAAACATGATCCCACAAGGTATGGCAGTCCACACATCAAGTCATCCTTCAAAATCCTAGCAGATGCTGTACCCTTCATGCTACGCACCTTCATACCATCCATCAGGAAAGCCATCTAAGATCCTAAGCTACATGGACTTAAAATATTACTCTTGGTAGGGCCACACATTATTTCAAACATTGTGAACTGGACAAAAAACCCCAAACCCTAAAACATCTCTTATAGAAGTAAGAGCACCACAAGCTATGCAATGAGATCATAGCTGTCTGCTCCAGGCGGCTATGGTTGCATAGCTGAGGATCAAGGACATGAGTTGCTTTGTACCACTGAGTCCTGAAGACCATGGAACTCTCTCTGAGGGGATACTTTTAGAAGTATTAATGTAGCTTGATATTCCTAAACACATTCCTATTCCTAGCAGAATTGGGGAGATCCCCTTACAGGATTATAGTCTACAAAAATATTTTCTTTTAATTAAATTAAAAAAAGTTGTATGGCACCAATAAAGTGACATTGATCAGTTTTTTTTGCTTTGATTTTTAGGGGGTTCTATAGGATCCAGATAAAAATTCATCATAAGATAATAAAAGTAATCAATATTTAAGTCAGCCTTCATTGTATTTATTTCATCATGTGAAGGAAGGCACACTTTAGTGACAGCATTTTGTTTTCGTTTAATTGTGAGCATTTTATCTTTTTTTTTTTTTTTCCAGACCTGTAGGACAATAGAAATGGCATATTAGAAATAAACTGGAATATATTATGTCCATACCCTGTTATCACATTTACTCAGGAAATACTTGTGATTAAAGTCACTTTGTGTTTTTTGCTTAAAAATATTTTAAAGGACTGATTGCTGACAAACAGTCCTTTATTTATCCATACAGAAGTTACAGAAACAAACAAAAATAGATCTCGTTAATATACTGAAACTGGGAACACTGAAGGACACTGAACACACTTACTCTCCAGTAAGTGTGTTGGGTACTGATGACCTAACTTAGCTCAACCTCCTGCAAATTATTTTTCCTGTGACTACATTTCAGCATTTGGTTCACTTGGGACCATTCCCAGGGTTAGATTATTAGAAAAAAAATAATTTTTTCAATGAAATTGAATTTTTTTTCCCCAATTTATTTACAAATTTTTTTTTTTTTTCACCTTTGGTCTCTAAAGAGAAGTTCATTCCTTCAGAAACTTTGATCAGTTACGCTGACTTGATGAGTTTCATCATTCAGCTTTTCCTTTTCTTTAGGAAAAGGAGAAGACCCATTCACTTTATGGATCAGCTGCTGTGGTGTGTTCAGACCTTAGCTTGCTTGCTAAGACTGCCAACAATTTTATTTGTGTCAGCAAATATATACATATTGCTGTAATATATTTGCTGTATTAACAATGTTTTACTAAGAATTCAGTTTTAATATCCCATTTTGTGGTTTCAATCTACTTTACTATTGTATCTGCCTAAACCTGAAATGTAGATTAAAATCTAAAGGAGAAAAAATGAGTGTGGAAAATTATCACATCTAATGCCTTGGCATTTTTTTCCCCTTTTCTTTTTTGCATATGTATTCTTTCTTCCCACTTGCAGGATAAAGCTCATGCTGTATGTGACTTAAAATATAGCAAGTACACACTTTTCTTCTCTCCATTCTATTTATGTGTTTAAGGCAAAAATCTCAATATGATATGTGAATGCTCATATTTCCTAACAATACAGTAACTTTTTTTCTCCTGTTCTCTCCAGCCTGAGGAGACTTTTCTAGAAAGTTCTGAAAATTTTTTCCAAGCACATTTAATTTCTTTCAAGAAAGTCATGTGCACTCCTTTCTTATTTAATGGACACTTTTCTTCTGGGCATTAAAGTACTTACTTTTTCTCCTCACCCAAACTGAGGTGAACAACCAAAAAACCCCAACCCTCTAATCAAAAAAGACCCAAAACTAAAAAACAGGCAGAAATGCATTAGGTCAAATGAAAGAACAACAGTTCTCAAGAGATATTTCATTGACATTTACTCTTGAAATGAGGGATGATAATTTTAAGGGGAAAAAAGGTCAATCTATTTATTAGGAAAATGTGTTTCTATTCTTAACATGCTAAATATATGCTCAAAATACCTAACTGGAAAAAAAAAGGAACTTATTCTAACTCTATGTGATGCTTTAAAAATATGCTGCTAATGCCTTAGGCCTTATGCTTTCAGTATTTCAAAACCTGTTTGCAAAATACAGCCAACTGGCATTTGTTCAGAGCATGTTAATTATGTCTATTGGCATTTAGATGGGAGATTAGGAGAGTAAAACTCAGCACTGCTCTTCATGCACCATCTTTTATTTTTAACTGGTTGCTTGAGCATTATTGAAGAGGACAGTCTGTCATAGATTAGTACTGTTCAGTAAGTAATCTATTTCAGCTTCACATTCTTTGCTGAAATATAAATAATACATCAAAAAAAGTCTTTTTTGTCGCTGTTTAGGCTTTTGATCCTTCCTAGTCAAAGACTAATATTAAAGAACATTTCACTTGGCTGTGCCAGTAAGATAAAAAAAAGAATGAATACACAAGATATGAGATATATGAAGGCGGAAAAAAGAGAAAAAGAAAACTTGAAAAACAATACTCCTACTTCTGTATTGAGCACAGTTCAAAAGAACCAGCTGATCCTCCCCTCTGCCAGATGGGTCTACTAGCTATGTTTCAATTATGAGATGGAGGTTCTCTAGGGAACCCGGTATGTACAATAGAAATCTTTGTTTATTTCCCCTTCCTGATTTTCTTTGAGCATAAGCTACACCCAAAATAAATTTGAAAGCTGCTTCTTTGGACAGATGTGTAAGTTTGAGCAGAAATATATTTACAGTGTTTAAGATAATTCATATATATACATACATATATAATCTAAAAACCATAAAATATATATGATATTCACCTTTTCTTCCCCTCCTCTTTCCCCCAAACTCACAAAAGCTTCATCAGACCTTTAGCAGTGCTTTGTAGGATTAAAGGCGCTGTTCCTGAGCCATCATTAAAAAATCATTCCTACCTGGATCATTCTAATTAAAATTTATTCACTTATTTGTGCCTGCCAAAAAGCCCCAGTTACCACTAGAAAGTGAAAATGAAATCCAGATAAAGTGAAAAGAGTAATTTGTTAGGATTCATGAAATGTTAAGCATATTTTAGGAGGTTACAATAGATCAGTATAAGAGGAAATCACTGTATGTCAGTATTGATCTAATATTTTTGGGGAACTTTATAACTGTGTAATATTCAGGGGCTTTTCATCCTTTGTATCTTTTTCTTCTTGCAACATGTAAGTGCAATTAGAAAGAAACAGAAAGAAATACTGAAAATCAGAGCCAGCTTCAGCATGGTGTGCTGGCCAGAGTTCTTTCAAGCAAAGAGTATACAGAAATGAGAGTACAGAAGAAAATTTGTTCAATTTAGAAATTCAGGATAGGATTTTAGAGGCTGTGTGGGTTTGCATGGATTCTCTTAAACTGTAGCTTTATGGTGAGGAAGTGAGGTGTATTTAGAAGAGGGAATTAGGTGGAATGAGGAAATTCAGCGGGCAGCAGCAGAGACTAAATAGGCCCAAACATCTGCAGATACAGAGTAAGCAAGTTTTATGCAAGAGATAGTTCAACCTAGTCTAAGTTAATTTTTGTAATCTGTGACTATATGTAGTAAATTTTATAACACAGATTATACTGAAGGTTAAATGATTAAAGATCCTTAAAAAGCACAAAACAACAAACATGGAAGAAGGATTCAGTATTAAAATCACAACCTAATATAAAGAGTCAAGAAAATTTTGGAGTTTTCTTACAGAATGTTCTTTTCCTACTGGAAATTACATTGTTTTGCAAAATCATCGGTTTATGTGTTTTCAAAGGAAAAGACAAAATTTAAATTTTTACATTCAAGCTCAACCTGATGATGTATGTGTCAGTCATTGAACAAAGGAGTAAAGATGCCCAATTCTTGTTTTGTAATTAAAAACAAGTATTTCTGTATTGCCATTGTTGGACTCCAGCAGATGAGAATATGAATTATTTTGAAGAGATGGGAAAATCAATCTGTAACAAAATGTTGAGAATATTTTGCAGGAATATACTGAAAAGAAAATGTTAATAAAGAGTAGGAAAATAAGTTACAAGGAAAAACCCATCAGGAATAACGATATCCTTTTCTGCTGTTAAACAATCTGAATTTCACCATAGTAATATAACTATGGTGATATATACCATCCATTAACCATACCTGAAATATTAATAATATCTGCACTATATGCATTTGGTATACTACTAAAAAGCAACAAACAAGGATCTTCTTATGAGATATGACTGTGAGTCTAAAAATAAGTTAGTACAATCCCTATGTGCTTTTCTTCTTATTATTATTCTTGTTCCCAGATTCTAGTTGACTAGGAGGTAGTTTTCAAAGAACCTACAGGCTAAAACTTTCTGTTCCAGAAAATAGGCCCCTAAACCCTCCTTATTCTGCATAAAGTCTCAAATCTCTCCACAAAAGAAAGCTAAGCTTACTTATAATTTTCTTTTCCTCTCAGTAAGAATTATTCAGCAATGAGGTAATAACATACCCTTTAATAATGTAAATTTAGACACTATATGAAAAAAAACAGTTTTTCTCAACTTTCCCTATGTGTTATTCCTACACAAATTATTCTCCAAGTAAGAATAATTTGCCTTCGTACTGACTTTTATTAACTAAGAAAAAAATGAAACCCAAACATTTTTTTTGTGGAAATCTGAGTAGAAATACCACTGGAAAATGATCTCAGACAGCACAAGCAAGCACTCTAGCACATCTGGAAAAACCATAATAATTTTGTATTTTGCTCATACTCAGAGCAAAGCTTGAAGAACCAAAAAATTCTCTTATAGAATGTGCCCAGTGGTGAAAAGGTCAGTGTTTCCTTCCAAGTGAATCAGAAAATATTTCTTAACATTTTTAACAAAAAATATTTAAGGCAGTTGGCACTACCTTCATTCTGTATGTGTAAACTGTAAGGAAAAGTGTTTTGCTAACTAATGTAAAGCCCTATGTAATTGCCTTGTACACCTTTTTATAGAGGAGACCATTACACTTTCTGAAAGTACTGTCCAAAACCAAATAGAGGAGTCATCACTTAGGTCCAATGCAGTCTTAGCAGATAATGAGTTTATTAAGAGAGAATAAATCTTTCCTCAGTCCTAATAATACAAAAGTGACAGTACTACTGCAATGTTAGAATCCACGTTTTTAAAATAGCAAACAACAAAACAACCACAACAACAAAAAAGATTTAAGGAAAAGAAATAAATATTAATGTACTGTTCCAAAATACTTCACCCTCAGAATCTTCAAAAAATTGTTTTCCCGCAGTGGCATTTCATAGTATGTTGACTGGTGGCTAATTATGCCATTCAATTAGCCTGGGGCTACAAAGGTTTTCTGTAAAATGTTTAGATTCCCATGAGAAGTCTGAACTCTGGACATGCCTTGGCGCTACTTTGTTAAGCTTTAATTAAATAAATGAAAAAGAGAATTCGTTCCCTTTCCTATTATTTCATATCTCTCCTCAGCCCCACCCATTTATACTTGTTGTAATCATAAAGATATTTAGAAATAGTCTCCTTCAGCTAACAATCATTATAGTCACAATTTAATGAACATTTGTTTCTGTTCTGTAATATGTTTTTAAGTGAATTAATTGTGCTTAGAATGGATATTTTTTTAACAGTACCCAGCTCAAGGGTAACAAGCGAAATGCTAAATGGTCCTTTTTCATTATGAGTCACGAGCAAGGTACAGCAGGGAGAAATACACCTCAGGTCTCACAGGCAGAGCTTGCCTACTGTAGCGTTCTAACAACAGAGCAGACGTTGCCATCATTTTCTCATTCACATAGTACCTTTCTCTGATAATATGACCTAGGACTGTGACCCAATAGTAGCTACTATATTCCCATTTTACCACATTTCCAGAAGCAAAAGCTCACACTTAGGCAAGCAGGCTCTGCTTATACATCAGGACTAGACACGCATGCATGTGTGTGTGTGTGCACACACATGCACACAAAACACTTTGGAGATGACATGTTTTCACAAACTTGAAGAAAACATCAAACTTCACAAGAAATTTGCAGATGGCTGGAAAGTTTCTGTGCTTTGGACACCTAAATCATGAAATCAGGTTTCTCCCAGTAATGATCCCTGTGTCCAGATGTAGAGAAATGAATGTGCACCAGCACTGGAAAACCAATGGAGAATATGACTTCTAATTCAAAACTACAACCAAAAGAAAAAAAAAATGAAGTCTGTAGGAGGGAAAGATGCACAGAAAATTTTTGTTTATTTTTATAAAAGGTAGTGTTATACTTAGAGGCCTGTCCTCTTGAATTCAGCTCAATGATTTCTCCAGCCCCTGACATACCTAGGGATTAGTTTGAGACGTGTTCAGGAGAAGGAGAAGACATCTCCATCTCTGGGTTCTGGTGGAATGTAAGGAAAGCAAGGTGTGGCTAGGGTTTCCAAGACAGAAAACCACAACACTTGCAAAAACATCGCCAAAGGATAAGTGATATAAAAGCCAGGCAGTCGTGCAGGGACAACTGGTATACAAGATAAGAAATGACAGGTGCCCAGTCTCCAACTTCTGGCAGAAGTCTTGCCCCTCTCATGGCGGCATCCCACACCATTTGCCCTGGATGTTACTCCCTTTTTCTAGTCACCTGGTCTGTTGTGATTGGCTGGTTACTGCTGTAGAATCTGGTTTTTGAGGTGAGGCCATGTTAAAGCACACTAATGAGAATGAGCTGCATGGATTAAGGATCATTTTGTGGGATAGTAGTTAGCTAGGTTGCAATTTACATTGTGAACTTATAAATAAAGCCACAAAAACAGTCAAACGAATCTCTGTGTGGTTCCACGTGGTTGGCCTCATGCCTTAATTCTCTGATTTCCTGGCTTCAGCTTGATGCTGGCAAAACTACATCCCACTCTTCCCTGCTCTGGGAAATTAATCTGTCTTGTGCTAGAATTTGCTGTTGCCTCAGATTTTTTATCAGTCTTTCTGTAAGTTGGATCGAGCAAATAAGAAAAATTCAAAATGTTTTCAAAAACCTCAGAGGTCACATCACTGTTTCAAAGTATCCTCACCAGCCTACAATGCAAGAGTGGAAAGTTGGTGCATGGAGGAGAGAACCAGCAATGAAAATGCAAAAAACTATTATATCAACATCTCTTTCAAAACTAATATTTTGGTTAATATGGTCTAAAATGTGGTGCAATTTTGTCTTCTTTCTCTCTTTGCATAGGTTGCAATTCCATAAAACAGTCCAAATAACATAGGCTACCTACATAATACTGTATACTTAAACCATGCTTGATTTTTCTGTATTTTCAATGCCTGATTTTTAAATGTATTTAACGATGAAGTCTTGATGTTTGATTTGCTCATCACAAACTATTGTTTCTTTATTATCTCTAAAAATTCTAAAACTTGGGGACTTTTTAATGCTATGATAACAAGTAGAAGCCCTGTTTCACTATGACAAATATATGTATGGAAAAAAATGTTTATGACTGAAATAAAGATGACTCACAAAATTTTAATGGAGGTCTGTTGAATTTTTGATTGAGAAATGTTTCTCAGCTATTTAGTCAAATTATAAATTTCAGTGGGAAGAGATATAATTTACTGCTTCCTTTTCTTATCATGTAATAATATCAAGAAAGGTTGGATGAAACCAGAAAATTTCAGTTCTTGTCAATAAAAAGCTTAAGCGTTTCAGAAATATAACAATTACATAAATAACAAAACAATCCTCCAAACTAATAATTAGGTTGGGGTTGCATTTCCTAAAATTCCTGGAAAAACTGTTTTGGAGATTTTGGTTTTAGAAAATCAATATGACATCATATTAAAAGACAATCAAGAAAAGGAATTCCTTTTATAGGTTTGAAAAAAGATGTAGATAAATATTAAAAATTGTATTATCTCTCATAAATATTATATGAAAAAACAGTATCCTGAGCAGAAAGGGGTAATAACAGTTTTTAAAAATGGACAGCTAAAGCACTTAATATTCAGTAACAGCCAACATGGCAAGATTTTCCACAGGAATCCTGACTACAACCAAAAGCTCATTCTGAAAAGCCTAAGTCCTATTTCATTAAACAAATCATAAGGCTAATTAATTAGAATATTAATAGCTTAATACAACGCATAACTTGATGTCTGACCTGTCATATATAATTAAAACTGATGACCATTTTAATTTACTGAAACAAATGGCAGTAATAGTTACTTTTCTAGGAACAAGTGTAGCTCAAATTCTTTTGAAAATGATAATTTGCAAAAATCAATTTTCTCCTTTGAATAATGGAAGGGTATGCTTTCCAGAAATCAGATTTAAAATTAACTGTTACTGATGATCTATATTTCTTAAAAATCAACTGTAATATATATATATTTAGTCTACTTCAAGAAATGTTGTATGCCTCTCCCTTTGGAAACAAAGATTCTCTTTCATAGCAGGATTTCTTTTTCAAAAGACTTTGTCGTCCAGCTCTAACCTTACAAAATGAGTATGATTCAGTGAATACTTGAATAGGATTCAATGAAATCTGAATAGTGTTGGAACCAAGGAAGAACAAGAAAAAAGTCCACAGAAAGTATGGTACTAAGTGTTGTGTGTTGTTTGCACTTGAAATGAAAATACATTCTTCAGCTAAAGCATATTACTAAAATTATAATAGTACGTGTAACTACATATTTACACATGCATTTGAAATATACACATATTTGAAAAGTCAAACCAAAAGAAAATTAAAAATAACAATCACTGTGATTCTTTTCATGGTAGTTGTGTTTAAAAACTGGTTAAGAATAAGAGGAGGCCACTTACAAGAAAGACACAGATAGTAAGACATTAAACAAAAAGGTGGGAGAATGTATTGAAAAAATTTAAGCTTATGTTCCAACTTAATTTGCTTTGTCACAGTTTAAAGATATTATGACTGGAAAAGGTCAAAGACATCATCAAGTAGCTCTGATTCACCAATTTTTTGTGGAAATTCCCATTTCAGGGTAAAAATGAGAAGGTAAACATTTACTGAAGCCAGACAAATGCGTAAGATTTATACTTACTCAACTGGAAATTATTCTCGAGAGGAAAATTGTTGTCATGGCAAGAGAACATTGGATCTTAAATTGCTGTTTTCTGGTTCCAAAGTGCTTGGGACATAGAATCATCTGGAAACTGAATTTCCATTCCCTGATTGTAACAGAACGTTAAACAACAATAACATATGGTTATAAAACTATTTCTCATTCAACTACTTTCAAGAACTTCATATGTGAGTTTCAAGTAGGAAATTATTCCAAAGCAGAACAAATAACAGTATGTTGTGGTTTAACCACAGTCAGCAACTAAATACCACACCGCCACTCACTCACCCTCCCCGCCTCCCCCCTCCCCATGGGATGTGGGAGAAAATTGGAAAGAAGTAAAATGCATGGGTTAAGATAAAGACAGTTTAATAGGACAGCAAAGGAAGAGAAAATAAAAATGATAAAAGAATGTACAAAACAAGCAATGCACGATGCAACTCCTCACCACCGTCTGACCGACGCCCATCCCATCCCTGAGCAGTGATTGCTGCCCCCTAGCCAACTCCCCCCCAGTTTATAGACTGAGCAGGACGTTAGATGGTATGGAATACCCCAGTTGGGGTCAGCTGTCCTGGCTGTGCCCCCTCTCAACTTCTTGTGCACCTGGCAGAGCAGGGGAAGCTGAAAAGTCCTTGACTGGTGTAAGCCCTGCTTAGCAACAGCTAAAACATCAGTGTGTTATCAACATTCTTCTAGTAATAAACCCAAAACACAGCACTTATGCCAGCTACTAGAAAGGAAATTAACTCTAGCCCATCTGAAACCAGGACACCATAACAAAGACTTTTTTACAAATCCAAAGTCTTATACTGTTCTGTTTTGGAAATGCTGGTGTAGAATCACCGCTTTCAGCAATAACAAGAAATCAGTTTCATTCAGCAGCTACTAGGGCTTCCAGTGCTGAGACAGACTGTCCATGCAACAGCCTTTGAGGTAGGATTTCAGACTTAACTGGGCTTCTACTCAAACCAATTTATTTTCTTCAGCTGTGCTGCCAGTTTTCTTACATTTTAGAAAGCCACAGTTGACATTATTAAGACATTTTATTTTTTTCATAAACAGAAGCAGGGAAATTTGTGTATGGAATTTAATTTGACATAAGTAAATTAAATTGTGTAAATGCTGATACAGACTAAAATACAAGAGCTGCCCTGTTACCTAAAATGATTATGGCAAACACAACTGTTATTCAAAAAGAAAAAGAAATATGTGATTTTTCTGAATTTAAAATGCCTATGTTATTTGATGGAATTATTTTAGTTCAGTAAATGAATACGAAATGGAAGTGGAATAATATATGGAAATAAGAGTATGATTCTAAAATAGTAACGTAAAATTGACTAAATTATTTATGTAGTCAGGAAGAAATGTGCCCTGGACAATTAATTAATGATGTGAAAAGATTCTTATGAAAATAAATATATTTAATAGATAAAATATGTCAAGCTTAGACTGATAACCCAGAACTTCCATTTCTGCATAAAATTAAAATCTAAAATATTTTGTAAACATAATACACCTAATAAAACATTACATAAATAAAACACAGATATGGAAAACTATGTTTATAACTATGTAAATATATATCGGTTTCTTTCCTAAATATTCTGTCTCTATGCATACATAAAATAAAGATACCAGTGTTATCAGAATTCACATAAAGTTTTCAGAACCTTATAGGAACTCACTGAAGCATTTTTTACACATAAGAACACATATAATAAAAGAAAATCAGACTTTCATGCCTATGTCCAGAGCTCCTGCACCCCACTAATGCAAGCTGCATCTGCAGTTAGGATGCCTAGGGACATAGTTTTAGCGTCCATATTCTACAAACATAAACATAATTATTATAGTCATCCTAAGAAAGACTTTTTTAGTCTTTTTAAATAGAAATGCCCTCAAATTTTGCAAAATATAGGTGCTGACTAGGACTGATGATTCCACTGAAAGTCCTATAGCTTAAGAGCTATCAGCAAAGAGCTTTTCCTGGGTGAGCAGTCAGTTTGTCTCAAGGTGGTGTAGGTCTTTACATTTACGAGAAAGGGCTACTGAAAATATTTACACCCTTCAAGCCATCAGAATAACAGTGAAAGGAAAACAACCTTTTGGAAACTTAATAAACAGACTGGTTAATCCAGATGATCCAAGGTTATTGTTAAGTCTAATTTACACAGTGATTTTATGCCTATGTCCATGGATTTGGAAAGAGTTGGACTTTTAAAAACAATCTAAATTAAAAACTGTTTTGGATGTGGGTTTTTTTTGGTGGGGTGTGTGTCCACATTAAGGCCAAGATGGTAAATCTATCAAGAAAATGATAGATTTCTTTCCTAATTCTTCTTGTTTTTCCCATTCCTTTCTAACAGCAACTAAATTTTCTTCCCCAGTGTTTGGGGGAAGCTTTATGATGAATGGAAGTCCGATCTCTAACTTTTCCCTGTGGCCACTCGATATTTAGGATACCAGTTTTCTCAGAGCCAGCTGTCCTACACCAGCTGTAGTGAGATTCACGTGATGGAACAGCCCCAAGCGCAGGATCCTGCAACTGCCAGTAAGCTCAGGGAAATTTAAATGTGTTTGGAAAATATTTTTATTTTTATATTTACCATTGGAAGTGTGTTATTCCAAAAAGTTTCTTTAGAGAAACTGGGATCTTGATATGTGCATCCATACACAATACAAATAAAAACATCACAAGTGAATATACATTTCACTACAAATTACTTAATGTTATTTTATGCCTCTTTTTAATTTAACCAATCCAAGGTAATATCTGTAGCTAATTCCTGGTTTTAATGAGGTTTTATATAATTAATACTGTCTTTGCCTAGACTAAGTCTATTTTCTTCCCTTGGGAAGTATAAATTATCAGAAGTACTGTATAAAGTACCAGAACTTTTTGCAGCACAGTAGGTTTATTAGGTGGCTTTTGAATAACTCTATTCTATATTCTCCTGTTGTGGTGTTTTTACCCTCTTAAAAGACAGAGGTAAATTTTCAGTCACAGAAAGATGGCATGTTGTTAATAGTATGTTTAGAATGGAGTAGCAGCTTTGTTCTGACTGCGGTACTTGGCAAATGGGCCAGACAGAGCCCCATTCATCCCACTGCAGTGTCTCTGATAGCAGCCAGTAGGAGCAGATGCTTTGGAAAAGAGCATTATAAACAGGGAACATGGAGGGTAATTCTTTTCTTAGTATAGCCTTCCTTACTCCAACAATATCCAGTAATTTCCTGGGTTGCAGTTGAATTCAGGCTGTTGTATTTGGTAGTTTTCAAAGTATGTAAAGTCCATATATTTGTATAATACATTTGTAACCTGGGTAAGACTCTGTGCAGAGTCAGCTATCTAATTATATATAAGTATATGGGAAGACAGGGATTTGCCCTCTGCTTTTCGCCTTTGTTTCTAGATGATGTGTGTGTGCTTGGAAGCACCAATGATGGACTCCTAGGAGAGTTAGTATGGGTTTAGATCATATGATTTCAGAACTTGTGCCTATAAATAATTTTTAAAAAAGATTATATTTAGTAAAAAGTTCAAGAGTATTGTGCAAATTGCCATCACTGCAGCTGAAATTAATCTCAACGCAAAATAACAAGGTATATATAATAAACAATTAACATTTTGCAAGAAATAACAATCTGTTGTCAAATCTCATGTTCTAAGGTTAAATTTAAAGCCTCAAATCAATGGACTAACTCAGCTGCTTCAGACTAGCAAGAATACACAATTATCTTGTAATTTCCTCTATGATTTTTGCTTTTCCTGCCAGACAAACTTCTATCTGTAGTCACTGAGGAACAGCTCCCAGGTCTCTCTTCGCCACTTCCTTATCATTGCTCTGGCTTTTTCTCATTTCAAAGAAAGCTTGAATGGGAGCTACAAGAGAGGAAAAGGCAATAGCTAAGAAGTTTGGCACACTCAAATCAGTTAAGGCACTGAAGCAGATTCTGTGTTGCAATTCTTTCCCTTAACTGGATCATGGAGGGTTTGGAATGAGATCAGTGCTAACTTTTTTAGTTTCCTTTATTCCTTAGGATTTCCTAGAGCTCATTCTATGGTTTTAGGTCTGGAGGATATTTCTGTCAGTTCAAAGATAATCTCTTCATTGAAATATATTTTACTTTTATTAGACATGCAACAACCATGCTCTTTGAAGACAGATTTTAGACTACCACATGAAGTATTTGAATGCATTGTGCCAGCGGCATTTAAGGTGTTCAGTTCACTGCATTTTATGCTCTTTTTATATGAAAAAGTTATTTTATCTCCAACTCAAGGTGGATTTTTCTTTCTATGATTGTTTTTGTTGCCTCTGAAATATTCTATGGCTCTTGGATAGGAATATTCTGGTCAGGACTGGCTGGGTTTGTGATGATGAGTGCCATGTATTAGTTTATTCTTAAAGCATGTTAAAATCCTTACAACACTCACAAATTGTTAATAGTTTCTGACAAACATTACAGTGTGTTAAGACTTTGGTTTTATTTTAACTATTTTAAACAACTTAAAATGTTAATTTAAAATAAAATATGTTTCCAAGAATACCCTTTGTAGACTGGATTGAGCAAGAAAACAACAAAAAAACAACCAAAAAACTTTGAGACAAAGCTGTATTTCATCACCAGTGCTGAAAACATTAGGAATTCTTACAATTTTTTTTTTTCATTCAATACCCTCCTGGGAGAAGAATTCACATGCAGTTGTGGCTTTTTGGTTCAGTTTTGACAGATGAAGCTTGCAATATAAGGGCATATTTAGAAAACCATTTACTTGTTTTTTCTTTCCCTATCTTGGAGCAGCAGAAATAACAGAATTCAGAACAAAAAATCTTAACCTGATGCTGTCAGTTTAAGTTAAAATATGTCTGGTATGTTTTAGTCATGGCAGTAGGCAGGTTTTTATCACGTTAGCCAAAATTTGTATATTAATATCCCAGGGAAAGTGTTTTGTATTTTGTCTGACCTATGTTTAATCTGACTCTTCCTAGAATTGTTAAAATGCACCTATTTTTTTTTTTTTAAAATATCCAGTTTATACTAAAAAAAATCTGAAATTTTGTTTCATTGGTATATAAAGGTCCTCTCACACCATCAGTCAAGTCCAAAGTAGTCACTCTTTCAGTCTGAACTGTTCTGTAACCCCACAAACAAATTCTGCTAAAATACTAAACCAATCCAAACCAAACCAAAAACTAAAACAAAGAGAAAGCTTTTGGTAATTTTGTCAACAACAAGTTAAAAAAGGGTTACAGTGTAATATATTCCAGAGTTAATAACCTCATTGAAAGCATCCTTCCAAATCACCACCAGTATCCAGTTCCCCGCTTCCACTACTCTTGAGAGTATGAGTGCCTGGTGTGATGGTAGTTACCATGGTACCACACTGCAACAATAGTAAACAACCTGACAGCCTCAGACATTTAACTGTGTGTACTCTGTTATTGGCTATAGTGGCCTAGAAGTTGCACTTACAAAAAAAAGATGAACTAGTGCAAATCCACCCCAGGATTTTATGGAGATTGTGCAACACCCATAGCAGAAGGTACACAGAAATGTACTTTATGTTACACATCAAAAATGTATTGACTGGGTATCTAACATGAACTGTGAAACTGGAACTATCTGCTGGTGAAGACAGGTTTGGGCTGGCCTAAACAGAGGAAGGCTGAATGGAACTAAGTTAGGTGGAATCTGTCCTTATGTGAGTCACTGATTCTACCAATGTACTGGTTAGTGGAAAACAGACGTGAGTCAGCTGAACAAGAGGAAGGGTAAAAGCAGTCTTATGATCTGTAGATCACCTAAGCATCAGGCATTTTGCCCCCAGGGACATACCAAGCAGGTACCTGCCTGCCCGTCTGTAAACAGATGAAGTGAACCAGAGTTTACACTGTAGAAGTGTCCACCATAGTCAAGAAAAAAATCTTATGGCTGCAACAGAGGTGTCCAAATCCTGTTTGTTTTGTCATTTTTTCATAGTATGAAAAGGTATGCAAGCAGAGTATGTATTCTTGGAAAAATGTGCCACTAGATTTCTTGCAACCTAAGAGAGCATGAGACTTTCAGGTGAAGACTTGTGTAATAAACTAGCCTGGAAAGAAAAAGTTATCAGAAGACACTGAGGGACTAGAAACCATGGCTAAACAGCAAGTTCAGCAGAAAGTTTTGACCAAGGGTCGCGGAGAAAGAAAAAAAGACCTGAAGATACCTAGTCTTCTGTTTACTTACTATATACTGAACAGACTACATTAAGCATGCATGCCTTTAGATAGCAAATATTTATTCATGAAGTTGTGTCCTGTCATGTCAAATTTGTATCACATGTCCATGCCACCCATGCCAAACCTTTGTGGTCAGAGACACTAAGTACCAAGGCAGGTAAAAGTCTCTTGGGGAATAATTGGTTCACCAACTAATAACTGATGTGAAATAAGTACAAGCAGATGTAAGTAACAAACACACTGCCTTTCACACCAGTTTCTCATTGTAATTATTTGCTATTTCTGTCAACTATACTAGTGTACACAGTGTCAGTTACGTAAATTGCTTCCCATTATTTGCCACTTATCCTACAGTGTTCCTAGCTGTGGAACCTTTCAGATACAGCATGTTTTGCTTAAGTTAAGGGTTGAGAAAGACATTTTAAAATATCCAACCAAATCAATGTATACCAAATATCATCAAGGGACCCAAAACTGTTTTGGGGCTTTGAGTTCACAAGCTGACTTGTATTTCAATGAGAGTTAAAATGTCTGTGTTGTGAATGATTCAAAATGGTGTATAAATTACAAAGCTAATGCTTCAGAAAAACTGACTGAAACCCCTTGCATAGAATAAACAACCAGAAATAGCAACATAAACTATAAATAGATGGTTCTAAGATAAAGACATAAAAAAAGAGAGAAGCTAGTCATTGTACTGCATATAACATGCTCTTTATTGCTTATTACTAAGGTATTTAATGCTTGATTCTGGAGCGCTCAAGGCATAGACAAGCATTCCTATTTCCACATCCTTTTTTTCTTTGGTCTTGATCAAACGACACTTTGTAGACTGTAAACACACTGTCACTAGCATATGTGTATGTATGTAGAAATTTGTATAAGCAGGTGGCTCTAGCCTCTGCATTCTCTGGGCAGCAGAGGTTAAATAAGTGGTCATAGAATAACTTTGGAATTCCCAGTGCATTTTAAATTTCTCTGCTTTAAAGATTAATAAACATCTTTGTTTTCTCATAAGCTCTGCCTCTGTCCTAATAGGTAGAAATATGACTGAAGATTACTTCTGGCTCAGCCAGGCTAAGGAAAATTTGAGGGTCTCAAATTAGCACTAGGATCGGTAGTCAAACCACTCTATAATAGCTGACTATATTGGCCTTTAACATCAGCAGTTTTCTTTTTACAGCATAGACTTCATGGCAGATTTCCTCAATATGCATAGTGGAACTTTTCCCATCCCATCCCATTTATTATAAATACAATTAAAAAAATCAAGTCTCAGAATTCTCATAGGATAAGTCTTTATGTTGCAAACAGATTTTTTGCTTTATAACTTTTCTTCATTCTTCATTTTTCTTTTGCTAGGCCTTTACTCAAGGGACATCTATCCAAGAATGTAAAGTATTGGTATAACTGTAGTCATCTAGAAAATACAGATTCATTAAAGGTAGTGTAAATATAGTGAAAATTAGAAACCCTTTATGGAAGCTAAAAGGAAGAACCTAGAAGAAGAATACACAACAAATATTCTTGATATTCATAGAATCATACAATCAAGGAATGTTTTGGGTTGGAAGGGACCACTAGAGGTCATTTAGTCCAACCCCCCAATATTGCAATACAGAAGCTAATAATGCTTTCTGCCAAAACTTTGCCATGGACAGAATGCTTGGAATTCTTCACACAGCTGTGAAGATTTGTCATACAGTTTTTCTGCTAATTGCCTGCAATATTTAATAAAGATTTTTAATTTAAAAAAAACCAGTGATGTATTGACAATTTTCTCAAGTAAGAGGACAACTTACACTATGGAAGTGAAAAAGTTAATACTCCAGATTCAAGTTAACTGTAAAAATGGAAAGACAAAGTGACAGAGAACAGTTACTTTTTGGTTTTAGTATTACAGAAATTAATTTTCAAATATGTAAAACAGAAGTTAAGATCACAATGTTAATTTGTTTATCCTTGGGTCTGAAAGCCTACATATACTGCATGGCTTTCGTAAATCCTTCCTCATCCCTGCCCATCATTCCCTGAATCAGTTTGACCATCTGCATGATTATTAAATGTAAATAGAAAGTAATTTGAAAAATAGGGGGAGGGAGGGGGGTGAGGAGGGAGAGGAAGTATTTTCCTTAACCATTCAGCTGTCTGTCTTAAAGTGCACAACATTCAAAACTCAATTACTATTTAAAAGGGCTATTGAAGAAATTGATCTAACATGGCCTGTACTGTAATTCCTCAGCAGGTTCTCATAAAGGAGTTAAGGAATAATAATACACTCATCGTTAAAGGAATACAGACAATTATGTTGAAACAAATGGAAACTTGAGGTCAGTGTAACAAATGGTGCAAATACTAGAATAAAAAATATTGGAAAGCATCCTGCAAAGAAATAAGTTACAAAATATCTGCAAAGTGAGAAGTTGGTAACAGAACTAAATTCATATGCCATAACTTAATTTTATAAATATTTATTACCATTAAAATTGTGTGGTTTTATGAGAAATTATAAACTTTGTGAGAGCATTGTGCAGTTTTAAAGGGAACTATGTGTAATAGACTTGCACTGATAAACAGAACAGTGTGTTGCTTCAAAAAATGTAATGTTGAAAGTAAAAGCTTTTTACAGTAGAGACTTCCTCACCAAGCTTTAATTGATGAGACAATGATTTTTTTTTTAAATACTCTTTTCTTCAATGATACAAAAAAATGAATGTATTCAAAAGTGGAAACTGTATATTGGGGAGGGGCATCCATATCCTTGCAAAAATTTGGATTGGGAAGAGATAAAAACAGCCCAGTAGCAACAGCTAATTGTTAAAATACTATTGATCACATGTTCCACATAAAGAATAAAGAAGCAAAAAAGGAACAAACACAGAGAAAGTAACAATGCCATGACTAGATTTCAGATTAATAAGTGATTATCAGTGGTCTTGATTGAGAAAGGAAATCAAAGCAATTTTCCATCATGGTTACTCTTTCTTGAGAGAAAAGAAATCATATTTGGTCTAGGAAGATGAATGAATAATTAAACAGATGACTTCTCAAATAAGGTTCTTAATACGATTTAAAAAGCCAGAGCTTTCAAAATTGAGTGCAGGGAAATATTCATCACACTTCCTTTTGTATCCTTCACAGAGGTTTTTCTTTTTCCTTTGTATCTTCCAAATAAAAAACTGAAGGAAGAATTTATCTATGGGAGGACACACAAAAATTACCAGAAGTGCATTGTTAAAAAACAGGTTAACTTCCTAGCTGTTCTCTGAGTAATACTACAGTAGAATTTGTTGTAAACCAGTTACATGCTGATGAAAGTAGTTGACTGAACTGTTCTCAACCTGTGTTGTTTAAATTTACGACATCTTTATGGAGATGAGTTTCTGAATTTCCCATTTGCTGGTTTGCTGGCACTGCTAAAGAGAATCCTAATTTCTTTATATTGTTGTTGGATTTAATAGAAGAGGGAAGAAATTAGTGGGGTTATATTACTAAGAAAATAAAAAGGCTTGTATTGACATACATACCAGGAATGTTCCAAGGCAACAGAGAATATGTGTTACTAAAAATTCTAGATCAGGAAAAGAAAGAAAGAAAAAGAAGTAAAAATATCTGGGAAAAATCCTTAGAAGGGATTGCCATTCAGCTAAATATATTTTAGAAACCTGAAATACCCTTGCATGTCTCACAAAAACCTTACAATTCTCTTCTCCTTGTCTTTATGCACACCAACACCTAGGCTTCAATCAGACTTCAAAGAACAGTGTCGTCTTTGCTCTATCCCTTTACTCCAAGCCAACCAAACTAGGTCTAGACTTGACCACTGCTTTTTGAACTTTGGGCTGTGCCAAATCATCTTTTGGTGCCTGTGGCTGATTATGGGCTTGATTTGACAAACACAAGAGTCTCAGGCGAGATGTGATTTGACAAACACAAGAGTCTCAGGCGAGATGTTTCTATATTGCCTAAACAAGTAGAATTCAAACATGAACCCAGAATTGGTTTTCTGCATCAGAAACATTTGGCTCATTCCACACAACACAAACTGAGAACCAGCATATAGACACTGTGAATGATAAGGGAATTTGGGCTCGGTCATGAATTTGAATCAGGATCCCAAGTCTCCACTTATTTCATCTGTGCCTTTTTTTTTCACTTTAAATCTTGGACAAATAGAAACAACGATAGAGAACAGGGACATTATGCAGCAAATATTAGAACTGGAGTGCAGCATCTGCTGTAGAATAAAACTAAATAATAGTATGGCAGTCTAGTGCCCTGTAACTATCAGAATATGCTTTACCACACAGTCTCATTTAGAATGTAAAAGCAAAACTGAATAACCTGAACACATTTGTCAGAATCTTCAAAGTCAAAAATAGTAGGAAGACAATAACATTCACTGCAAAATGAAGCACACTTTTTTTCCCAAGTTCTTACTATCACTATCAAAAGAAACTAAAACTGTAGTAAAGAACCAATTTCATCTTCTAGCGTCAAAAGTCAGACTCTTCCCTTTCTCTAGCTCTCTGTTAGCTCAAAATCCTTTGAGATGTTTTTATGCCAGGATTTTATGCCTCTTTTTTTTTCTTTCCTGTCACCGAGTCATTCTGTTAAAAAAAGTGTAACAAAGGGAAATACTCATATCTTCCTCTGAGGTCAAGGGCTTGTGCCACAGTGACATAAAAAAGCAATTAACTTCTGTGTGTCTGCTTATCTCTTACTTGTGAGTCCATCTAACCATCGCATATGAGATATTACAGAAACTACCAGTCTGCAGTATTGTCCTCTGTACGCTCTTTTAGACTGTGCTGCAACCTATGTAGCCAGTGGAATCTTGGGCAAAATTATTTTTATCACTGGGTGAAAAAAACCTAAAGAAAATCCTAGAGAGAACAGTATAGAGAAAACATTCATGTATATAACTTCCTGACTTTCTGTGTCAAATGTATTGAAATTAAATATAGTATAAAAATATATGTACTATAAATATAAAATCAGTATTATTTTATGTCATATAGTAATGTTTGATATATATTTGTTTTTAAAAATAAGCCATTTTATATTTTCTTTCTCCTAGTTCATTAGTAACAAAAGATTCTGATGTCACCTTTGTATAAATATATTCAGTTCAGGAAAACCTGAAAGTAAATTCTGTTCTTTCTTCCTAACAGCTTAAGCAGACCAACTCTTCTTCCTCTTTGGTTTTTTGGTTTTTGGGGTTTTTTTGGTTTGGGTTGGGTTTTTTTTAATATGAGGTGTAACATAGCCAAAAGAAAACTTTTACTCCTGTGCAGATTTGGATGCAGAACTAGTCTACAGAAAAATCAGACTCTCATGCATTTTTATTAACTAGTCTGATCTTTTGCTGCCTTTCAACCACTGGTACTCAAACAGAAGTTTTATTCTAATGGTTCTCAGTCTGATCTCTCTATTCTCTGGTGATCATCTTGTTTATGATACCACAGTCTTATTTACACAACATAGACTGTTTTCCCTAGCTGTATTAGAATCTTAAACCTTCTTGGGTGGGCAGTGAACAACTCAGTTCAACAATACCATCCTTGTCTTGGGCCTTGGTAGGTAGCATCCCAGACTTATTCTGCATTAAAGAGTAGAGGAAGTCAGTAATTGAACTGTCAGTGTGAGACATCTTGTCTGAGTATATTCTTGTACGCTCAAAGCTTGTATTCTGAAATGACTCTGACTTGGGGAAGGGGCACCCCTTCGAATAAAGATGTTCAAATTTTTTCAAATGTGAGAAATGCAATGGGATTTGGAATCCAAAAAGATGATTTGGCAGAGTCATAAAAGAATGGCACTGTAGGGATATGCCTATTATGTCAATATCCTATTAAATCTCTGTGAATAATCATTTTTCTGCCTGATTTATACCAGGTACTTTATTCTGGGTCTCTTATACTGGAACTGGGTGCCCTAGCTTTTATAAAGAGCTAAACTCTTGATTTTTTTTTTCCTGATTGTTAAAAATAATTGCAAGTATATAACTGAGTAGAATACATTAACAATTGTCATAGGTTCAACCAATACATGAAAAAAATCTTTGACCATCTAATAAACAAATAAGAAATCTCAGACAGAAAAAAAAAAAATTACAATATTGGTTCAAAATTAATATTTTTCTTTTCTTCATGGGTATGTAATATCTCTATTTAGACTTTTAATCTCTCTGTGACTAATACATACCTCTGTGGCTAGATATATTAAAAGCTTAGATGAATCCCAGAAGCCTGAGAAATGGCTATGTTCTTTTTTCCCAGGAAATACACCTATAATTTTAACTAAAACACCTAACTGTCGTGGAGGACAGAGTGCAAGTGAAGTCAATCATCCAGACAAGCATGATTGTAATATCCTTAAACACTTCAGGACAGAAAGAAAACCTTAAATGTCTTAAGTGGCAAAATTAGTTGTTAGAAGTTTATGGATAAAAAGAAAGCAGAATGACAAGTTTAGGTACAGAATCTAATAGTTATCAAGAAAGAGAGAGACTGAGGGTTTAAAACTGGTTTAAAAGCCTCAGAGCAAAATTTTCTTACTCTCATTTCATAGCTGTTTATAAGAGAGAATGAAACTAATAATTAGCAAACAGTGAATGAAGTGGGAAGTTTATATCCATTAAAGTTTCTTAACACCATGTGAACTTGAATAAATTCAGTAATGTGACTGTGAAAAGATGTTAGGCAAGATGTTGTGAAAGCTTCCTTCTTGTAATTTGCCCAGAGGAATTCACACTACTAGAGAATTTTTTCTGTGTCTATACCAGACTTAAGGGAGTAAAAAATCCTATATCACATAGACATAATACATTTCAGGAATATTTGCTTTTTCTTTCTTGGTCGGAAAAAATGAAAGAGGAGAAGAGAATAAAAGAAGATGAAAGAAACAGAATTATTTTTATTGTAATAGAGAACAATTGCCATATTTGAAGGACTCTCTATCTTTCTTGATATTATTCCATATTCCTTTCCTTCCATATTTTCTCTCCTAATAATGGTTCTGAGTACAGGTGCTGAAATAGCAAACACTGGTAAGAAATGTTACCTCTCGTTGCAAATGAGTCTATGAATCCTGCTGACCACCAGTTTGTCGCAAACGAGTGACTTTACACAATTTGATTTAGTGGCAGTTTAGAATTTATTTGTGTCTTTATGGCAAATCACAGGATTTGCTTGTGATATTGTAATAGCACTCAATCATTAGTCAATTAGCAAAGTGATTCAACAAAATTAATCAAAACAGTGGCTTAGTTACAGATTTGAAGATGGCAAGGTTCACTCTATTACTGCATGGAAGAAGTACACAAAGGAATATTAAGTTAGACCTGAGTTAGAATGATTCACAGAGAGACTGTGGTTGCAGAGGATAAGGAGGACCCTCCTGTTGAGTCATGAGGTTCACAGTAGACCCCCTTGCTTTCTAAACTCCTTCTCAGAGAGGAGTCAAGGTGTGGCTAGGTCCAATCTTAGTCTCAGATTTGGTCAATGGTTTATGTCTAAGGATAATATGTGGCTAGCAGCAGTCTAAGGTTTGTTCACAGCTTTAAGGTGGACCACAAGATTTTTAGCAGCACTTGATCATTGACTAAATTAACATTCACAGAGTTAGTAATTAAATCACACATCTACAGATCACTTAAACTGATTCACACATGCATGCACACAAACATGGTTCTATATGTATAAAATATATTTAGAAGAGTATACTCACTAAGAACTCCCCTTGAGCTCAGTGAAATACTCATGTTGAATGTCTTGGCATTTCTCAGCTGGTAAAGGTTGAGGGCTCTGGGCTTCAGAGTTCGTGAACTCTGAGAGATGTCCCACTTCGAGGAAGACACTTGTTGCAGCCCACTTGGTCCAGCAGAACTCAAAAAACCTGACTTTGAATCATTGTTTTATAGGGTCATGAGATGGTTTTAGTAATTTGTAAACTGTCAGTCTGACCACAATCTATCTGGAGATTAACAAAATTCCAGTAACAGTGGTACCGCTTCACCTGTGCTGTAACAATGGTACCTTTCCACTTGGGCTGTGAAAATGGTACCACTCCACTTGGGTTGTGACCCAGGCGAGGCACGTTTCAAGACTTTCAGGGAATAACTGATTGTTCCTGTTCTGCTCCCCTCCTTGATGTTTCTCATATGGGCAGTGCATCTCCCGCCTCAGTCACGTAGGAGTTTCTCGTACAATTAAGGGGTGCCTAACTGACCAACTCACTACACAAAGCCCAAGGCCTGGCAGGAATTCCTGAGGTCATAAAACAGTTAAAGAGAGAAAAAGAAGGTGGCGGGGTGGGGGGTGGGAGGTGCACCACCACACCCCTCCAGGAGGTTTACTTCTGAGATTGGAATTTGTGTTCTTCAAAATCGTGGATGATAATTTAACAGGAAGAATAATTATGCAGAGGCAAATGACCGGGAGGATCAGATTTTCCCTGGACTTTGCTGAGGTTGAACAGGCATCTTTCATTTTCTCTCACAAAGTGAGAGCAAATCCTTCAGACTCAGATTATCGGACTATACAGTTCTGCCTGTGTTAATGCACAGAGCTGTCTAGGATAAGCAGGATAGCTGGTGAGGAAGGAAAACCAATGCACTACCCCATCATAAACAAAGCACTGTCATGCACACTGTGTCTTTGTGAGCTCCTTAATATGTCAAGGATATTCCAGCTCTACACCCACTTTATTTTTAATTGTGACTAGGAGTGTGTCCCCTATTGCAGAGCTAGCCCTTTACAGGATCATTAAGGTACTTCATTCATGGTCGGGAAGGCATGAGTACCTTTTTTGTCTTTGAGCAATCATAAAAGCCAAATGTATTTTTTTTCTGAATGACTGATAGCAGGAATTTGGTTAAGTTAACGGAACGGCTTTTAGTTCATTGTGATACGCATTATCTGGGGACACATTGATATTTCAATAGTCTGAGCAACTGTTCTCAGACAGTGAGAGTGTTTTTGTGGCTCATGTATTACTGATTACTGTCAGCAGATGATTTCTGTCAAGATAATGTTATGCTTTAACACAGATTATTTTATTCAGAGAATAGAACCATTAGACTGTATTTCAACTGAATTTATACATTGTATATGTCCATGTACACATATGTTATAAAATATGGGGTTTGTTTCTATAACTGTAAAAAGACAAAATGTATAGGTACATAGATAGAGCCCAAAAGTGCAGATAAATAGATCTGGAAGGGTTTTATAACCCTTCATTTATATACCCTCATTGTCCATTCAGTTCCTCTTCCTATCAGCCATACAGCTATACAGTTATCTATCCTGGAACATTTGCCCAACATGTTCTCGAAGATTTCAAGTGATCTCCCACCTTCTCCAACAGATACTTCAAATTGATGGAACAGTCCTTTACTATGCTTTATAAAGGCATGTTTTTCCCATTTATCTAATCTCTCTGGTTGCAATTTGAGAACGTTATTTCTTCTATCCAGTGTGAATGAGAAGAGATATTCCTTTCTTTGCAACAGCTTTCTTGTAATTGAGGGCTGTTGTGATATGGTTTCCCTTTCTCTATCACACAAACATGCACATATGTAATATACCCCATCTTCCCATGTCAATGTTTCCTCATAGATCATATTTTATACAGGATTGATCATTCTTTTTGCTAGAAATTTGACTCAGGGAACAAAATGTAAATATTGGTCTGAATGTTTATATAGGTTTAACAAAATACTAAAATATGTTAACAAAACCAATAAAAACGTTGATAATCCTCATGCACTGAATGCAGGTGTTTGGGTGATGGCAACAGGGGGCTGCAGGGCAGCCTCTGTGAGGAGAGACCAGGGCTGCCCCATCCTGGACACAGACCGTTCTAGCCAGCTCCAGTGGACACACAGCAAAGCACAGCTGAGCACCTCAGCCAAGATGGTGGTGCCTCTGAGAAAACATGTTCAAGAAAGGGTAAAAAAATTCTTAGCAGAGGCTGTGAGAGAGAGGAGTAAGAAAAATGTGAGAGAAACATCCCTGCAGACACCAAACCCGTAGAAGAAGATGAGTAGAAGTTGCTTCAGGAGTCAGAGCAGAGATTCCCCTGCAGCCCATAGAGGACCACAGTGGAGCAGATACCCACACTGCAGACCACTGAAGCAGATGGACATACCCTGAAAGAAGCTGCAGCCCATAGTGAGTCCACGCAAGAGCAGGCTCCTGGCAGGAGCAGCAGCCCATGTGGGACCCATGCTAGACCAGTCCAATCCTGAAGGACTGCAGCCCATGGAAAGGACCCGTGCTGGAGCACTTCTTGAAGAACTGTAGCCCATGGAGAGGACACATGCTGGACCAGTTCATGAAGGACTATATCCCATTGGAGAGACCGTATGCTGGAGCAGTGCTAAACAGCAGGGGAGAAGTGTGAGGAGAAAAGAGCAACAGAGACAGTGTTATGAACCGACCACAACTCCCATTCTACATACCACTGTGCCACTGGGCCAGGGCAGTGAGGAGGTAGAATAGTTGAGAACAAAGGAATGAAGCTGAATCTGGGAAGAAAAAAGGTGGGGATGGAGTGACAGTGAGTTTGGTTTGGTTTTCTTTCTCATTTTCCTATTGTATTTTTAACTGGCAGTAAATTAAATTAATCTTCCCCAAGTCAAGTCTATTTTGACTAGGACCGTAACTGGTGAGTGATCTCCTTGTCCTTATCTCAACCGATGAACTTTTAATTTTATTTTCTCCCCTGCCTGCTGGGGAGGGGGAGTGAGTGAGCAGCTTGATGGGCACCCAGCAGCCAGCTAAGGTTAAGACACCACAGCCTGTATTTATTTAACCTTTCTCATTACTAAAACTACTTTTCAAATTCCCAAACACTTATAAGCAATGCATTTTCTGTAGTCAGAGAAAATTTAACTGAGCATAACAATAATGTTTGAAGAAGTATTTTGTAATGATAAACATAGCTGAAACATCAAAGTCAAAAGAATGCTAAGTGGTTTAGGAGTTTACAAATATTAGGCAGCTGCATCTAGGTAACTAGCCCATTAAGACTGAACGCTTTCTAGCAATATCATATATGTTGTTAAATATTTTACAAGAAAATAACATATTATTATCAGAGATGTGTAAGTTAATAAGATTGAAGAACATTGATTTCTGACTTAGTAAACAAATCAGACACCTTCATAGACAAAATCCTGCTAGATCAACAGTGACAATTTTCAAGAGGTAGGTAATATAAATTTTTGTTTCAAATGCCTAAAACAAATGTTTATTTCATTACTCCCACTTTCAGCCTGATGAAACCGTTATATGACATGTCAAGAGCAGTGGCATCAAATCTATTTGACATTGTTATTATTTGAAATTTTCAGGGCTGGTGTACATTATCTATTCATATTTGGCAAAATGAGGAAATAAGATTTAAAGATTGTTCATAGTTTTGAAATCAACTATTATTAAGTGGAGAAAAAAACAGAAATTCTGCTTTAATGCAAAAGTACTCATTGTCTGTTATAACAGTGGATAAATGCCCAGAAGAGAAAACAATAGCACCTTTTATGCTGTTCATCATGCCTTAATTATGCTTTATTCTTCCTCATCTAAAATGGGTTGCTTGAATTGACAATACATGTCAACAAATTAGTTAATACTTGCTCATCCTTAAACTTTTTGTAGTTTTCAACAAAGAAGTATAGGTGAATAGGAAGAGCCCTCAGTTTGTAGCGCTATTTTTCAATAGGAAAATTATCTTTTTAAGCCTGACTTTAACACCAGTTTCAGACTATTCTTCAAGCATTTTTCTTTAATGAGTTGGTTCTCTGTGGACACTTGCAATTCAGTAACAACAGGAGTGACACAAGCCTCTTACACTTCAGTTTTCTCAGTCTCATTCTCTTTCATTATCTCCAGTTAAGACCCATACACCTATGTTTTCAAGGTGTTAAGGTTTGTCTTACATGATTTTTCTTGGTTTTTGAAGAAAATAAAGTTGATAAAGTTAATTGCTTCAAAACTAATAAGATTTGTTTAGTGGAGTCTAGAGTCGCATATGCTTTTTCTCCGGGGCTCTCTCTTCTTCACATGCCGAGTCCTCTATTTATGTTTCAGTAACTTTCTTCTCCAGTCATCCAGGTAGAGTTTAAATAGATTTTCTATCTGACAGATAACACTGAAGTCTGGACAAGTCATGGGTAGTTACTAAAGATTGTGTATATGGTTGGATCATTGTAAATACACAAGTTATGTATCTATTTCTGATATATTTGCAACGACAAATAATTTTAAGCAAACAGATGCATACAAGACAGTATATAGATGCTTTGACCTCTGTTTGTCAGAAATATTTCTTATAAAATTGAAGTAGGACAGCATTTGACTATGCTGTGGAACCCCGGTTTGCAGCTTGTCACATCTTGCCATAACAGCAAATGTTATGCAGAGGAAGAATGTTTATCAGTGTTCTCCTGTTATACAGTTTGGTTTATTCTCAGTTACATTGCCTAACCTAAGATTTTAGCTGCAGCTTTTATAGTTTGATATTCATTACTTACACTGTATTTATTTCTTTGGAAACAGACATGAAAAGATTACTTTGGACAGAGACTAGTACAGGACTATAAGATAAATTTTTATGTTTGTCACTGCTGCTTGCGTATCCTAATGTTATGACTAATTTCCTGTATGTTGTGCAATGAAATGTAGTGATTTGCTCTGCTATTGTGTCCCACAAATCAGTAACAGATGATCCAGACTTCATATGTTCTACAGTCTAGTTGCACACTTTAAACAAGAAATAGGACTTGAGTGCTTTGGGACATAATCCAAATGATTGGACTTTAGATGTGAAATAATTACTCTGTGAAAGGTATTTTCTTATAATTGAGATGTGCCCATAACTACACTTCAATCTTATTACAAAACTATGCTCAAGAGGGAAAAAGTGGACGTGGTTAAATAACATTGTGCAATATGGATTTAAAAAAAAGAAAACTGAGAATTGTCATTTAGCACAGGAAATTGAATAAGCATAAATTCCTCAATTCCAAATTAAGTGATCACCTTGTAAGGGTCTCTGAGAATTCATCAGTGCATCCTCATTAATAGGAGGCAGGTGGAAGTGAAATTGGTTAGCAAGTAGTCTCCCTCAGAGCTCTTCATGGTATAGATGTAGCTCACAGCCTAACCATGCAGTAAAAGAAGAAACTGAAGCATGCTTCTGAGGTCCTTACAAATGGCTTGCAAGAAGCAAGGTGGAAGTGACCAGTGCTTGATCATGCATGGGTTTAGCAAAAAAGGTGTGGAAAAGGCAGACAAACCCTTTTTCATCAATATATGTCCTTTGAGGGAGAAAACATGGGAATATAAATTTTAAAAGATAGGTGAAGGGTGAGTATCATCATCTGTATTGAATCTTATAGTGCCTTCTACACATTTGTATGGGTATTGAACCTCAGTGCATTTACAGATTTCTCTCACCAAATGTATAGTTCACATTAATTTTTAATGTTTATTTTTTCACATGATCATGATATAACCGAGGAAGAATAACTACAAAGATGAGTGTTTGCAAAGAATATTCTGCTAACAGTTCTTTGAGAACTATTATAATACTATTCCATAAATATTTGGGGAAAGGAGAAGAGGAAAAAGAGAAAGAAAACTTGATGTCATGGCAAATCACAACTATGCAGATTCTTGCAAATAACTTGCCACTCAAGAATTTGAATATTTTAGTGTTACACTCAAACTATTGGAATATTTATAGTAATGGTTGTGTGAGAAGTCACATGCTCTTTTTTACGCTTTGTGTTTCAATAACAACTATTACATGAAAATAATACCTGCCTAATGACAGGAAATGCTGCACAGACTATTAACTTTCAAGTAAACATTTGCAGAAAAAAAAGGAACTCAAGAAAGTTGATAGATAACAAATAATATAGGTACGTTTTTAGCAGAAGCTGTTTATTCAGTGACAGTCCATTGGTTCTTTCATTTGTCCAGCTCTGTAAAATAGTATTTCAGTGATTGTGCTCTATGTAGAAGCCAAGTTTTATAAAAGGAAACTGGACAACATAGAGCCATAGAATGAATTAAGTTAGAAGGGACCTTGAAGGTTCAGCCACTGCAGAGAAACAGTGCCAAATAGATCATGTTGTTCAGGACCTTTTCATGTTCTTTTAAATGTCTTCAAAGATGGAGATTTCACTGCCTTTCTGAGTCCCTGCTCCACACACAGGTTTCACCAATCTCATGAAAAAAAACCCATTTGTCTCTGCTTCTCCTTGTGTAACATGTGCTCCAACCCCAGCTGTCACAGTGGTCCTCCACTGGACTCTGGTTTGACAGTGACTTTCTTGTATTGGGGTCTCTAAACTGAGAACAGTACTCTGGATGCTGCTGACATTCAGCTTGCTGTCTACCATGACCTTCAAGTCCTGCAAAGGTCTTTGTGAGCCTTGTAGGGCTGCTCTGTCTCCAGCCAGGGCCCAGCCTATACTGTTACCTGTGGTTATTTCAAACCAGATGCAGAAGTGTCCATCTGCCTTTGCTGAAAGTTTCTATCAGACTGTTTTTTCCAAGGCCAAGGATGCTCTGTAGCATCTCTGCCCTGCATAATATCGGTCACTTTTCCTCCCAGACCCCCACTCCATATGTTGTTTGGTATCATCCCAAAACTTAGGATGCACTCTGTCTCATCCTCTGGGTCTTTATTAAAGACATTAGAAGGTATTGGCCTCAATATTGACTCCCGAGGAACACCACAGATAACTGGCCACAAGTTGGACTTGATATTAACTTCAAGCCTTTGAGCCCAGTAGCTCGGCCCATTTTTAATGCATTTGTTAGCCAACCTTTGCAAACTGTATCTCACTGGCTGTAAAGATAATATGGGAGATCAAGTCAAGGCAAACAACATTCACTACTCTTTCTTCATCCACAGGGGAAGTCATGTCTTTGTAGAAGGTTGTCAGGTTGGCTAGACACAAACTGTCTTTAGGAAATCCATGCTGGCTGTTCCTAATCTCTTTATCTTCCTTCATGTACCTATGCATAGCATTTAGGAGGATTTATTCCATTATTTTCCTGGAGAATGAGATTTAGCAGATCACCTCTAGTTCCCTGCATCTTCTTTCGTGCCCTTTTTGAAGATGCTGTTAAGGTTTTCTCAAATATATTCTTAAGAGCAAATATTTCTTTACATTATACTAGTAAGCTGTGTTAAATAAATAAATAAATCTTATTTTTAGACTCTAGTGAGCCAAACATATTTTAAATACATGAGAAAAGTTATCTTTCTTAGTACTGGTCCACAGCAACTTTGAATATTCACATGCTAACCTGTGGTACTGGAGTAGTGTCTAAACACTCTGAGAGAATCCAGTCTGAAAACATAAAATAATTAATACATCAGAAAGCATTAGTCAAACCAATATAACCTCTCCAACTGACAGAATCTCCACTTAGTGCAAAGTATACCATTGCATCCAACATAATTATTTAATTACCTTGATATCAGAATGCAAATGGAACAAAGCAAAACCTAAATAATGAAGCTAATTAGTGTACTTTTTCTATTACATTTATTTAAGGGAAAAGGGTTAATATGTCTATAAGTGCTTTATCAATTTTTAAAATTTATATACAGATTTGTGTCAGATTATTAAAAATTATCTTTTTTTTAATAGCTCAATCAACTATGTATTGCAGTTACAAATTGATAAATATAAATTTATGTAATGTAACATACAAAAGTCACAATATCTTCATTCACAAAATAAAATATGGAGGCAAAAACTCCCTATGTAATGTCTAAGTGTCCTATTGAAAGTGCTGGCTTACAGCAGTAGAAAGTCTGCTAAGACAGTTATGACAGCTTATAACAGCTGAAAATCTGGCTTTTGGTGATAAAATTCCTGTTTGGTGGCATTGTATGTTTACTTGAGAGGGGAAATTGTTAATTTCTAAGAACTTATCTACGCTCATAACTTTACATATATACATCTATGTAGTGGAGATGAGTGAATCCATAGAAGCCAACCTTCTAAGGCGCAGCTGGAGCTTAACTTGGCTAGGGATGCAAAGAATAATAAGAAGGGTTTCTACAGGTATATCAGCCGTAAAAGGATGGTTAAAGAGAGTGTACCCCCGCTGATGAGCGAGACCGGCAGGCTGGTAACAGCAGATGAGGAGAAGGCTGAGGTACTCAACAACTTTTTTGCCTCAGTCTTCACTGGCAAACTCTCTCCTCACCCCTCCCGAGTTGATGGATGGCATGAGGAGGCCTGGGAGGGCAAAACCCCTCCTGCTGTAGGAGAAGACCAGGTTCGTGACCACCTGAGGAACCTGAACACACATAAGTCCATGGGACCTGATGAGATGCATCCCAGAGTCCTGAGGGAATTGGCCGATGTAATTGCCAAGCCACTCTCCATGATACTTGAAAAGTCATGGCAGTCAGGTGAAGTCCCTGGTGACTGGAAGAAGGGCAACGTTGTGCCTATTTTCAAAAAGGGGAGAAAGGAAGACCCTGGGAACTACCGACCTGTCAGCCTCACCTCTGTGCCTGGGAAGATCATGGAGCAGATCCTCCTAGAAGCTATGCTAAAGCACATGGAGGCCAGGGAGATAATTCGAGATAGCCAGCATGGCTTCACCAAGGGCAAGTCCTGCCTGACGAACCTGGTGACTTTCTATGACGGTGTGATGTCAATGGTGGATAAAGGAAAACCAACGGACGTCATCTATCTGGACTTCTGCAAGGCCTTTGACACGGTCCCCCACAACATCCTTCTCTCTAAATTGGAGAGCTATGGATTTGATGGGTGGACTGTTCGGTGGATAAGGAACTGGCTGGATGGTCGCATCCAGAGGGTGGTGGTCAACGGCGCAATGTCCGGATGGAGACCGGTGACGAGTGGTGTCCCTCAGGGGTCCGTACTGGGACCGGTGCTGTTCAACATCTTCATCAATGACTTGGACAGTGAGATCGAGTGTACCCTCAGCAAGTTTGCAGATGACACCAAGCTGAGTGGTGCGGTTGACACACCAGAAGGACGGGATGTCATCCAGAGGGACCTGGACAGGCTGGAGAGGTGGGCCTGTGTAAACCTCATGAGGTTCAACAAGGCCAAGTGCAAGGTCCTGCACCTGGGACGGGGTAACCCCCAGTATCAATACAGGCTGGGGGAAGAAAGGATTGAGAGCAGCCCTGCCGAGAAGGACTTGGGGGTGCTGGTGGATACAAAGCTGGACATGAGCCAGCAATGTGCCCTGGCAGCCCAGAAGGCCAACTGTACTCTGGGCTGCATCAGGAGGAGCGTGGCCAGCAGGTCGAGGGAGGTAATTCTGCCCCTCTACTCAGCTCTGGTGAGACCTCACCTGGAGTACTGCGTCCAGCTCTGGAGCCCTCAGCACAAGAAGGACATGGAACTGTTGGAGCGGGTCCAGAAGAGGGCTACTAAAATGATCCGAGGGCTGGAGCACCTCTCCTACGAGGACAGGCTGAGAGAGTTGGGGTTGTTCAGTCTAGAGAAAAGAAGGCTGCGGGGAGACCTGATTGCGGCCTTTCAATACCTAAAGGGGGCCTATAGGAAAGAGGGGGAAAATCTTTTTAGTAGGGCCAGCTGCGTTAGGACAAGGGGTAATGGTTTTAAACTAAATCAGGGTAGGTTTAGGCTCGATATAAGGAAAAAATTCTTTACAATGAGGGTGGTAAACCACTGGAACAGGTTGCCCAGAGAGGTAGTGGAGGCCCCATCCCTGGAAACATTCAAGGCCATGTTGGATGGGGCTCTGAGCAGCCTGATCTAGTTAATGGTGTCCCTGCTGACTGCAGGGGGGTTGGACTCGATGACCTCTAGTGGTCCCTTCCAACCCAAAACATTCTATGATTCTATGATTCTATGATTCTATGATTCTCTTTCAAAATCTTTAAGTCATATAATATCTCTCTATACATCATTTTTACTTTGTTCTCTTAGATAGGTAACATTAAGTACATATATAAATAGTATTGTCAGTCCAGAACAATGTTTAGTTTTTCTGACTTTTTACATTGTATAAATGATTCGGAATATAGCATTAGCAGAGTATAGCCCCATCATGGACCAAAGTGCTTATTAACCATCCTCATTGACTGGAGGAAGAATCTAAGACCTGGTAACTGACAGTATGAATAAACCAGAATTTATTAACTCCAATTACTTTAAAACATCCTTTCTTTAGAATTAAAGTAATATATATAACAAATTATATATGAGAAGTAAAGTAAGTATGATGCTGAGGGGTTTTTTGTTTCTTTTCTGCCTTATAACTGTTTGGAATTAGTAAATGATAAAGTTAATAGCATATTACAGTTAGTCTAAAATGTAGGAATTAGTCCTATAGCAAGTAATGCACAAGATGTTCTGCCTGCAGAGGAGAGGGATGTGTGAACCGTAGGGGGGGGGATTCAATTGTTTTCTACTTATTTTTTCATTCTTTATTGATGTCTCAATCCTTGTTTGGAGTAACTATATACTAAAACATATTGCAAGTAATTTTCAAGCTGTTTGTGATTCAGACAATAATATTGTGGAACAAAAATTAGAATTCAGTATCTCAAACTCCAAATGGTGCAACTGTAATCCTCTGAGAAGTTCTACAAATCACTAAAGCTGATTCTATCGTTAAAATTTCCTGTGGACACCTAAAATATTAAAGAAATTAGGTGCATTCCCTGTGGCTTATAGTGAAACTTCAAGCTATTGTTATTCGGGCTTTTGCGGCAAGTATTTACACAAGTTTCTTAACTCTTTTGAAAGACTTTGATATAACCCAAAGGTTTTCCATCTGTATACACATACATATTTCTCCATAGAGATATATATGACAGTTTTGTACTCACACATCTCTCTGGAGATACTTATTGCTAAATAAAGCACAGTATTAAATTGTAATTTTGATGAAACAAACATTTCTGAAAAGTTTAGAAAAATATAAATTTTAAATGCAGTACATGGGTACTCTTTGAGGTCTCAAACCAGGACGTTCACATTTAGGAGAACAGAAGACAGTTTTTTAGAATATACTTGGCTTGATATTAGAGAAAAATATTAGCGGCTTGATATCAGTAAAAGGATTAAATTACATTTGTTATTGGCCTATGCGATTTGTAATTGTGCAAATGTGAAATTGTGTGATATATCAATACTCATGATTCACCGGGTTCTAGCTCTAATTTCTAAGAGTCCACTTCCCTACAGATTGTTCCAGACCCATGATCTGCTGGTTACCTCATGGCAAAAGAAGCTTAACCACTCCTTTTTTTGAGGTTTGGGGACGGAGCTGCCAGGTGGACTACCTTAGGGCAGGAAACCCAGACCTTCCCTATACTGAGTGGCTTGAAGAAACACACAAAATCTGTTCCTGTGTACAGGGAAAGTTTAAACCTAAAGAGTTTTAACTTAAATATTTTAGGCTCAACAAAAAGGCATTTTCTGATTAAACTCTCCTAAACAGAAAATCTATTAGAAATTTTCCTATTAGATCTGTTACTGCTTATTTATTCTGACATAATCCTTTCACTTTAGAGGCAGTATGTTAGCATTTTCTTTGCTTTTTGACATTCATGAAGTGAGGTGGTGGTTCTGTACTGATCCCATGCAAAGCCTGGATGATTTTATGTATTCTTCTGCTTGTGGTATCCTGGCAAGGTAAATATTAGACTGTTTGAATGTTTTAGATCAACATTTCCACAGATTAATGATGATGTATTATTTTTTTAACTTTAACTATAACTCTGAATTCCATAGGTTTGCAATGCTTGTTTTAAAGACTCTTACAACACTTTTGCAAAAGTTCTAAATTTAAACTTTTGGCATGTAGTCCAGTATTTAATTCCTGGTTAATGGTATTTCTAAGCTTTGAAATTTTGTGTACTGCAATATATTGTGACATGGTAGTTCTTCGCCTTCTTAGAATGTAGTTCAGTTCAAAAATTAGGTTTCAAGTGGAGATAAAGGACAGAAATGAGATTATGCAATTAATGTTCTTTACAAGTTCTTCACACAAATTGGTACCATTTACAATTTTTGAGCAGAGTGAGAATGACAGGACTTCTGAAAGTCAGGCAATTACATTAACTGGAAGAGTTATGTGAAGGAATTTACCCAGTCCTTTCCAGTCATTTGCAACCTCTAATGCTTGGCTCTATCATAAAAATTACAGTTCACTTAGCTTACTTCAAAACCCACTTAGTTTATTTCAAACCCTTGCATATTTTTATACACAACTAAAATACAGAATAGTTCATGTAAAATATGTAATTTATTTGTTGACATGGTCAGTCTTGTAAAAAGTCTCTAATATTTAAACAAACAAAATATTTCTAGACAAGTAAAAGTGACCATGGTCTTAGTAGCTTACATAAAACATTTTACTATTATTTTGCTGTCTAAAAACATAACTACAGAAGACATTTGGATGAATACTTAGAGAATGGAAACCGCAAAACTGAATTTTTAACACAGAGGATTGAAAACCTAAAGCAAGTATTCCTGAAACAAGCTTCAGCTTTATTATTGCTTTTTATCAGCTATCTAGAATTGTCATATTATAATTTCACTATTGAGTAACTATGTTTACTACAAAATAAGAGATTTTGTAAGTTATATGTCTTTAGATTGGCAAAGAGCTATTGCTGTTACTAGGGCCTTACTTATAGCTTTTCCTCTAAAAAGGCTTTTTTTTTTTTCCATAGATGAAATATGGTTCCTCACACAATGGCACACTGTAGTGGCAAATACAGTAGGAAAGGTATATTTCTGGAGTCTATTTTACTGTGGCTTCTGATGGTACCCAGAACACCCATTAAAATTTCTCCAGGTAGCTGTTCTCATGCCTTGTTGACTGCTTACCAATAATGACTGGGCTGCTTGTCCTTACTTTACTGATCACATTGCTTTCCAGAGAGTTAATTTATTGATTCATTGATGACTTTTTAATAATGCAATTACCTTTCATCCTGCTTAAGTGATTCACTGCTTCTGTTGATTGTCCACTATTGACTTCATTTGCTCAGCCAATTTTTAATCCTTAAACTTTGCCTGTTTAATTCCACTCTATTGCTTGTGCATTTTACTTATAATGAGTTTTACAACCTAATTGACTCTGCACCTACATGATTTTCTCACTTAATTAATTGTGTGTTTGTACAATTAATTGCCTGATTTATACAACCCTAATTAATGAATTACTGTTTAATCATATCATGTCCTGGCACTGAGTTGCCAAAAGATTTGGTAGCCATAGTCACGTTCTGCCAATATTTGTCCACAATAGACTATGTCTCCTTTTTTCTCCCTACTTTTCTTCATCTATCACCATCTCAGCTACCTTTTCAATGCCTCTACTGTTTTACTTGTCATCAAATTAAATACTCATTAATCTTTAACAGTCAGAACTACTCTTTATTGTTTCAATCATTAGTTTTAATCAACTTTTTATTTGAATTTTACTTCTTCTGGTTAGAATTTACAGTACACTTCTGCAGGGAATCTGGGTTATAACCCAGATTATCCTATATTATTCTACATTAATCCTGGCAAATTCACTGGAGTCAATCAGTGAAAAAAAAACAAAGAGAAGTAGATCCACAGAGCATAGGCAGAAATTCAGATATTTTACATACAGAGACAGACAATGCGCTATAAAATAGTGCTATCAACATAGTCCTGTGAATCGTGGAGATTAAGTGTCTGGGTTAAGTTTAAACCCATGTATTGTCATCTTTGAGAAACTGATGAGAGGAGCTGAAGAACCAAGTCTTTGGAAAAGCACAGATATAGTGTTTAACCCTAAAAAGTGGAAAGCTGTAAATCTATAAACTTAAATTTAGTTTTCTGAGTAGTGAGACATAATTTAGACACATCTAGAAGGCAACAAAGAGATATGTGGACAAATAATTTCAAAGAAACTTTATTTCTTTTTTTAGAAGGATAAAAGTTTTATGGATAGTAGAGTACAATGATATCCCATATATTGTATCTAGTCATATAATCTCCATGGTTATGCTTTTGAAATTATATCTCACATGATTACATAAGTATATTAGAGGCACATGGACCATTTGAATCTACTGCTGATTACATAGAAATCTGAAAAATAAGTTCAAAATAGGTATTTGTTTTTTTTGTGACAAACAGGGAGGATATAGAAGATGGAATTCTGGCATTCTAAATCTGATACCAATCAAAATGTCAAGAAAGTTTTTGATGGTTTAGTAGTATGCATATTAAATCTGCAGGTGACAGTAAATCCATGTAGGCCTAGCAGCAGACAGGACTAGTCTTCAGAGACATATCCATGCCTTGGAAAAATAACATAAAAATATAATTAAGATGAGATTCGGTTTCCTACACTTAACAGAAATGCGAGGATTGAGGATGACTGACACCAGGTTTACAGAAAATTACCTGTAGGTCATAGCAGACTTAAAAATTGACTATGAAACAACAGTACCACACTGTTGTGAGGAAGACAAAGGATATACAGAAAGGCCTCTTATTTGTAAAATTTGCAACAATCTTAAAGTGTTATTTTTCACAGTAAAGATGCAACAGATTTAAGGAAAGGTTGTAGGACTTAAACTTGTTAAGGCTAGAGAGAGTGAGTCAAGGCTCTTAGTTCTAGGTCACAGGCTGTTCTTCATGTGCTCAGCTGAGGGACAGTTCAAGAAACTATGGCCTTATATTAGAGCCAAGAAAATTTAGATAAGATATCAGAAAAAGCTTTCAAACTGTAAGGCTGGCTAAGCCTTGGCTATGATTCCTTTGGTAGAGTAGAAAATTCAAATAACAGCCAGATGTGGTTATATGTCAAATAGCTGATGGACTATTGACACAAGACCCCTCTTTGAGCAATTCGCTGTACAAAACACCTGCATATCTGTTTTGCCATAGTACTTTGCAGTCTTCTGTATGTTTCTTTTTCCCATTCGTGTTCCAGTTCCATATGTTAGAAATTCAGAGAAAGGCATGTTTTTCCAGTTTAATACTGGAGTATTTTAAAAAAAATCTCTGATCTGGGATTCAGTTTAATGCAAAACATACTCTTTAGTCTCACTAACTCACTGAATAAATTGTCACTGTTGTTAAATGAAAAATGGTTATTATAATGGAATTATAATAGCAAAAAAAATGGGAAGTGTTATTTTCTCAAGGAAATCCATGTCACTCACTGATTCATTCTTCATTCACTATTCACTAAGTGAAATAATAAAAAACTACTTTTCACTTCTAATTTCATTGGGATTATTATTTTTTGTATTTGAGAATATCTGGAGCAGACAGGATGTGTAAAACATTTGCCTCCAGGACAAAAGCTGAAGTGCTTACTTTTTTTGGATGACGACCAAAACACCATGATCTTTTGAAGAAACAGTCTTGTGGAGAAAATCTGGGTACTAAACAAATGCTTTTTAATCTTCCAAGATCAAGCAGAGATGAGTAATGTATTCTGAATGCTTCACAAACCTGTCCATGTAATTTTTTTTAAGCTTGTCTTTCCTAGTTGTACATCTAGTAAAATCAGTAAAGCTTCATATCTTACACAACTGACTGCAGAAAAGAAATGACAGTTCAAGGTTCTAGAATATGAGTTTAGGCAAGACAGGGGATGTTTTTTTTACCTCCGGTCTTGCACCAAATCTAGTGTCACAGAGGCTGAGAGTCCAAATGGAAGCTTAGAAGGCATAAGGACACCTACAAAATCACAAATACACTTAGGGAAAATATGAAAATATACTTGCATTTTCCCATCTAGCAACATTTCTCCCAGTACCTGCCTGCAAACGAATACTTAAAATACAATTATTTCCAGTTAATCCCTAAAGGCTTGGAACTTGCCTTTGAACACTGCTGAAATCTTTGCTCAGAAAATAGAAAACCTTCAGGATCCTTTTATAACTGCTTTAAAAGTGTGAAGTAGTTTGGATGCAGAGTGCAAGCTCATATGGAGTTTTGTTTCTTTGTATATAGCAGAAAATGTTGTCAGATTATGAGATGGAAACAGCCAGTGGAGTTTTCAGTACACAGAGACCTGAGATAAAAACAAAACAGTATTGTCATTTATAAGAGCTTTAATCATGCATAAGAGTTGGTTCTAATGAATATGTATGAGACACTAATGAACATGAATGATTGATATCTATGATTCACAATGTGAGGTAGCTTATCTATATGCAGATTAAGTACCTTAGAGAAAATTATTCTTCCCCTTCTCCCTCCTGTTTTGGCAAATTCCTGCACTACTGAGTGTCAAAACTCGGATTTTTCCTGCAGTAAGAGCTCTAAACTCATAGTAACAAAGCTCATCTATTCTCTTCAAATAAAACTTCAGTTTGCGATTTCTGAGAATAATTTGGAAGAATACATAACAGCTGTTATGCAGAACATTATTTTAAAATATTTTGGAAATACAGCATGTAATGGACAAACAAAATCTGACTGGTTTATCTTTTGTTTTAATGTTAATATATTTAACAGAGATAATATTAGAAATAGAAGTGTTATGCAAAAGCATTGTGAATTCATTGTACTAGTTATGATAATTATATACATATGTAAGCTCAAAACTATTGGTTGAAGATAGCTGGTCTTGGAGAAAATGAGCCTTTCTCGTTGCAGTCTGAAATTTCTCTTACACAGCATCAATCTATAAAAAACATAAACACTGGCCTCCAGAAAAAAACTTAACTTCGCATAACTTCATATAGCACAAAATGCCTGATGATTAAAAAAAATAAAATCTTGGGCAAAGTTATGAGATTTGTTCATATTTTCCATGTGATTTAGATCTTTAGTTGCCTGTCACACAAGTACTATGATTAACATACAATGCTAAGCTCTATCTATTATTGCATGTCAGAACAGAAAATGATGAGACTATTGAAATATTAAAATCATATATGCATGCATTGCGTTGAATACACAGTACAGAACAGAAAAAATATTAGAGATAATACTAAAAAATATTCAATAATATCATGCTTTGACTTGTGAATGAAAGAGAAATGAAATCTTATCTGAATAATGGTGGACTCGACCTGTTTAGATCTTTCACAGGTCCTGGAGGGCAAGAAACCAAATAGTTGACAGGAAATCAAATAGTTACTAAACAATGAATTAATGTAGAAATAATACATGCTCACATAAACTTTAATTATATTTTCCCATATTATGTTAAACTATATTTGTAAAGATTAATGAAGTAAAACTATTTTCTACTCTATGCCTTATTTTTAAATATTTTGGTTGTTTAAAACAAGTAGCAGCTTTTTCTTTTGAAAATGCAAGAAAATATATGATGCATAGGTTAATATAAAGTCATGATTTCTGTTTTATTGTGCATAAATATCTATCCTTCTCTCTTATTTTTATCCAATATTCATGTTATGGTTGTCAAATTTCCCAGCACCCTGCATGTCTAAAATTACTGTAGCAAGTGCCTCAACTGAAACATGTCCATGAGAGCCTTATCAACATCCCATGTTCCCATGTCAGGCAGTTGCCCAAAAACTGTACAATAAAATATTTTCTGAGTGCTTTGATGACATGCAAATCAGAATTTCTTGTGCTTATGATTGATCCAAACAGAAAAACTACCACAAAATATCTGATAGCTTTATCAGACCGAGAAATATAGCCAAGCACCCACACATTCATGTACAGATAATGAAAATGTGCCAACATAACTGTTCTAGGCAAGGAATGTTTTTAGATAAAAGTAATCTCTTTTATTAGAGAAGTTATTACAGTTAGAAAAGGGTAGAAATCCTTTTGGACATACCAGATCTTCTGGTCTGAAACTGAAACAGAAAACTTCAAAACTAAACACAAGTCAAGAATAACTGTTCTGACCTTAATTGGGTATGTGATAGTTAGACTGCTGAGAAAAAAGGATTTGGTATCTAAGACATACATGAAAGTTGATATGAGTTTAGAATGAGGGCAGTGAAGGGTGATAGAAATTTTCTCCAGGGAAAGAATTGTGATCTCTAGATTATGACTCATGAGTGGTGGGAGGAAAATATATTCTGCTATAAATTCACAGCTCTATAGAGTCTGTGTTCTTTGGTAGATGGTATAGGTATGAATTTTAGTTATGAAGTTTGCCTTTGGAATAGGTTTTTAGGTCGTTTTTCATTATCACAAATGAGAGAAGATGGATAGGGTATCTGACTCACTGTTTGGCAAGATATATTTCCCAACTGGAAAGTATGTTTCTAGCCTTTTCCAGTTCTCAGTTTGGGTTCATTCTGATATGTGGTCTTCAAAAATTTTGTTTCTATATTTTCCATGAGGGCATTGGCTGAAGTATATGCATTCTGAACAGCAAAGTACTGTAGGACACTGGAATTGGGATTTCCCAATTTTAACAACAAAAAAATCATTTACATTATCTCAAAAATGCACTCTCAGAAGTTCTTTTTAGACCTATTGTAATATGTTGCTATAATTATTTTAAAGGTGGTGAATATTTACTCCTCCTATACATAAGTAACTCAAGAAAAAAATCCCTATTCTTTCCTGAAGAAATAGATTTGCTACGGATTTCTTCATTGCGATGGCAGAAAAACCTTAAAAAGCAAGAACTAAAAGACAAATCCAGCAGAACCAAGGTGTATGTGGATATAATTCCAGGCCAACCTAAATCCTTTGGGTTTTTCGACTGGATGCATATGCTGAAATTTACGGACCTAGTCTTTAAAAAATAAGATTTTTTTTTTCTTCTAATGTTATGCAGCACTGTAGGGGTCTGGTGTGCTTCTCAGAATTTTGGAGTAGACTTCATACTGTTTGTTGATTTGATCATAGACTGAACTTGATGAGTTGGCTGAGCATCACTTGCCTTACCTGAAATGCCACTCTGCTTTCTGAGAAAATGAAAACAAACCTGAAGGCTGGAAGAGCAGCTTAGTATCTCTCCTCATATAGAACAGCAAAAGAACTTATGATGACTATATTAAGAAGCAGACATCGTGCATGACAGCTTCCTTTTAACATCAATCTGACATCCTAAAATTGCCTAAATGCTGTAACGAATATGTCAACGGCTAACTAGAACTCAGATAAAACTAATTCTGGCAATTCTTTCTGTTCATTTTTACATTGTTACAGGAAAATGAGATTCAGGAACAGGTGGCACATACCTGAGCCATGCTTATTACTCATGTATAAGCTGAAAGTTTCAGCTGTGATAACTTCCAATTTCATTGAAACATGTTATTTACATGACCATTTTTTAACATAGCAAGTTTACTCTTGATATTCTTAGTCACTCCTTTAGAGGGAAAAATGTAACAATATCAGTAAGATGATAAAAAAAGCCCAACGACCTATTTTACATCCTAGGTAAAGACATTAAAGTAATCATATTCCCCATTCCCATCATTATGACAATTATAAGCATTGTGTGGGGATGGATTTTTTATCGTACTCTTAAATGCATAGAAGAGCACTTAGGGGACTGGTAAATTAGAATCAGAAGCAGTGTTGATGGGTTTAAACTTAGCCAGAGTTTTAAGAATCTATCCAAACAAGAAAATATTTTTGTAAGTGGAAAATTATGTGTAATAACAATACTTTTCTTTAAATGATCTTGTAATAGTAGTTTGCCTCTTGTAACTATCGGTAGAGATATTCTTGATATCTTTTAAATGCCATCTCTCTCATGGTACCAGCACTTCAAGGCACTTCAGGAAGTCCAATTAATAGCATAATGATACAATTATGATGAAAAAAAAAAATGACCTGCTATTCAGGAGATGGATGCTCTGCATGTGATTTTGCTGGACTAATACATCTCTCAAGATGCACAATTTGTGTAACAAAAAGTGCCATGTCCTTAAAGAATATTTCTACTATGCCCTACAAATTCATCTAGTTACCTGCATTGATTTCCATGGGCAGTAATCTTATGAATTAGGCATTTCTTTTACACTTAGATCCATGCTCTGCTTCTGATCTATGCATGAAATTTATAAAATTGAAATAGTATTCCCCAAAACTGGACTTTTATAGCTTCCAGTTTTGATAGAAAACTTTACAGCATTCTTCAAATATGCTCAGCAGATATTCCTTCTACATGTGGTGGGCTTTTATGTAAAATGACCTTTACTGAGTAAACAGCTTTTGGTTAGCTTATAGATGTCTTTCAATCCTCAGGTGCAGATTGAATGCTGTTAGTATAGGCTGAATATTTACATCTCAAAAAAAACCCCGTAGTCCCTTCTGAAAGGCACAATTCAATGCTTTTAGAGTTTACACTGATAATCTTCTAAGAAGTCTTGAACTGGTCATCACTGACAAGCATTGATGTTTGAAGGAGAGAAAGGCAGGCTATTAGGTGCACAGAAAGATAAAGTGTTTTCTCTACAAAGGGGAAAAAAGTGTAAGTAAAAGTTAATGAAAACTGGAGTAGTCAAAAAAACAGCTAGTGTTAGAGCATAGAAAGCAATGAGGAGAAATGGAAAGGAGAGGAGAGAGGTAATCTGTTTCCTATTGGTAATGGCACAGTACGAATTACAGTGTTTTCATTACAGCAATTGTGCTATGCCAGTCTATTACACAGAAATAATACTTTCCTTAATTAAAAAAAAACAGATTTTTTTTTAGATCAATACCTTTGATATACCATAGTGCATCAACATCAATGTACTTTTAATGTAAAGGTGACTGTCATTAAAAATTCATACACATTACATTACTGCACTTTAACACCCAAGACCTGGACTTTGACACAGCAGTGAATTTCCCCATGAGTGGGCATTCAGTGTAAGAATGTTCTATCCCATTAAAAAATATATACTTCCAATTTACTTGATGGGAAAATATTGATGGTTGGTTTTTTATTGTATTTTAAGGTTTTTCATTATTTTGTGGAGTAAACTACACTATATGGTAAAACTATCATTCATACCGTTTCATTAACACAACTAATATATCTAGCTTTTACCACAGAAATATATTCATCTGTAACTATCAGAAATGGCAAACATTGATTTATACAATTTAAGATCTATAAAAGATGGAGGATTGCTGTTGATTGCTTTTTATTAGATGACAGAAATGGTGTTATATTGGAGATAATAAGAAAACTGTGTACCAGAGGAAAACTACAGTATGAAGAATAATGATTTTCTTAAATAATTTGGGGTTTTGTTATTATAATTTTACCATGGTTAAGGGTACTACAAACATTGTAGCAGCTAATTTGGATGATAATGTCTGAATGGGCTTTCAAGCCTGTGTTGCACAATTAGTTATTACACAAAATATTTCACATACCTACATTCAATTCCTGTCCAGAATGATATATATAACATCTACTGTACTTTAAAGTCTTTTATGAAGGATATAGGAGGGGCACATGGACAAAAAATTACAATAGTAAATTGTCTTTTAGTGGGAAGAGCAAAGGTTTAGTATTTAATGAAACACCAGCCAACAAGCAAATACTTTAGAGTCTGTCTTAAATTTTTATGATGTTTTTAATTTCTCCTTTTGATATGATTGCATGTACATATATTTTCGCTGATTACATGCAAAATCTCAACACTGTACTTTTTACTGAAACAAATTCATGCTTGATATAAGTTTAGAAATTTCCAAGTAAACTAGTCTGTTAAAAAGTCTACTTAGCAAATACATGCAAATGTTACAATGACCTGCCTTTTCAAGCAAAGCACAATCTGAGTTAATATTTTCATTCTGCACTAGTGTATTGTTATTTACTCCCTACTCTCCCATCAGCTGTCTTAAAGACAATCAGTTCTGGGAAAGGATTACCCATATTTATCATTTTGATGGCAAACTGTGAGCTTAAACATGCCCATATTTAAATGAATATAGAAATTCTTGCAGACATAAATACTAATGGATAGATCATTTAGAGCCAAGCCTTATTATTTCCGTGATTAAATCCCAGTAGCTTTGAATCTTGTATTTTTTGTAGATGGACAAAGAATAAGGAATAAGGTTCTCATTGACTTTTTTTTCCTATGAAAATTGAAGGATTGTTTATATTCTTACATAAAACATAGGAAATGAAACAATTAGCTATTTCTTACCTACATTTGTTATGTAAAGATTTCAAAGTGCTTTGTCTATGTGAAATGATTAGGATACCCAAGACTACTGTGGGAGGAACAGTACAGAATCTATTTTTTATTTGGGATAATGACAGTAGTTACACTATTTAGGTTGCCGCCACTATACAGATTAGACCTAAAGCTCATTCTACCTAATTTACAGTTAACTCCATAATAGTCCCCAGGTCTTTTGATTCATGTATAGATGCAGATAAAACAATAAGGGAGAATCTAACATCTACATCCAGAGATGTGCCAGATTTCAAAAAATGCCATATTCACACCAATATCAAGTGAAAAAATCATCTGCTCAACTCACAAAATTATAAATGCTCTCATTTTTTATACATTAACAATACTTATTAATTGACACAACACTTGCATGATGCAATTGCATAGCACATGATGAATATTTTCACTTTTAAAATCAATGGTGTTGTACACAAGATTTTTGCCTTTAGAGAACAGTGTTTTTTACACAGGAGGAGAGTGCATATACTTAAAGACTTAGATACCTCTCATTGCCATGGATTTCCATGTGTGATTAAGGTTCTCTGCCCTTAGTACATTATTAGACATCCTTGACTTATAGACAGCACAGTATAAATTAGAGGATTCACCAAGTGTGAACAGTAGGTCTTTAAAAACTTAAATGACCTTTTCCTCACACCAAACTTCCTAGCAGCATACATTTAAGACTTGGAAAAATAATGCATACATATAATAATGTTAATATATTCAATGAACAAATAAAAAAAGAAAAATTCTTTTTTTTTTCATCTCAGTGAGGAATCTGAAACCAGTAGAATAATAAGGTTCTCAATGTGTCATCATACCTGCATAACAATAACCCCTATTAAATTTTCCTTAGACAGTTAGTTTGCAAAGTAATGAGATTAGTATTGAAACATCAGGAAGATATTATCACCAATGGTATTAAAATAGTATAACTTTCAGTTTGATGTTCTTGATATGCTTCAGCAAACATATTTCATTTTAATATCAGATTTTAAATCAACCTCCAAGTACATCTCATGATAATAAAGAAGGTTATAAATTAATTTGCATAATAAAACAATAATATCAGTGCACATTCAGAATTACAGTGCATATTTTAATACCATTATACCTGTTGATTTAAAACTTACCATTTCTTATTCTTTCTAAACAGATCAGCTACCTAAATTGATATGAAAATTTAAGAGTAAAGTGCTGCTTTGCCAGGATTTTAATGACCTAACACATTTTCACAGAAGTCAATGATGAATTCAAGTGGGATATAGTGTTATGACTCAGAAAATTATTTTTAATATTATATATTCATGAGAAACAATTTGATGAACAATGTATATATGACACCTTTAAATAACTAAAGCTATTCAATAGAACTAAAACTTTGTTTTTCTTTATTTTTCTTCCATAGCTACTTAATCTCACCAAAAATTCACAAAACTACCTGTCTTAAAAACAAAACTATAACCCATAAAGCTCACATACATTGTGTCACCTCTTATCTGTAATATTTGCTATGACAAAACTGCATTGTATAATAAATTGCTTTACAAAGTTAATTTCACACTGACCTTGCCTTTGAGAACTCTAAAAAAACATGCACTTAAAAAATGCACACAGTGAGTCATTCTGGATAAACTTTTTTTTTGATTATTTATGGGAAATAATTCTAGGTTGGCTTCTAGATTTTTTTATTTCACTAACTTAATGTGGATCTCAAAGTATCTAGCCACTGCTTAATGTATCATACCCTTAAGAAGATTACTTATACTTCATCCAAGAAAAAAAGCTATTGAGACAACTTATTTATTTGGTTAGTTAATAAAACTCTTTGGTCTTTTCTATTTATTCCTGGAGTTACCATAACTAGTGAAACTCTTGGAAAAACTGTCTTTTTCTCCCATGTGCTTCACCCCTACCTATATCTGCTTCATTTTTCTGCCTCATCTAAACATTTTTCAAGTGTTAATTAGTAATTTTATTTCATATTTGTGTTTTTACCCAATCAACAGACTTGATAATGTCAATCTCACTGACAGTGAGCACAGCAGTTGCCTTTAAGATTTAAATGTTTTATGGCAGAGAAAAGAATGGAACGTGAACAAAATATTGTTTTATGCAGGAAAAAGGAGTAACAATGAAAATAAAACACCTTACCTTTTTTTTTTTATATTGATTTTTCTGCTAACACCTCTTACAGTAAAACAAATGCAGATTAAGATACTGAAATAGGCAGACATTAAATAATTAAAATGTAGCTGAAAATATATCTTTAAAAATTGTGCAAGAGCCAAAAAGAGAGTAATAGCATTTAGCAGTTGAAATGAAATATTTGGAGAAAACCAGATGTGCATCCAGGTCTCAAATAGAAAAGCACCATTGCTGTTGAGAACAATGTCTCTAAATTTAAGTGGATTAGATGATTAGGCAAATTATACTAATTTGAAAGATGAGGTGGCTGTTACCTACGGAACAGAGGTTGCGGAGGATGATGTGGAAGCAGAGGGAGAGATGATAAGGTTGTTAATTCTCACAGGACAGAGAAAGGCAGATAATTATAATTTCTGGAACATTAAGCTGTTAGGTGTGGGTATGGAAATACTACAGAGTATCGTAAAGCTTGTATCTCTGCTTGAGGCCATGAATTCATGATGTTTATGGATTTTCTCAGGCTCATCTTTGAAGTGCTTTGTAGTTCTCTCAGGCCTAAGTGGTCAGATAAGGAAAATGTGTTTGTCAAAAATATTCTAGTGTTAACTGCACATTTCGATCTTTTTCTTCATTGTAGGCATGGAATCATTCTGACATGTAGTTGTTTGGTTCCACCTATATAATTACCAGGAGACATCAGTTTGTTGTGGTTTAACCCAGCAGGCAACTAAACACCATGCAGCCGTTCACTCACTCCTCTCCTACCTCAGTGGGATGGGGGAGAGAATTGGAAAAAAAGTGAAACCCGTGGGTTGAGATAAAGACAGCTTAATAAAACAGCAGAGGTTAATAATAATAATAATAATAATAATAGAATATACAGAATATACAAAACAAGTGATGCACAATGAAATTGTTCACCACCCACTGACCGATGCCCAGCCCATCCTGAGCAGCAATCGCTCTCCCCCAGCCAACTCCCCCCAAGCATGATATCATATGGTACGGAATAGCCCTTCAGCCAGTGTGGGTCAGCTGTCCTGGACGTGCCCCCTCCCAGCTTCTTATGCCCCTGGCAGAGCAGGGGAAACTGAAAAAGTCCTTGACTAGTCTAGGCACTACCCAGCAACAACAAAACCATCAGTGTGTTATTGACATTCTTCTAGTACTGAATCCAAACCACAGCACTATGCCAGCTGCTAGGAAGAAAATTAACTCTATCCCTGCCAAAGCCAAGACACAGTTTTATGCTGGTATATGCCTGTATGAGAAGCAGCAATTCAAATTTTTCTGTTAATTGATGAGGGGTAGAAGGGAAAAGATCGCTGAGATACTTTTGGGGCACACAAGCCCTTTTCCAAGAACTTGACAAAACAAAACACAGGCATACAGCTATATCTGTTGGTATCATAAAAGATATCACATCTTCCTACAACCCTTACCTTGCTTACATCCTTATGACATTGCAGCTATAACACTGTTACTACCTTTAAGTTGTACCATTCTAAACAGGCTAAAAGTCTTTAACTCCATTCTTCTCTTTTTTAAAAGTCCAACTAGTTTAACAGCTGTTTTAGAAGACAGTCCAAACCACTGAATCACCAATGTAACAAAACCACACATTTACTTCCTACACAGAAATATAATTATTATATTCTCTCATATCCATGGGGGCACTGCACATATTGATCTGTAAATAAATAAACCCCAAGTTGTTAGTGTAAGTCAGCATGGCTCTATTCGCTTAAGTGAAACTGCTGACTTCTATTATTTCAGGGTCTAACAACATAGTTGAGGAGATATGCCTACTCAGACAGCCACTGCTCTTACCTGGGACAGAGACTCTCTTGCTGTCTTACATCAGAAACAACCATCTCCAATGTAAGGTTTGAAGTGGAAGAGGAGAGACACATCATCTGTGGTCTGAACTAATTTGCTTGGCTTCATAACCAAGGGGAAGAGAAAATTTCACAGAACTGGTCTGAGGGTGAAGCAGTGATTTATTGTACCACTTTTCATAACCTCTTCCCCGATATTTAAGCAAAGCTACTAGAGGTCAGGTATAACAGAAACACACATGAATATGTACCCTACAATTAAGAATCAGCTCCATAGTACTGATGAGGCTGCAAGTTCTTTCTGGATGTCTGAAAGCATGACTAGAGACTCAAAGAAGACATGTAGAAGTGTTCTGGGAACATACATGAGCCTCCTACATCATTGTGATGAAATGAGATTTGGAAGCTAATAGAAGGCTGAAATCTTCCTACTCTGAATTTTTCCAATAATATGATGTGTCGAAGTAAAAAATCATATGGCAACATAGAACAGGTTGGAGATGAACTAAGCAAACAAACAGCAGATTAGGGCACACATATAGACTAAACACGAAGAGTAGAGAAAGTCTAACTCTTATTTCACAACAAAGGTATTAAAGAAGTCAGGCAACTACTTAGAATTTTTCATACTGCTATAAGTTAGTTCCATCTTGTGTTAGCTGTGATTTTTATTAGAAGATGTCTAAACTGTCATAACATCTAGTTGGCAGAAGATGAATTTCAGTAGGTAAGAGAGACAGAACACCGTAGATGTAGTAAATAGAAATCTGTGAGACATTATCACTGTAAGAAATTACCAAGTCCTGTTCCCTTTTCATCAAATTGAATATACCTTCAGGATAGTTTTTAATTGGCATTTGAATACCATAGTGCTTTATCTGTGGAGATTGTGCCTTCTAGAAAATTATTTTTAGTCTGTCTGTCCTTCAGTGAGCTGCAGTCCTTCATGAACTGCTCAGGCAGTGGGTCCATTTCAATGAGGTACAGTCCTTCAGGAACGGACTGCTGCAGTGTGGGTCCCACACAGAGTTATGGCTTCTGCCAGAAAACTTGCTCCTGCATGGGCTCCTTTACACGGGTCACAGTTCCTGCCAAGAGCCTGCTTTAGCATGCACTGCGTGGGGACACTCTGCCTCACCGTGGTCTTCTCCATACGCTGCAAGGGAATATCTGCTCCTGTGGCTGGACACCTTACCCCGCTGCTTCTCTGGCCTTGATGTCTTGAGGGCTTTTTCTCTCACATTTTCTCACTCTCTCTCACAGCTGCTGTGCAGCATCTTTTTTTTCCACTTTCTTAAATATCTTATCACAAAGATTTTACCAACCTTGCTGATGGTTTCAGCTTTGGCCAGTGGCAGGTCCTTCTTGGAGGTGGCTGGAATTTGCGCTGTCTGACATAGGCACAGCTTCTAGTGTCATCTCACAGAAGCCACCCCTTCAGCACCCCCAGCTACCAAAACCCTGCCACATAAACCCAATACACCATTACAGTCAAGAGTTTTAAATATTGCTGGCCCTGTCAAAAGAATAAAAGCTCATGGCAATCAGAACAGAAAATATGTTGTGCAGAGAAAATTTTAAGACTACAACTCAAAACAGGAATCCCAGTGTTATTCTGAATTCAGTCCTTTGTTGTCAGAGAGTACAGCTGTATAGGCCTTGTTTTCTTCAGATTACTCACAGTCTTGTCTGACTCAAGGTGAGGAGACAAATCAATCATTACCTCTTGATCTGTAAGTAAAGCATAAAATGTTATCTTATGTATTTCAAACCCAACTTTTGTGTAATATGTACACTTACCTTCACTCCTAACTATGTATATTATTTTACCCCTAGCTTCTCACATGAGATTGAGACATTATTATCAGAAAGACTGTCTCACAAGTTCTTTCACATAGTTTTACAGGTACTCTGATATATTCTGATATACTAAAAAAATCCTAGTCTGCTGTTAAGATTAGTGCAAATTAAAAGTTTCAAGTCCGATAGTGCTAGATATGTAATTGTTTAAAAATCTATAGCTTGCGGACTAACAAATTGTAACAAGGTAGTTTCAGTGCCTTGTAACTCTAGTTTAATGCCAACAATGGCAATGTATTTTTCAGGTCTCAGGGAGGAAAAAAAACAACCAAAAGCATCTTCTTCCTCTCTGTTCAACCTCACCAAAGACTGCAGTTTATAACAATTGGTCAGATCCTCAGAGTGAGTGCACATCAAACCCACTACAAACTAAAGATAATCTGTAGTTCAGAGCCAGCTAATAATAAGAGAATTTTGTTTTAGGCAGTCCATTTCTTCTATTTAAAGATGACAGTAGGAGAATAAAGAAAACAAAATATTTATCAGCTGTCACCCTTTTTCTAACACTTATCTTTCAAGAGTGAAAGAAAAGAGAGAGCAAATTTCCATAGTTTTCAACTATAGTAGACTTCAGTACTTTTTCTGTTAAACATTTATGGTTTAATTATTTATATAAAGAAAAGAGCTACTGTGAAGTGCTTTTATTTTTGACAACAAATGTGAAATTAAAGCTGACAAGATCTGTCTTTACTTACCTACTTGAAAACAAATTAAGACCTATAAACTCTAGTAATGTATTTCACGAATTATTACCCCTAATCCAGAGAATGAAGCAAATAACTATACTGTGTAACTATAGTCGATAAGTATCAAGGGGAAATTAAAAGAAATATATATTTCATTTCAAGAGATTACATTTTATAAATTCAGATGATTACAAAAGAATCTGTAAACAAAAAATAATAAAGTCAAAATAAACTAAACAGAAAAAAGACTGAAATGGAGGAAGAGCATTTCTTACATTACAGAAATTATGTCGTAACCCATCAAATTCAAGAGCAGCTTCATTATGACTCAGCTCGTTTGAAACTTCCCACATGTTCTTTACAAAGGGACAATCAGAAAAAATATTTTAATATTTCTTCAATATCTTTGTATAGCATCTAAATTAAACTGAGTTGAAGAAGCAGAACTTAATCAAGATATGTTTGCATTATTAGTACATTCAATATGTAACTATTATTAGAATTTATAATCTTTCTTCAGTCTTACTACTACTCCCAATAAAAAAGTGTTCATAGAAATACTTTTTAAAGAAAGGAATCTGAAGATAAAGATGCAATCATTAGCAGATGTGTTTATATTACACACAAACTGAGCTACTAAAATCCTAAGACTGCACCTGGCCACTAAAAAATGGTAAATAATTTCCAGCTCTGATCTGTGTTGTTACTCTTAGAAGTACTTTGAAATCAAGGTTTGCACAATCTAAGCCATAACTGATAAACTTCACTGCAGTTGTGAAGTTCCATTTTGACACCATCTCACTAACCAAACTTTGCGTGATTTTAACACAAAGTAGTAAATAAAAAACCTACACAAAGATAACTGAATTTAAGTTTGATTTTATTTTTTTTATTTTTTTAACAAATTATAAAATGCAGTTTGAGTATTAAGGCAAGAGATTTTTTTAAACTCTACTCAACTATTATTATTATGTTTCAAAATAAAGTATGTTATTTAGTATAATAGTAATCCCTGTATGCTTTTTTGATTTTTCTGAAGACTCCAGTACAAACATTTCAAACTAAATTACTGAAGGAGTTTCACTGATCTGTCATAGTTCTTCAGTTTCTGGGCTTAAGGTGTGTCTTCTTTCTTTAGTTGTTCTAAGGAAGGGATATTTCTTGTATGTAGATTAACCTTAATCATTTGGAAAAGATAGAAATGCCATCTTTTCAACAACCCCAATTGTGACAAAGCAGAATTTCATTGTATATTCACAGAAAAAACATTTTCTTGCCACTTGGACATTAAAAGGCTCAGAAAGTTTCACAGCTTGTTATAGGAGCAGTTAAGAAGAAAGGTTAACTTAAAGCACAAGGCCACAGTATGGAGAAGTAACAAGCACAGAAGAGGCAGTCACTCCTAAACACTAAGATAACAGGAGCGTTTACTTAGCCTTGATATGCGAGAGAGGATTAGGTCTTAAATCAGCTGATAAAATACCCTCTCCGCTTTCTCTTCCATTGACCTTTTCCTCTCAGCCTGCCTCTCTTTAAATTCTTGTCAAGACTCTATGGGCTCCTGCCTTCTGCTCATCCATGCTTTGTTAAAGCTCAGCCTGTAACAAAACAACCCGCTGCTGTTCTTCAGGTTTCCAGCTTTTCTGCTCACCTCCTTTGTTCACTGAACATGTTTTTCCGTATATAAAAGAAAAAGCATGCATCAATTTTAGATCAGCAAAAGGACAATTAAAACAACTCATCTTCTGAAGACTTTTAAACATGGAAAAGATGTAATGCATTTAAGCAAGTGCCAAATAAGAGTGAGGTTTGATAGGAACTCTTCTTTCCTTTTCTATTTCATATTTTTATTTCCATGAGAATTTAATCAGCTCCTATCTTACAGTGGTTCACAAAGCCCCTGACATATCTTGAAAAAGTCAATATACATTAAATGAATTTTCCTAAATACTTATAACAACAATTAAAAATTTAGCAAGAGCCTTGCCTCTATCCAATTAAATGTTTGTGAGGTGAAGAACTGACCACATGGCTTCAATTTAATTAAATCTAAGTCCATATCACTTTTTAACATTAATTGGTTTTAGTACAAATAAGACACTTCAGTGATGACTTGTCCTCTGAATCTTTGATAGTTGCTGATAGAAAAGAATGAAAAGATATACTCACACAACTGGAGATGAAGAGAGATCACATTCCAGGCTGGCAATGCTTATGGTGACTCATATTAAACATACACCACTTTCTCATTTGCCAGGCTACTAGAAGAGAGAGAAAGACACCATTTAACTAGATTTAATACATCTGCAAAGCACAGATAAATCCACTTGTGCCCATATTAATCATATCTCAGTATCAGAATGTGAGGAGGATAGCAAACCACAAGTTTTAGCATTGTTATGTAGAAGACAGCTGCTTGATAGTTTTCTATAGCTAAGGCATTTCATTATTGCCAGTTTAAGGTGATTATACTTTATTTAATGTGAATGCAAAGAATATCATGCTAAATGGGTTTAATGCACTCATATAACTTTGATCCCACAAAGCAACACAGATTTAAGAATCTTTTCACTAACAGAGATAGTTTAAGCAGTTGAATGAGAAACTGAAGTACAGAATTTCAACTTTAAATTACCATTTTGAGTGACATAAAATTTGACTTTGGCTGCTATATCATTTTGTTATGTCATAATGAAATTCTTATTAACAATTCTGAGAGGGAGACCACTGAATTAATGTTTGTAAATTAAACAATGCAGCAAATACAACACTTAGCAGAAACCAACTGTGCAATTATTACAGAAACCTAGTAAAATCAATATTCTCTTGGATATCCCCAAATGGTTGAAGAAAATATACTCATCCTATCCCTTCCCCTAAAGTTCTCAATTTCTTTGCATTGTTATATCTACATACCTGTTATATCTCCAGCTGTGCAGCAAAATGCATGGGCCATAAAGTTAGTGCAACCCAAAAAGAATGGGTTCAACAGTCTGTCTCCCAGCGGGAACAATTATTTTTAAAGAAAATCAGGGGGATACAGGAAGGGTAGAAATTCCCTAAGTGTACACAAGAACTTTGTTGCCATATGTAATAGGACATTTCAAGGACTGACAACTGAGAGACATTTTCTCTTGAACAGAGCCCTAAATTAAACACAGTTCTTGACTTCCAAAAAATGTTAACTCTTGGAAAGCTTTGCTTTTTCATTTAATGAGAGAAAAGGATAGATAGGAGTGCAGAAAAGCCTGATTCTCTGTTGGTTCCAATTTTCGTCAGGAAAAAATCCATACCACAGCATACATCAGCATTAACTTCAGCAACGAGGAAAGGCTGAGAGAGTTGGGCTTGTTCAGCCTGAAGAAGAGAAGACTGAGAGGGGACCTCATCAAGACATACAAATATCTTAAGGGCAGAAGTCACAAGGATGGAACCAGACTCTTCTCAGTGGTGCCCAGCGACAGGACAAGGGCCAATGGGCACAAACTGAAACATAAGAGGTTTCAGTTGAACATGAGGAAAAACTTCTTTACTCTGAGGGTGACGGAGCACTGGAACAGGCTGCCCAGGGGGGTTGTGGAGTCTCCTTCTCTGGAGATATTCAAAGCCCGCCTGGATGAAGTCCTGTGTAACATGCTCTAGGAAAATCTGCTTTAGCAGGGGGGTTGGACTAGATGATCTCTGGAGGCCCCTTCCAACCCTTGCCATTCTATGATTATGTGATTCTGTGTTCCTGAGGATAAATGGAATATCTCAATTTCCCTGTCCTCTCACATTGATTATAGATCAGTCAATAGCATAGCCCTTTAACTTGTGGATTGAGAAGGTCTAGACATAGGCTAACCAGCTCAATCCTTTCTTATAACTTGCAGTTTCCTAGAAGTAGCCTTCCATGCCATTCCCCTCCATACAACTGAAAATCATTGCTTTCATTATCAGCCCTTGAAACACGACCAGAAGAAAAAAAAGTTTCAAGATTTCCTAAGAAATGTGATCTCATTTAAAATGTACTGCCTTCAAGATTTCTAGGAGCAAGTATATTTTCTCTTAGCTTTTACATAATCCATATATAACCCCATAGTAATAATGGAGAGGATTAAGTCAGAGAGGGGGGGAAGTTTCTTGATGCATTATTTGACCCCACCTACAACTTAAAACATATGTTAAAGCATATATTTTTCAGTGTTTCCACATTTACTTTTATTATTTTATTAGGAATTTTATCTTTATATATTCTTTTAGGATAAAAAAAAACCCTCTTCCCATCAACAGCTTATAGACCGATCATATTGTAGGCTGTGGTGCATCCTCAAAAAAAAATGTCTTCACTGGTTATCCACCTTGTCAGTTGATCTGGTAATCAATATGGAGCTTACAGAATAGCACATATGGTCTCCAAGGATAGCTTTTACTTGCTTTAGTACAGTAAAATACTTGTAACTATACTGTTCCTGACCCACTGGGCCTTTTTAATGGGCACATCTGGCCCATGTACTTAAAACACAGGAAAGAAATGGAGGATAGCGGTATCGACGTTGTTTATTTAGATTAACATTGTTACCAGTTGTTACCTGCAACAACTTGAAGAGCAGGAAAGCTTTGTCCAGGCTGGTAGTGAAAAGAAAAATTTTACTTTATGCACAAAGCCTTTTTTTGGTCTCTCTTCCTCCTTCTAAAAGGAGGGGGACAATGATAACCAACTAGGAAAAAAAAAATGCAAAATGCTGGGTTGGTTACCTGAAGTGCCAAAATAGGATGTGATGTTTTAATGCCTCTTCCTTTCCTATCTTTCCCTAGAAAATAGGTATAAATTGTGGATTAGAGATGTTCTGTATGTTAGTCATTTCCATAAGAAAATAATGTTCTTCCTCTGCTAAAATGGCCTAGTAATTTTTTTCATTTTTTCCCTGAGAAAGTGATCATTCAGTAGAGTACCAATTTATTGGAATGGCAATCAAACATACCTCTCAAACTAATACTATACAAATATCAATATTTTGACAGCTTTCTTCCTCCTACAAACTGACAGTCTGGAAGACCAATAAAATGCATGTTTTTTTTCTGCAGGGTCACCTATCACTAGAATGCTAGAGTTCAACTGGCTCAGCCCAGTTGCCAGCAGTTTCATCTCTTCGTAGTTCAGCTCAGGAACTGAAGACAAATGGGAATTTCTGGTAACTTTGAGCAGTAGTTGCTCTACAAAAGTAGTGAAAACATTCACCCCTTTCATATTACCACTTGCTTTCCAATTCCTTTTCCAGGTTGCTTTAGGGATCCAGTCTGAAAATATCTCCAATATAGATTTTCAAGAGGCTGATAGGCAAAGTTGAGCTACCATCAAATGACTAGAAGACTAAAGAGGTTTGGGTCAGTAAATATCAACCTTTCATTTGAGCCTAACTTTTCATGTTTCTCTTGCTTCAACTTCGGAGAAAGCTAGGAACTGTTGATGTGATGTAATGAACATGTGACATCTAATCACATCACTAACACTGCCTGGCACAACTTAATGAGCATTCACTTTAGATTTTGGGATTCCATTTTTTTTTAATCATTAAAAAAAACCCACATTACTGTCAACAAACTCTGTCTAACTCTGTTTAAAGGAAGTTGCGTACATGAACAGCTCTAGCAGTTTATATACAACTTGTGACCTCAGTAGTGCTCAGCCTTATGTAAACATTATACTCATCTGAAACCAAGGAGTCTGTGCACAGCCTAATATCCTGAACTTCACTATGATAGATTTTAACTTAATTTGTATTTGATTCTATAATTTTTAAGTGTTAATTCTGTGACAAGTAACAATGTGAAAAACAAGTAAACAAAAATTTGATGTCTGTTTTCTATGTATTTGCTTTTATTGATCGTTCTATCAAACTACTCTGTACATATGAAATTTATTTAAAGGACAATATGCTGGTTTTCTATACAGCGAGCTGCAAGATATGCCAGCTCTTCTTTATTTTCTTAAAAATATCTGTAGCAGGAACAGTATGAGTGATTTTGCACTCTTAGTAAATGCAAGAGAACCAATCTTGAACAAGATTTTTATGTTAGGAAATATGTACTGTTTGCATCGCCCATTGGTTTAATATCATTGGTTAAATTAGCTTAAGCAGGGTCTGTGAGACTACACACTATAGTCATATATCTTGCATGGTATAATAATAATTGATAGTATTTCCACAGTAAAAAAAAAAGGAAAAAAGTTTCTGCCAATTACAAATATATTTGTAGTTACTAATAACATTTTATAAATCATATTTCATATTTTGCATTCTAATTTTCCATGTCAGGACACAGATTAAAGGAAATTTTAAGCAAAAAGTCAGTCTGTGGCTGGAACACAAGAAAAATGCCCTAAATATTAGGGAAACCCAAATAAGAGACCTCTCTTCAGAGTTCATAAAGGAGGACAGGCCAAAAGAAGTTCATTAAGGGATGTTTCTGTTTTAAGAAAAAAATAAAGGCAGTACCTATCAAACTCTCTTCCTGCATCACCTTTATGTCATTGCGAATATATCTCTTACAAATATATCACTTACAAATAGTCCTTTACTACTGTGAATATTTGGGGTTTTTTCCTCCACTTGCCAAGCTTAGATTATAATTACTTAGGTATAAACATATGACTACATTCTAAATAAATAGGTTATTCTTCAAAGTGATTTCCCCCCAACATGCAGTTAAAAATCATCTATAGAGGTGGACTTCAGTGATAGGTCCTAACTATAAGAATTTCAATAACTGAGTGAATATTAAGCCCATGTATTTCTTTCACACCATGTTTATAGTTTCGGTGCTGTAGTGGAAAGCTATCACTACTTAATCAGTAAATCATTGCTGACACCCCCAAGGAGTCCCAGCCCTTCCTCTTGCCTTCCTCAATCTTCTCTTGTTCTCTTCAGCAGGATGAACAAATTACCAAGGGAGATCTCAGACTGTAAACTCATTATCTATCTCTTCTCTAATTATAGACACACACCCATAACTGCCAGGCATTTGTTCTCACTTATGTGATTTATCTGCAGAAGGTCCCAAAAGAGGTGACCTAGCAAACCTAGCACAGACCTGACAGGATCAATTCCTGTGAGAATAAAAAACAGAATACCTGTCTAACAAGATTTGCAAGACCTGAATATTTTTTAAATATCAGAGACTGTTTAAGTAGGTATCAGTACACAGAGGCAACCAGCTGAGACCCCTCCCCCCAGCCTCTTCCAAAGGCAAAATAAACAAAAATAGAAATAACCAGCCACTATTTAGCAACAAGTTCCAAAGAAATTTAAATTTCAAATTTTCTGAACTACAAACTCAAGTACGGATTGTTACCCAACTATCACTAAAATTAATTGCTACTTGAAAAATGGAAGATGGTATGTATGTGAATAGTTACCAAAAAAGAGATTCAGGAAGAATTCAAGCAGCTACAAACTTGGGGGTCAGATTTCAGGATCAAGCCAATTAGCTGAAAATACATTTAAAAAGGAAACAAACAAGAATAATAAAAAAACAGGCACACAGACATATTATGTAATGGGGAAGTGTCTATATTTGTTTTGTGAAGAATAGTAATTACCCCCCAACATAGTAACCATCTTTGACATAAACATTTACTAAGTGGCTAAAGGTAGATGCAAGTGTATTTGTATTTTTTAAATAGCTTCTAATAAACTTCCCAACCAATGATTCTTAATATACCCTTAGCTGTCATAGGAATATTCTTTTGTGGATTGCAAACTAATTAAGAAATAAGAAACCAATAATATGTATTTATGTATACTGTATAAATGGTCAACATATGTTACCAACAGAGTCCCAAAGGGATCTATGCTGAGACCCATGGTTTTCAACACAAATCTATAAAAAAGGATAACTAGTGACACTTATTTCCCTGATACAAATGCGGAATTCAGGATGATCAAAACAAAAGTTTACTGTAAAGAGTTAAAATATCTCTGACACCAAGGCTCAAAAGATTGAATAAACTATCCTGAAGCTAAATTGCAGGATATGCTTGCAACAGGGACACTGGTGATTGGCTGTCAAGTACCTTTTGAATATTCAGTCAGCAGAATATCTGCAATTTAAATACCTTGTTAGAGTTAATAACAGTTGTCAAAAAAGCACATTAACATGCCTAGGGGATTAATTCCCAACTTCTTTAACTGCACCTATGTGAGTAAGGCAAGGTTCAACATGTGCTGTGTGGTCCCAGGTGAATATATTTCCATGTTTTATGTGATGATAGTTCAAGCTAGCTGAAATCTTGTAAAAACATTATTTAATTAAAAGACATACTTCAAATATAGATAAATTAAAATTTTGTAAGTCAGATTCATCCACACAACAATCTGCAAATGTAATAAATCATAACCTTTTTTAATCAAGCTCAGCCAACAAACTTCCACTTGACTGAAGTTTCCACTAAGTTTCCATAAGATCCTCATAGAGAACCAGATGAAATAGGGGCTGAATGAGAAGACAATGAGGTGGATTGAAAACTGTCTGAATGACTGGGCTGAGGGTGATCAGTGGTATGAAGTCTAGCTGAGAGTCAGTAGCCAGCAGTGCATACCAGAGGTCAATACTGGATCCAGTCCTGTTCAACATCTTCATTAATTATTGGAATGATGACACAGAGCACACCCTCAGTAAGTTTGCAGATCACACAGAACTGGGAGGAGTGGCTGATATGGCAGAGGATTGTGCTGCCCTTGAGAGGGACCTCAAGAGAGGCTGGAGAAATGGTCTGACAGGAACTTCATGAAGTTCAACATAGGGAAGTGCAAAGTCATGCACCTGAGGAGTAACAGCCCCAGGCACCAGTACATAATGGGGCTCACCAAGCTGGAAAACATCTTTGCAGGAAAGGACCTGGGGGTCCGGGTGGACACAAAACTGTACATGAGCCAGCAATGTGCCCTTGAGGCAAAAAAGGCTAATTGTATCCTGGGCTGCATTAGACAAAGCATTGCCAGCAGGTCAAGAAATGATCCCTCTCCTATGCTCAGCACTGGTGAAACCACACCTGGAGTGATGGGTCTAGCTCTGGCCTCCCCAGTACAAGAGAGACAGGGACATAATAGAGAGAATCCAACAAAGTGCCACTAAGATGATGAAGGGACTGGAGTATCTCTCTCCTATGAGGAAAGGCTGAGAGGGTGGGAACTTTTCAGCCTGAAGAAGACAAGACTCGCGGGAGAGGATGATAGAGCCAAGCTCTTTTCAGTGTTGTCCAGTGAGAGGACAACAGGCAATGGGCAGATACTGAAACACAGGAGGTTCCTTCTTAACATCTGGAATCACTTTTTTACTGTGAGGCTGACTGAGCACTGGCACAGGTTTCCCAGAGAAATTGTGTAGTCTCCATCCTTGGAGATACTCAAAAGTTGCCTGGACATTGTCCTGGGTAACCAGGTCTAGGTCCCTACTTGAGCAGTGGGGTTGGACCAGGTGACTTCCAGAGGCCCTTTCCAACCTCAACCATTCTGTGATTTTGTGATTCTGTGATTCTGTGACTGAAGTTTTATCATCTCCCTCATTTTTCAAACCAACACACAGGTGTGATGCATGTGACCATGAAAGATATCTCTCTTTCCTCTTTTTGCTTTTGATTTCTAAGTTTTTGAGAGACAGCTTACGGTACAGAAGATTCATTTTATTGCACCATATCCTGAAAGAGCAACATGATAGGACAAATAAGAAGATATTCCCATTGGGCCAGGTTGTAAACCATGCAAACTGACATAGCTCTGCTAAAGTCCATTCATATCAGTAGAAGCATCTGTCCTTTTAATACTCATTTTATTTAAGGTTAAGTAAATAAAATTAAAAAAAAAATCACAGGATTAAAATGTATGGTTGTTTTTGTATTCAGCTGTATAACTGCACAGCATGACATCAATCACTAAAAGAAGATGACATAATGGGTCATAACGGTATGCAGAGCAAGGTTCAACAGAACAGAACTTGGACAAAAGCCTGTAGTACAGAAACTAAGCATTAGTAAGAAAGAGAAGTCTTGTAGTTTATATGCATGAAGTGACAGCTTATAGAAATACAATGATATACAGTTTAGTGACAAAAAAGGATTACAAATTTTATACTTGGAGTTTTAGATGAGTGTTTTCTTGCAGTTATCATTAAACACATACAAAGAAGAAAAAAGAAGCAGAATTTCAAGCACTGATAGTAAGAGGATTATTTTAAAAGCTTGGATAGCACTATTTTCTAGACTTGTTTGAAAAAATATAGTTTCAAAGAATTACTTCAAAGCTGCAGAAATTGGTCTGAAAAAACCCTGTCAACTTAAAGATGAAGTTTTCATTTAAAAAAAATAAAAACACAACAAAGATAGAAACTGAAAAAAAACTTTGGCTCCTATGCAGATCAAAGGTAGTACAAACCACAACCTCCTATTTTTTGGTGATGTGTTCATGGCACTGTTTCATATATCACAGAATCATAAAATCATAGAATCATTGAATGTTTTGGGTTGGAAGGGACCTTAAGGGTCATCTAGTTCCAGCTCCCCTGCGATGGGCAGGGATAGCTTCCACTGCATCAGGTTTCTCAAAACCTTATCCAAACTAGCCTTGAACACTTCCAGGGAGAGGACATCCACAACTGCTTTTTTTTTTTTTTTTTTTTTCAGTCAATAAGTATATCTACAAAAAAGAAGACGTATCTAATACATCACGCCTTTAAATATTCTCTTTCAGAAACTCCTTTTCATATGAATCAGTCCTTCTGCTCTGATACTCATTGTCTTAATGCCCATCTTTAATAACTGCAAGGTGGTTCACACATATTTATTCTTGTGCCAACACTGTCCATTAGCTTAAATATCTCTTCTCCCTTCCTACAATTTAGCTTTCGTATGCATTTATAAGGAGCAATCATAGCTATTTTCTACCTTTTTTTCTGACATACAGACCAAGCCAAACTTTTCTAGTCTGTTGCCCTTTTATGATGGATTCTTCCTTACTCTGAGCACCCTACTAGCACTTTCTGACTTTATTTTAGTCTACCTTCTCTGAAAGGAACAGGTGACAGCATACATAATCTTGCAAATTAGATTCTGTCTGTGATCGATATAGATCATGAGTATTTCCCTGTTTCTGTGGAAATACCTTTTTCTTGGTTCAACCTGTGATCATATTAGCTCTTTTTATGATTACATTGCTTTAATAGATCAGCCGTGTTCTAATCAGCTAGTTTATGCATATCTTTCCTCTCTTTTAGTATTTCCTTAGGATTTCATACCTTTCCCTCTTTTCTTTAATACTAAAGTTAAATCTGTCATCAAATAACATTTTTTTATTCCATATTGCAAGTACACTCCAGTTTTATATCAGCACTATTAATCATTACACTTTTACTTTCTAGGGTCTCACTGGTCTCAAAATAGTATATATAATAAGTCCAAGGCAAATACTTTCAGATTTACTGTACTAGTTTCCCATTCAGTATTTTCATGTTGCTAGGGGAACTCTCATTTAACAAATTCCCATGCACCTGCATCTTATTCTTTTCCAGGTCTACAGATAACTTCTTATATGACACTACATCAAAAGCACTACTTCAATCCACACATGAAAAGAGGCCATCTTGTCTATTTAAAAACAATCAACATCTTGTCAAAGAAATATAGCAGATTACTCCAGTAAAATTATTTTGCAGTAAACCGTAATGTATTTTATTTCAGTTTCCATTAACTTTGTAATTTTAATTATTCTCATGCTCACTTTTTTTTTTCTCTAAGTGCCTTTATACCAGTTAGGTCAGACTAATAAGTCTGTATCCAGGTATATATTATTTTCCAATCCAATGTTATGGGTCCTGATTTCACAATTTATAAAACACGGAAGCTAGTTTTTTACATGCCAGTTCATGCAGAATTAGGGAATAAATAATTTAGTCCTTGTATTTTCCATGGATTCAAAGCTGTGCATTTTAGCTGCACCAGCTATATTTTCCAGAACGTTCCTCCTATTAGCCACATTGAATAGTTTTCTTTGTTAATGTCTCTATTCATACTATTTATTACTGTATTTAGTACAGCTTTGCTATTCAATCTACTCTTACAGCACAGCAGCTGTTTCCTAACTTTGTACAACTCAAGAACCTGTCTCTTTCAATATCTTTTGCTAGATATAAGTCAGCATGCCTTTGAGGAGGTCTCATTTTATCCCAAATCCATCTGTTCATTGCAAAATGATTTTCTAAATCAGAAACATGTTTAAGATTAGAATTTGCCTCCCAAGTCTAAGCAACCATTATTTATTTTTTTTTGGTCAGAGGACAAGTAAAATCTAGAAAGAAGTCTGAAATATCTCTATATATTAATTGGAATGATCATTAATGGCTTCCTAGTAAACCATACACAATATTCTGTTTCCAGGATGGATCTAGGAGCTCAGACTGTATATAGTAAATTCCATAGGCCTGGAATTACATTAATTTTACATTCAGCTCAGTAAAGGAAAATATTTTTCTGCAGCCTGAAACTAATGCCATGGATTTATTTTAGAATTTAAATAAAGCTCATTTTTGACAGCCATTAATTAAAAAGGAAGATATTTTTGTTTACCTGACATACTTTCAAGGAAAGCAAGCAAATCAAGCCAGAACAAATAGATTTATATGTCAGCACTAACACTCAATTATGGAATTGTTCCAGCCTTCATGTCATTTGGTCAAGGTTCTCTTTCCCCTCAAGCAGAAAAGTAGTCTACTGGCAGCTAATGAGGTGAAAACAAACAGGGATAATTAGAAATTACATAATTAACATATTTTCCACTGTAAATGTTGATTTGTTGAAAATGAGTTTGATGTTTTTAAAAACTTTCTAAATTTAAAAGTGGAAAATAAGAAGAATTATTTTTAAGGAAAAATTTACTGATTCCATTAATTATAATTTAATTCTTATTTTTAATTTTTTACTTCTGAAATGTTGAATTTCATCCAGTGTGTGAATATCTCACCATAGAGATATCAATTTACACTTTGTTATATAGTGACATTAAATATTAATTTTAAATAATTAAGTAATTAACATTATTATTTTTAGGGTATTTTAACTTTTCTCTTCAATAGGAAAAATACAATCAAACCAATCAAAGTATACTATAAACCTCCAGTACAGAACCTCCAATTTACATGGCACAGTAAATTCCCTCCCCTATGGCAAAATCAACTGTGATTTACAGTAGTTCCTTGGTGCTATATTGAAACATATTCACAGGTTAGATTTACCATGTTAAGGATTACTTTACATCCATGGAGACTTAAAAAGTTCTGAGATCCGAATCACCCTCTAGACATGCCACCCTCTTAATTTCAGTTCATTACATATGGAGAGACTAGCATATGTAGGATATTAATTTAGCTTCCTTCAAGTCAGTGAACTGTTGCTGGGCCATAGCTATATGATCAATAATAGCATGTGGGGTATAATCTTAAATCTGTACAAGTCATTCAGGTTTGAAATTTCCTGACATTAAAAAAATTGTACAGCCAAAGTCTTGTTTTTTTTTTTTTTATATAAAAATATCCCTGGCATTTGCAGGTGAAACATTTTAATTAACTCAGTAGGTAATTACATTTTTTACTCTGATCTACATTAAAGGCCTCTTGAATATCAGCAAGATATGTACCTCAGTTGGCAAGGTAAGCAGCAGCACCAACGGTAAATTCTGTGGCTGGGTGCTAGTTTGAGGTGGACGGGGGCATTGCCAGGGCCAGGGAAACCTGAATCACAGAATCACAGAATTGCAAGGGTTGGAAGGGACCTCGGGAGATCATCTAGTCCAACCCCCCTGCTAAAGCAGGCTCTCCTAGAGCATGCTAGACAGGACTTCGTCCAGGCGGGCTTTGAATATCTCCAGAGAAGGAGACTTCACAACCCCTCTGGGCAGCCCGTTCCAGTGCTCCGTCATAAGAGCAGATAGGCCCTCTAGTAGCCAGCAGCTCTCACAAGCGAGGCTGGTGCATCTTGGGTGCTGCCAGGAGTCAACCGCAGGAGATTTAAATGTTCCTGGGGAGTGTTAGCGACCAGGAGTGCTGTGAACAGGGAGGGCAAACACAGCATGGTGCACCAGCCAGGGTGTGGTGCGGAAGGGCACGCAAGAAGGACGCTGCAACCTGCTTGTAGGTTCAAAGCTCAGAGCAGTGCTCTAGGTCTCTGCCATAATGGTGGGCACCTGCCTTAAAGTTCAAACAAGCGTTTCTGCAGAGAAAGCCCCTGAGATGTCTGATGCTTCCACCCAGATGGAACTTGTAAGGAAGGAGACTTCATTACAGGTGATACATTGCAATGAGCACCCAGACCCTTCTCCTGGAGAAAAGGTAAGTGCCTGTATAAGGTGTGCACCGGTTGATGATCTGTTGCGCCAGGTGACTGAGTTGCAGAAAACAGTCAAAAGGCTGAGATAGAGATAGATATGTGTTTTCAGAACCATGTTCCTGTAGCAGACAGCACTGAGAATGAAGGACCCTAGTGACCGACAAAAGCAGGACCCCACTTCAGTCTCCCCCCTCCAGCATCATAACCAAAACCAGACATGAAGCTTTAACAGCCATAGACACCCATGAGAAAGGTCTGCAAGGAGAAACTGTACCAGTAGCACACAGTGGATACTGTAAAAAGAAATTACAAGTGCTCATAGTGGGTGACTCTGTTAAGGGGCACTGAGGCACCCATCTGCCAACCTGACAGGGAGTCACATGAGGTATTCTGCCTTACAGGAGCCAAGATCCAAGATATTGCTGAGAGGGTGCCACAATTGTCAGAAGCCAGACTACTATCCACTACTACCCTTTTATGTGGGCACGAATGAAAACACAAGCCAGAACCTGGGCAGAATCAAGGAAGATTATAAAGCCCTGGAAGTACAAGTGAAAAATACTGGTGCTCAAGTTATCTGTTCCTCTATTATACCAGTTGGAGGAAAGGCGGAAGCCAGGAAATAGACATATAATGCACATCAAGTCATTTGTGGCTGGTGCCATCATGAGGATTTTGGCAACAGGACATTCTTTGATGACTATAACCTGTTAAGGAGGGTTGGAATCCAGCTGTCTAGAAGAGGCAAGGGAATCTTTGGCAGCAGACTGGCCAACTTGGTAAGGTGGGCTTTAAACTGAAGGACTCGGGGGGTGGCGTCCAAAATGGCAATTTCACACCATCACAACCAACTGGGAAATAAGCCAAGCCAACCAGAGCAGCAACAAATGTTCCTTAGCTGCCTCCCAAAATGGCAGTCACAAGGTCAATCACCTCAAGGATGTATATGGCTATGGTGGATCCTATTGCACGCCTCCTGGGAAACATGTATGCTTGATTACCTCTCTGAAATGCCTGTACACCAATGCAGACAGCATTGGGAATAAACAGGAAGAGTTTGAAATCTGTGTGTGTTTGCAGGGCCATGACATCATTGCAGTTACGGAGACATAGTGTGATGGCTCGCATGACTGGAATGTTGTCATGGACGGCTATGTAATTTTTAGGAAAGACAGGCCAGCAAGGTGAGGTCATGGAGTTTCTCTTTATGTGAAAAAGCAATTGGAATGTATCAAGCTCTGCCTAGGGGTGTATGAAGAATGATTTCAGAGCTTATGGGCAAGAACTAAGGGGCAGGATAAATGGGTGGCACAGTTGTGGGTGTTTGCTACAGGTCGCCTGATCAGGAAGAGGGAGTTGATGAGGCCTTCTACCGATAGCTGAAAGTAGCCTCATGATCACAGGCCCTGGTCCTTATGGGGGACTTCAACTGTCCTGATATCTGCTGCAAGGACAGCACAGCTAGGCACACACAGTCCATGAGGTTCCTGCAGAGCACTGATGATAACTTTTTAACACAAGTGTTGGAATTGCTAACTAGGAGAGGTGTGCTGCTGGACCCTGTACTAACAAACTGTCGTGCTTTAACCTGGCTGGCAACTAAGCACCACACAGCCACTTGCTCACTCCCCACCTCCCTCAGTGGGACGGGGGAGAGAATTGGGAAGGAGAAAAAAAGGTTAGAGCCGTGGGCTGAGATAAAGACAGTTTAATAAGAGGAAATAACAATAATAGTAATAATGAGAATGGTAACAGAATATACAGAATATACAAAACGAATGATGCACAATGCACTTGCTCACCACCCACCAACCGATGCCCAGCCCGTCCTGAGCAGCAATCACTCCCCAAGCCGCGATCAGTCCCCGAGCCGTGATCACTCTCCCTGCAACTGACCGACCGACTAACTGCCCCGGAGCATGACGTTATATGGTATGGAATAGCTCTTTGGTCAGTTTGGGTAAGCTGTCCTAGCTGTGCTGTACTCCCAGCTTGTTATGCACCTGACCGAGCAGGAGAAGCTCAAAAAGTCCTTGAGTAGTCTGCGCACTACTTGGCAACAACTAAAAACATCAGTGTGTTATCGACATTCTTGTAGTACTAAATCCAAAACACAGCACTATGCCAGCTGCTAGGAAGAAAATTAACTCTATCCCAGATGAAACCAGGACACAAACAAAGAAGGACTGGTTGGGGATGTGAAGGACGGGGGCAGTCTTGGCTGCAGTGACCATGAGATGGTGGAATTCAGGATTCTATATGAAGGAAGCAGGGCAATAAGTAGGATTACAACCCTGGACTTCAAGAGACATAACTTAGACCTCTTCAAGGACCTACTTGGAGGAATCTCCAAGGTACCTCTAGAATGTAGGTGGGTCCAAGACAGCTGGTTAATATTCAAGCATCAGCTCCTCCAAGCTCAAGATCGATGCATCCCAATGAGAAAGAAATCAAGAAAGGGAGCAGGAGACCTGCATGGATGAGCAAGGAGCTCCTGGCAAAAATGAAATGAAATAAGGAAGTTTATGGAATGTAGAAAAAGGGAAAGGCCCTTGGGAGGAATATGGGAATGTTGTCAGAGTATGCAGGGATGCGGTGAGGAAGGCTAAGGTCCACTTGGAATTAAATCTGGCAAGGGATGTCAAGGACAACAAGCAAGGCTTCTGCAAGTACACAAATAGCAAAAGGAAGACTAGGGAAAATGTGGGCCCACTGCTGAATGAGGTGTGTGTCCTGGTAACAGAGGATACAGAAAAGGTAGTGTTACTGATCACCTTCTTTGCTTCAGCCTTTACTGCTAAGGCCGGCCCTTGGAAATTCCAGAAACTGGAGGTAGGAAAGAAAGTCTGGAGAAAGGAAAACTTTCCCCTGGTCAAGGAGGGTTGAGTTAGAGATCATATAAGCAAACTGGGCACCCATAAATCGATGGGATGTACCCAGAAGTGCTGAGGGAGCTGGCTGATGTCATTGTGAGGCCACTGTTGATAATCTTTGGTTGATCATGACAACTTGGAGAAGTACCCAAAGACTGGAGGATTCTGCAATATGTTTTCCACCTTCATCTTTTCTGAACTGTTCAATAAGGAATATAAAGATCTTAATTTAATTATTGCAACAGGCATGCTGGGTTTAGAGATATTTAGAATCAATGTATCTACCAAATACATCTATTCATCTTAATGCTTAAAAAAATTCTCCAAATACTCTCACAATTAAATGCTGTGGGGAAAACCCAACAATTTTTCACTTCTTCCAGGAAAATATACTGTTAAATAAAATCAAGTATTGTACCTTAAAATAATAATTTCTTAGAAAGAGCAATTATCTATGGAACAAATATACTCCTTTGAATGTTTTTAATGACAGTGATGGATTTAATCATACATCTGAGGAGTCAGTTTTCTATGTTTATTAGCAGTTGCAACCGGTTCATTTCCAGACATTACACTTTATATTGGCACTTGCTACCAGTTCACATCTGGCCTTGACATATGCATAGCTGGAGCACTGAAGTAACAATTTAACACTTACGAAACAATAGAGAAAAAAGGTGTTTAGAACTTGAAGGTAAGTTCTGGTCTTCCAGTTGTTGAATCTGTCAAACGAACTTGCTTATTACTGAACTTAATTTCAGATACATTTCTGTACATACTTGATTCATTTATTTCACTCCAGTCTAAGAGCAAGAAAAAGACAATTAGTCTTTTTTTTTTTTTTTTTTTTTATATTCACTTCTGAAAAAGTGAGTTATTCAATAAAGGAAACAATTGAAGTGGGTATATGAACAATTTTCTGAGTTCTTTGATGCTCCCTTCCTGGACAATGTCAAGATTCTCATGCCTAAATGCTCTTATGTAGTTTTCAGTTAAAGATGGGTTTAGACACTTCTGAAAAGCAAAATACTGTAGAATAAATTTCTACAAAGAATTTTCAGGCAAGCTTAAGTCCCACTCACTTTCAAATAAAAGATTTTTTAGCAGTTGGACTCAAAAATATGTAACCTGTATTATTGTTATAAAGACTATTGCACTGATATAAAAATCATTATTACAAGTTTCTTCAGCAGAAATTCTCAACATACAGAAAATCACATTAATAGTTATGACTTAAGCCATGTAAAGTGCTCAATACAGCATTAAAAAAGAAACAAAAAAAATCTGCAGTTGAACTGAAACTTCAGTCATAACCCATCAACAGTCCCATTGTCTTCTCTGTTTGAGACTTTGAGACATTCAATAGATGATTAAGTCAATATTTACTGAACACCTCTAATTGACCTCACAAGCTATTTCAGTTGCTGACTAATCTAAAATAGCATCTTTGTTGCTGATTTTAACCTATTCTAAATCTGACAGAAAAAAATGTTTAAAATTTATTTTAATGGTAATTTTGAACACAGTTAAAAAGAATATTTGTCTCAATGTTAAAGAATCCTTGAGTCTTTTGTTCCTGGGCAGGAACAAATATGCGGGAATTTTTAAAAATTAGAAAGTCTTTTTTTTCAGGTAATGAACCTTTACTTCTTAAATACTGTGGAAGGCTACAGGACTGACTTCAAAAAAGCCAAAATACCTTCAGGAAATATACTGCAATCTCATATTAACTAGTGTGCTAAAATTGTTTGTTTGTCATCTCCAATGAGCTTTATTCTTTAAACCCTACCCAGAAAAGTGATTAATCCATCACCTAAACTTAAGATCTTCATCTTTGAAATTCTTCTTCTGTTGAATCCTAATTCAGGAAGCTCACAGGCACCATATATTTTCCATATAAGATGTCCCCTGACATTCTCCATTCTGTATTTGGAGATTTGACAGTGCTGACAGTGTCACATTTTTTCTCAAAACTATGGAGTAACCTTTTCTATTTCTCTGCTTTCTTGTACAGCCATGCTCTGGTAGACAGTCTCAAATCATGCCAATCAGTTTAACACCTATGTAAAATGCTGCAGTAATCACCACAGTCCTGGTTTGGGCTGGGACAGAGTTAATTTTCTTCCTAGTAGCTGTCATAGTGCTATGTTTTGGATTTAGTACTAGAAAAATGTCGATAACACACTGATGTTTTAGTTGTTGCTAAGTAGTGCCTAGGCTAGTCAAGGACTTTTTCAGCTCCCCATGCCCTGCCAGCAAGAAGCTGGGAGGAGTTGCAGCTGGGGCAGCTGGCTCAAACTGGCCAAAAGGCTATTCCATACCGTATGACATCATGCTCAGTATATAAACAAGGGGAGTTGGCCAGGGGGCAGTGATCACTGCTTGGGGACTGGCAGGGCATCAGTCAGTGGGTGGTAATCAATTGCATTCTGCCTCACCAATTTTGTATATTCTATTATTATTATTAATAATAATTATTATTATTCCTTCCTTTTCTGTCCTATTAAACTGTCTTTCTCTCAAGCCATGAATTTTATCTTTTTTTTCCCGATTTTCTTTCCCATCCAACTGGGGGGCGGGGGGGGAGTGAACAAACGGCTCTGTGGTATTTAGCTGCCTGCCAGGTTAAACGACAACAACCACTTTCTCCTAAAAGAACAGGGTTTTTTGTTCTTCTGTTCATTCACCAGCTCCATTCAGATCTCTCCTTGATGTTTAAGTTCTCTTCTCTGCCTTAGAGCTGCTGTATATGGGGAGGGCAGGGTACACCACACTTTCTGATAGAGGTGTGCCATTTTGCAGGAAAGAATAAAATAATTTTTAGACTAGACAGAGTTTGTAAGTGAGACTTTAAGGCAGATAGCTTAGAGGGGGTAGGAAACTCCAACTTGATTGCTGCAGCAGCCACCTGCAGATACCCAATCTGCAGATTCCAGACCCTGTTCTAGAGGTTGATTATATATTTCACTGAGACTGGAAAAAGTTGCTTTGTCTTTAAAAATTAATATATATACACACTGATCTAGGTTACTTGTTGCTGCAGTTAATTTCTCCCAGCATCCCTGATATAATTTGGCAATTTCTTATTTTTATTAACAAAATGAATGCATATCTTATTAAAAAAAGTGTCTATTGAAGAGGCTTGTATGGCAATGTAAGAGCAACTGAAAGATTGTGGTACAGACAATTTGTAGTCTGAATGGATTACTGTTACTACCCTGGCTATAAAGTAGTATTCTGCCCTGGTTAGAAACATGTTTCCTCTGTACTTTTAAACCAGCCTTGTTTACTACTGAAGATTTGCCAGTGACAAACACCATTGAAGACTCTCATTAATAATGATGAAACAACAGGGAAGGCAGCTGCAAAACTAGTTAGTTACACTGTGTTTCATGCACCTTTCTTACCTGTATCAGATAGAGGCGTTCCGCATCTCATACAATTGCAAGAAATTTGTTTTCATGTGTTCAGCTGTTTGCTTCTTCAAATTTCACCTCAGCTCTTAAAATCTCGTACAATTTTTCTTTTTTAATTTGTTATCTGCTTTATGATGGCTGGATTTCTATTTTCTGAAGGAAGTATATTTGACCTCCATGGGTTTTAAACACAGCTGGATTTCTTTTTTACTGAAGAAAACTATGTAAAACAGATGGTTTCATATAGTTTTGATGTATATGTTCAGTTTTCTCTTGCTAAACTACTACCATTCCAACAAAAGAATGCAGAATAGTATGGGGTTTTTAACCTGATACCTTCACCATGGACAAATATGCACCTTTTCATAAGCCAAAACCCACCATAGAGCAGTACTCTGTGGTAGTGGTGATACTGGTGGGAAAATAAGCAAAACCACACTGCAAAAAATATGCAAGTGTGGTGAATTAGGTCATAATTCTCAAGACTCTCTGCACAGCAATGAACATCTGTAAGAGTCCCTCCTCACTTGTAATTCAGACTTCTGTTTCACAGCTTGTATTAAAAGGAAGGAATCCAGGTACTTCAGAGCCATTATGCCTTCATAATAGACTGCTAAGAAAAACAGGGAGGGAGTATGTGAAAATCTTCCTCCCTCCACTTGTCCTAGCATGACAGACTATTTAAGGACTGATACAGCACTAACGGAAATGTGAAGACTGAGCTTTGCCTCCACATGAGAAAGTAAGTGATGGGAAGGGAACAGGTTTTCTTAAGCAGCAAGAACTTAACCCAGTTGGTTCCAGCAAGCACAGTACCTCATAGGTGCCAAACTCTTCATGACAAGTGAAGCCACTGCAGGGCTACTTCAACTGTAGACAGTCCTTTATGCACAAAAGAGCTGGGGCACTTGCCACAGAGGCAGGTTTTAGGTCTTAGCTCTTAAGCTTCTGCCGTCACTCTAGCATAACTTGCATTTCCACTGTGAAGAATGCAGATTGTGTTGATGGTATGGAATGGAAGAGCAGATGAGAATTAAGGCAGGCCCAAACCCCCCTGCCCTTTTCACTGCCATTAATTCCACCATATTTTGTAAATATGCTGCAGTATAAATTGATGAATAAGAATGGAGAAAGAGCAGATGAAGACTTCATAAGCACTTCCTGGTGTACTGGACAGTACAATGTCCTCTGCTTTGGGCCATTCTAAAGCAAATGTTTGGCTGAGACTGTCCAGCTCTATCAACAGACCATGAGCTCATTACCACAAGCTAGATGGTAATAACCCCAAAGAAATTGTATTAAGACAACAAATTATCATATCTTTGCCTAAAAAAATATTCTTCCAGGAGCAGAGAAGAGGGAAGGAATGCTTTATTTATGGCTATGTATTCTAAAAGATCAAAACAATTAAAATGTTCATTAACATATCAAAATCACAATTATCTTCCTTGAAGAATGCCCTTTAACGGATTTAAACCTATAACAAATGATATGGCAAACCAGTATTCAAAGCATCACTGTGTAGTTTATTTTAGTATTCTCTCTTTACACCGATTTCCTGTCAGTGGTGTCTGGACAGTTGCAAAATGAACCTTTCAAGTGTACGTTCTGTATTTCTGTAAGAAATCCTTCCTTTATAACGAACCTTTATAATGACCAGATAATATAGTTTAAAAACCTTTTCCTTTCTCTTTTTTTTTTTTTTTTTTTTTTTTTTTTTTATGTATGACCATTCAATTTTAAAGGGAGAGAAAAGCAGCCATAGCCCTAGTAACACTAAAACCTGCTATTAGGTAAAGGTCTAAAAGGTCCTACATTTCATTTGCACAATCTAATTCAATGACTTTACAAAACCTTATGCTGTAGAAAAAGAAATAGCTCTGCAGAGTCTGTGGATATTTAAATGACATAATAATCTCTGTGTTGGTGGCATTGCTAATCTACCTGGAGAACAAAAGCTCTGAAACCTTCTAGTCAAGAGCTCATGGAAAAGAACTGTCTTGTGGCTGCATATAAAGTTAGGCAGAAGATCATCACCTCACTCTGGTTAGTTTTGTCTGTTTTGTGTGATTGAATGTGTCTGCTATGTCTGGGATTTATAAATTATTCAGCAGAGAGAGACTGCTTAATGCATCTTGACAGTCTAAAACTCTCATGTACTGCACTTGTATGTACATATATATTTATATATCTCTATATAATTTTATATGCATATAATATGCTTAAACCTTGATCTGCTCCTGCATTATTTCATAGCCTAGCTAGAATAATTTCCTTTTCATTAGTAGAGATTACTTCAAACTGTGAATTAGAATATTCAGCTGCATATGGTTTACTTTCTAAAATTCATATCAGTTGGATCAAATCTTTTTGCTGGAGCTAGATGCTAATATTTAAGCAAAAATTATGTAGACAATGCTACAGAAGATCATAATTTATTGGATTTCTGTGTTCATTTGTGTATTATTTAGAAGTTTTTGCTCAATAACAAAATAAGGTAGAATGGGGCCGACCAAAACTGTATGTACACAAATATGGAAGTGCCAAGAGAACAGCATTACAGTGGAAGCTCTCATGCAGAGGCCATGATTTTTCTGGAAAATCAGAATGACTAGTGCCCAAATAAAGTGCCTGTACTCCAATGCATGCAGCATGGGGAACAACAGGAGGAATTAGAGCTTGGTGTGCAGTTGCAGGGCTATAATCTCATTGGCGTCAAAGAAACATGGCTCTTTAGGAAGGGCAGGCAGGGACAGTAGGGGTGGGGAGTGGCCCTTTATACAAGGGAGCAGTGGGAATGCAGGAAGATCTGCCTTGGAGTAGATGGTGAGCCAGCTGAGAGCTTATGGGTAAGGATTAGTCAACAGACTAAAATGTGCAACATTGTGGTGGGTGTCGCCTACCAACTGCCTGATCAGGAAGAAGTAGGTAAGGTCTTCTTCAGAGCTCACATTTGCAGATACTGGTTCTCATCACCTCAATCACCCAATACCTGTGGACGGGCAACACAGCTGAACACAAGCAATCCAGAAGGTTCCTGGAACGCATTGGTGATAATTTCCTGGATAAAATAAGTGGAGGAGTTTACAAGGGGGTGTGATCTTCTGGATATCATATTTACAAACATGGAAGAAATGGTCAGGGATATGAAGACTGGGGGGAAGCCTTTGCTGTGGTGAGTATAAGATGGTAGAGTCCAGGATCCCAAGAGGTGGAAGCAAGGCAAAAGGCAGGATCACAGGGTTTCAGGAAAGCAAACTTTGGCCTGTTCAGGGCCCTGCTTGAAAGATTCCCAATGGGATATTCCACTTCTGAAGAAAGGAGGTCCACAACTTCTGGTTGATATTCAGGGATCACCTTCTCCAAGCTAAAGAAAGATCCATCTTAATAAGCAGGAAATCAAGCAAAAGTGGGAGGCAGCATGCATAGAAGAAAAAGGAACAAACATAAAAAGGAAGTGTATGGGGGGGTGGAATCAGGGGCAGGTGACGCAGCAGGAATATACAGACACTGAGCATGCAGAGAACCAGTTAGGAAAGCCAAAGTCCATGTGGAGCTAAATCTGGTAATGGATGTGAAGGGCAACAAGAAAAGTTTCTACAGGTATATCAGCTGTAAAAGGAAGACACGAGAAGATGTGGGTCTACTGCTGAGTGAGGCAAGGGACCTGACAGCAAAGGATGTGGAAAAGGATGATGTACTCAATGCCTTATTTGCTTTGGATTTTACTAGCCAGATTTACCTTCAGGAATCCTAGGCAGAGATTGGGAGACCAGTGAAACCAGACAGAAAGTCTGGAGCAAGAAAGCTGTCTCCTTGGTGAAGGAGGATCAGGTTAGGGAACATTTAAACAAACTGTACATACACAAATCCATGGGACCTGATAGGCTGCACCCATGAATGGTGAGGGAGCTGGCTTATGCCATCATAAGGCCACTGTTGATGATCATTGAAAGGTCATGGCAGTCGGGAGAGGTTCCTCAGGGCTTGAAGAAAGAAAATATCACTCCTATTTTCAAGAAGGACAAGAATTAAGATCTAGGGAGCTACAGGCCAGTCAGCCTTACCTCAGTCCCTGGGAAGGTGATGGCATGAATCTATCTGCAAGACATTTCCTATTGTATTGAGACAGGAACATGACTAGGAGTAGTAAGCATGGATTTATGAAGGGGAAATCTTGCCTGGCAAACCTAGTAGCTTTCTACGCTGAAATTACTAGCTCGTTGGATGAAGAATGAACAGTGGATGCTGTTTGCCTTCACTCAGCAAGGTTTTCAACTCTATTTCTTGTAACATCCTGAAAGACAAACTAATGAAGTACAGACTAAACAAATGGATTGAAATCAGTCTGAAAAGCCAGGCTCAGAGGATTGTGATTAGCAGCACAAAGCCTAGCTGGAGTCCAGTCACTAGTGGTGTGCCCCATGCATCTATACTGATGTCAATACTGTCTGACATCTTCATTAATAACCTAGATAATGAGGCAGAGTGCAGTTTGCAGATGATACAAACCCAAGAGGTAGGATTGATAGACCAGATGTTTGTGCTACTAACTGGCTGGAAAAATGGGCAGAGAGGAACCTCTTGAAGTTCAAGAAATGGAAATGTCAAGTCCTGCCCCTGGGCAGGAAGAAATCCATGCACCAGGACAGACTGGTGGCCAAATGACTGGAAAGCACCTTGGCAGAAATGGGCCTAAGGGTCCTGGTGGGCACCGAGTTGAACACAGCCTTGCAGCATTGAAGGCCAGGAGCATCCTGGGCTGCCTTCAGAAGATCATTGCCAGAAGGCTGAGGCAGGTGATCTTTCCCTTCTAACTCGGTACATGTGAGGCATGTCTGGAGTACTGCGTACAGTTCTGGTCTCTCTGGTATAAGACATGGTGTCCTGGTTTCAGCTGGCATAGAGTTAATTTTCTTCACAGAAGCTAGCATAGTGCTATGTTTTGGATTTAGTACTAGAAGAATGTTGATAACACAGTGATGCTTTTAGTTGTTGCCAAGTAGTGCTCAGACTACTCAAGGACTTTTTGAGCTTCTCCTGCTCAGCCAGGTGCATAACAAGCTGGGAGTACAGCACAGCTAGGACAGCTAACCCAAACTGACTAAAGAGCTATTCCATACCATATAACGTCATGCTCCTGGGGGGTTAGTCGGTCGGTCGCGGGCAGAGTGATTGCAGCTCGGGTGGTGTGATCGTGGCTCGGGGGGAGTGATTGCTGCTCAGGACGGACTGGGCATCGGTCAGCGGGTGGTGAGCAATTGCATTGTGCATCACCTGTTTTATATATTCTGTATATTTTCTTACCATTATTATTATTTTTATTATTATTATTATTATTGTTATTCTTCTTTCTTATTAAACTGTCTCTATCTCAACCCACGGGTCTTACTTTTTTTTTTTCCGATTCTCTCCCCCATCCCACTGAGGGAAGAGGGGGAGTGAGCGAGCAGCTGTGTGGTGCTTAGTTGCCAGCCGGGTTAAACCATGACACATGGTATGGCATGGACATACTAGAACAGGTCCAGAAAAGGGCCATGAAAAAGATTAAGGGTCTGGAGCATCCAACATAGAAGGAGAGGCTGAGAGATCCTCTCAATGGCATCCAGAAACAGGACAAGATGCAATGGGCACAAACTGAAACAGGAAATTTCATTTCAACAAAAGAAGCAAATTTCTCACTTTGAGGGTGATTGAACAGTGGAACAGATTGTCCTATGAAGCGGTGGCATCTCCATCCTTGGAGATATTCAAAACCTGACTGGACACAACCCTGAGCAATTTGGTCTTACTGAGTATTCCCTGAGCAGAAGGGTTGAACTAGATGATCTCCAGAGGTCCCTTCCAACTTCAACTGTTCTGTAATTTTGTAATTTTATCAGTTATGGTTTCATATATTAGTAGAAATTACTTAATTTTTGCAACTCTGTAATGAGATAATTTATTTGTATTTGCTATCTTCACTGATCTGTAATATCCAAAGGATATCACAAGGCAGAAGGTTGGGTTTTTTTTTCAGATGAAAATGTCAATTCGATATCATGGGATTATTAACAGTACAAAGTAAAGTAAATGTTTTATCACAGTCTTTTGCAAAACTATCAGAAATTATTTCAACACAAACCTAGTACAAAGAATTTTACTAGGCAACCACAAGCCATAAGAACAAGAATATGAGCAAGTAGTGGCAACATCTGATCTGAGATGCCATGCTGTCTTCCTTTTGCTTCCTAAGGCCTTGGCACAGAATTTTTAAGAAGTTTTTAGTTATATCTGCCTTTCAGATATGCCTATGAGCAATTTCAAAAGCTATGTCATTAGTACATGTTGTATCTAGACTTTTCTCATGGTCATTACATTCTACGACTTTTTAGTGTAGAAACTGGAAGAAGCTTTTCCATCTAAAATGAGGGGGTTTAGAGCTCTTAACACTTGCTATGACCTTTAGAAGTAAAACATGAGTTACAGTCCTTCCTTTAATGAGGGATTTTTATCAACGGAATTATTCCTTCAGGTATTCCCTACCTATTTTACCCTTATAGAGACCAACATCACTTTGATGAAGAAAGAGAAAATAGATCTATGATATACTTTTCATATCTTCTCCATGAATAAAAATCTCTGCATGTAAGAGTTACCTGACTAGATAAACAGATTCTTCTATCTATTCTGTTAATAAACAGTCAAGAAGATTGGAATTTAGGTGCTACATTTTCATTCTCTGATTCAGAAAATTGTTGATGCTAGTGGCTATTAAATTTCTTTTTTTCCCCTCAAATATAGAATGCATTCTTTGAAAGTCCTGTGTACACCAACTAAAGGGAAAGATAATGCAACTGAAATACAAATCATGATTCACATAAATTAACCTAAAAATGGTAAAAATATGCACTTCATCAAGAAGTGCGGCCACATATATACACCTTGTATAGAGGATTAGTTATGTAAATTATGTATGCATGATCAGTAAATGACACACAGACTTCACAGTTAATAATTTCACAGCTACATAGCAGAAAAGACAGATTTAAAACAAAAAAGAAAACCAATTGAATAGAAAAAAAATAATCCAAATGTGACTAGGGAAAATATCTTAAAATATCACTGAACATATCAATACACAAGGTAAAAGTCTTAGGCCTCACTGAAATTGGTATTCATATTAACTTCAATAGGATTTCACCTTTACAGAGTTACTCCAGCTCACTTTTTTTTTTTTTTGGGGGGGGGGGTGGGGCGGGGGTGGGGGAATAATGCTTTCACTGGTACAACAAAATGAAACAGCAATATATCTTATCTAAACTCTACACAAGCCACTGGCTGGCAGTAACAAGCATTAGAAGTCTTGACAGGATGGAATTTTAAACACAACACAATTGTAACAATTGGAGGGCACAAGCCAGAGCAAAGCTTAATAACCTGGTGCTTCCTGAACTGATGACAGCAAAAATAAATCCATAAACCAGGCAGTTTTAGGAAGGTTTCTTTCCCAGCCCTTTTAAGAAATATAGGATTCATTAAGGCCACAGACCAGCACAAGACGCAGTGAAGAAAAACTGTACTATATTTTAAACTAGCTAAATGGGTATTGTAAAAAGCCCATTCCATGATAGCTAATATGAGCAACCAAACAAAACTAAAAGCAAAAAGCAAACAAACAGGAAAAATAGGCTGATTTATTAACTAAATATAAGTGAAAGACATGAGGTAGAATAATTCTCTGAGGATAATTACCCCCTTTTACATGGAATATTTGGCCCAAAGAAGATCATCCCATACCATTCCCTGGGAAGTGTCCTTCTAAGTCAGAAAGACCTGGAGTACTGCAGGAAACTGAGGGAGAAAATTATCCAGGACAACAGGTTTGGAGCACCTGTGTTGATAATGTGTATTTGGTGATTCTTCACCTAAAGCTCTTACATGTTATGAAGAGCCATGAAAGGGGTTGCATATTCCTTTTTCATAGCACCTCAAAATAAAACATAGTCAAAACCCAAAAGCCAGAAAAAAATAGTGCACCATTGTCATGAAGTCTGACTTGCCCTTGCAAAATCATTTGGCAAGTCATGCAGGACTAAATGAAAACTTTGACTTCACAAATAATGCAAAATTAAGTCTGCATTACTTTTTTCAATAAGACATGCACCTGTAAGCTCTAACCTGTGCTTGCTAATTGTCAGTCACATTAAAATTACCTATTAAAGACTTAAAAGGATTAAATGTAAACCATATACAAATGAGAATTATAAAAATAATGTCTCTGAGACATTATGGTTTGAAATACTACCTTCAAAACTAGCACTATTTATAACTACTTGATTTTTGCATCAAAGAATAGGGACTTGAGACTTTGCAATCAGTGCTGCTTGCAGTGTTACTGTAAAATTACATCCATACCCAATGAGAAATATCATAATCAGTTCCCATTGCAAGTCACTTGGAATCTGTCTGGCCCAATTAAATAACTGTAAGACCATTCTGAAAGACATATTCTCCCCCGAGCAATTGCAGAAATTTAAAATGAGCCAAGTAAATTACCCACAGTATGTAGGTGGCTTGCGCTCTGCCTGTAGGTGTAATTTTTAAGCATTTCTAAGATCCACTCAATCAACTCATTCATTTTGTGGCTGATAATTATAACAAATACAATTTTTTTTCTGGGTAAGTTTTGTCCCAGTTTTTAAAAAACTTGTATTGGATGGACCAATTGTGCAAGTGTCATGATTTGGAATTTTAAACTAGACTACTAAGGCCTGGCTTCTTGCATAGGTGCGAGTACCACAACTGAAAGCAAAACAAAACAAAAGAATGTGGAAACAAGTTTCAGTTTGAGATCAGTAGTAATCATTACTTAATGATGACTTAATGACATGGAAAAAGAATACCCTGGGTTTTGGTAATGGTGATATATGAGAATTACCATTGAATAAATTTAGTTTTATAAAGTAAAGAAGAAGTGGAATACATCCATAAATAATTGCAGGATAAAGAATCAAATTAGTGCTGATGCTAACAGTCATACTCTACTTTCTGGGAGGAAATGGAGGTTTGGAGTTGTCAGAACAGGTGTCTTAAACACTTCTGACTTACCTCCAGAAATATTTCAAAGCATTCACCTGACCACATGATGCAGTAATAATCCATTCCTTTCCTACAATTATTTATGCTGTGATTACAATAATTTCTGCAAAATGCCTTATTTTTATCACTATAAGTTATTTGAATACACCTCAGTCATTGAGTTACCTCCGTTACAGAAACACTATATTGCAGCATATCTGGGTCTGTGATAAGAATTGTAATCTTCCCCTCATTTTATTAGTAACCATTCAAATGGACAATATAGATATACATTGCTACTCCACCATTCATAGGTTTGTTTATATTTTGTTATAAAATTTATTCTTTGGTACTAGAATGAAAAGGCATATGCAAAAAGAAGTATATAACCAACCATAATCATTTCGGAAATTAAATGCATGCAAGTCAGGAAATTAAATTCCCAGTGTTGCAGTTCAGTATTAACCCAATTCACCTGTGATCATGTATGGAAAAGCGATTTCTAGAGGACATCAATTGTACTTTGCTATTCATCAAATTATAAGCAGAACTGATAAGGCAGTCTGACACTTCCCATTAGAAGAAGCTGGTTTAGATTGCCAATAATATCAAGCTTGAAATACACCAGCTTGAACCTCTGCTTTAGGATTTTGGGTTTTTTTCTTTTCATGAGTGTTCTGTAGATTTGGTTTATGAAAAAGAAGAGCAAGAGGTGTCTTCATCACAGCTTGTAAGTGCCTTCATGAGCAGAAAATACCAAATAGTAGAGAGCTCTTTAGTTTAGCAGAATAAGGCATAGCAAGAACCAATGGCTGGAAGATAAAAATAGGCAAACTCAAATAGGAAATAAATGTACGTTTCTTTTAAACTGAGAAAATTATCTATAGAAAAAAAACTATCTGGGAAGTACTATGAAATCCATTTTTTAAAACAAAGTTTCTTCAAAGCAAGAGTGATGTCTTTGTGGAACATGCTTTCATTGCACAATATCTGGACAAATGCCAGGGAAAATATACGTTACCTGATGACCTGAGTTATACAAGAATGTAGTGTGCAAGTCCTGAAATACAAAGGCAAAAATTTGCTGAGAATTCAGCAAATAACTCAAGCATCAATGAGAATGACCAAGCAGAATAGGCATCAAGTAAAATCCATGAGATTCCAGTCATAAGTATCTATCTGACTAAGAAAATCAATACAAAGACTGACTCAGATTTCCCTGGTTTTAGAATGGAAAAATAAAGACATACATGGCCCTGTAAAGACGTCTTTTCTGTAGGTTGTGACAGTCCTAGAGCTTTCTAATGTAAGCAGTTTGGCAGGTTGTCCTGGTTTCAGCTGGGATAGAGTTAATTTTCTTCCTAGCAGCTGCCATAGTGCTGAGTTTTGGATTTAGTACTAGAAGAATGTCGGTAAGACACTGATGGTTTAGTTGTTGCTGGGTAGTGCCTAGACAAGTCAAGGACTTTTCAGCTTCCCCTGCTCTGCCAGGTGCACAAGAAGCTGGGAGGGGGCACAGCCAGGACAGCTGACCCACACTGGCCAAAGGGATATTCCATAACGTATGACATCATGCTCGGTGGGAATTGGCCAGGAGGAGAACGATCGCTGTTTGGGCTGGGCATCAGTCAGCGGTTGGTGAGCAATTGCATTGTGCATCACTTGTTTTGTATATTTTGTATATTCTCTTACCATTATTATTGTTGCTATTGTTGTTGTTGGTATTTTCCTGTACTGTTTTCTTAACCTGTCTTTATCTCAACCCACAGGTTTTACTGGTTTTCCTATTCTTTCCCCCATCCTACTGAGGGAGGGGGGCAGTGAGCAAGCAACTGTGTGGTGTTCAGCTGTCTGTCAGGTTAAACCACAAGACAGGTATGCAGGGAGGCACTGGCATCTATGAAGTCAAAACATCCAGTTCTCACGCTCTTCCCCTGAATGTGTTGTGTGGATCTGTTTCTCTGATATTTCTGGAATCATCCTACTTTTGAGGTCATACTCAGCTTTCTGTGATTATTACTACTCATTCCTGTGAAGAGTGAGAAATTATGCTTTCTGAGCTTTATATATGATTTGGTTTTTTGTTAACTGCATTTTTTTTTCTTTTCACAATATAATCACCACAGTTCTCGTCTCACTTGCTGCAAATTCTCACTTATTTCCTGGGGATTTGCCTGGCATTTGAAAGCCCAGTTTTTAATGCAAATACAGTTTTTTCTGATAGCCAGCCCCAATATAAATCAACAGTTCTACCTTCTAGGTGGATGCAATGTTTCAATGTCTCATGAAATGTATCTTATTTTATACTTCTTTATATCCATCCAGTGCAACCAAACAGCACAGTAATGGAAATTCTTTTCAGGTGCAATGGAGATTGCTATATATCTGCTCACTTGCTTCAATACTCACTGTATTGAACTATGTCTTACTCTAAGGATGTGTCTAAACATCCGCTTAAAAACCTTTTCAGATGGCACCCTGAACCAGTAACAATTCAGAATTCAATAAAATCATGTCACGTGTGCAGTAACTGTAAGGTACAGCTGAAAAATCCTAAGACGGCATATACACAGTAAGCATGCTCGATAGGTTCAAACTGAACTTGTACAACAGTTGCCCTATAGACAGCTCAGAAAAGTGCTACTGTAATAGCAATACAATCACAACATTATTGCATTTGCAAGCATAACAGATTATTAAGGCCCTGAATATATTCTGTTTGAAATTGTTGAGGGGTTATGATGAGAGAGAGAGGGAAAACATATGTACATGAATGCTTGTAGGGATAGGGAAAGAACTAACAGGCACCAGAAGTAACAGAATGAGACTAAAAATATGTGTCCATACCACCATCATATTTTTACAGTCATTTCACTGTCCTTGTCAAATTTAGTCCCAGACAGATATGATGTTTTTAACTCTTCCCTTGGTCTTAGGGAATGAGACAGAACTTATTTTTCCTATTGGGCTGTTTCAACCTTTTTCTTTCTCATTAGCAGGGCACTTTTAAACTTCACAACACTTTCTAAGCAGAATTATTTTTGTTGACTTTATTCCCATTTTCAACTTCTAGTTTATGCTGCTTTCTGGTAGAATTAAGATCCTTCTAAAACTCATGCTTTCCTAAGGAATAGAGAGAGAACAATTTTCACTACTTAAATCAACAGAAAAAAAACCCACCATATATTCCTTATTATGTGAATACAAGCTTACTGTATAAAAAAAAAAATTACCAGTTGTTTTAATCAGTAGTAATATTTGAATTAAAGAACAGACATAAAAATCACCCACAAAAAATTTACATATCTACATACTTACTTTGACTACATATATCTTTTTTTTCGCAACACAGACAAAACCGAAAAAGTTTGTTTCTAATATATCTTTCATTTCTTAACCTTTATTTCCTGCATTAATATCAACATACAATATAATACATTGTTGCTATCATTACCTTCTAATAGCTGGTGTAGTGCCTAGAGCTTAATTTTAATTCACAATGCATCAATAACAATGCAAAAAGCATCCTTTACTTGGTAAATAAGCATTTTTTGAAAATCAGCTAAATGTTCATAAAAGTTATATTTACAGAAATGTTTACCTGTTCATCAAGGAATATTCAAAATATAGACTTCCAGGGCTTTTTATTAATCCCTGAAATTAAGATTCACTGTGAAATATGTATGTATCAGGACAATTGATGATAGGTTAGAAATTTCAGATATAGTCTACCAGATAACATAAATCTGCACACTGACAAAATTATCAAAGTGTTCCCAAACTACATACTACTGGTTATTGTTCACTGTGGTATATGGAGCTGTGACCGGAGGAATCATTGATAATATTTGGAAAATGTCCAGATGCTGGTGTTATTACTTTCAAGATAAAAATTCCTACAATGCTTTCTTTCTGGTTTTCTGTCAGCAACCTTTGTTTTATCCTTAAGAACAAATATTTTAGACAAAAATGCTGGAAAGATAATGGAGCCCTGTAATTTTTCTCAATAAACTTGCCCTTGATTTGTAACTATGGAATAACATAATCACTGCATTTTTACTGAACTTATTAAATGTCATGCAAGATCATATAGTAAGATCAGTAATAATACGATTAATCAATGAATCAAAGCTGAACAACAGTTTTCTGCTGAATACCTATTAACGAATATTTATTTTTAGGGAGGCTTTTCTCACTACTCCCAAATATACTCTTAACATCCTTGTGTAAACCTTACTTTCCTGCAGAAAACTTTGTTGAGGTCTGGAAGTAGCAACCCAAGCTTCTTGCAATAGTTTACAATCTTCTTAACATTTGTCTGGCTGACTCAGTTCTGGATGGCTATCTTTCAAAACTTCCCTCTGAGGAGCAGACGAAGCAGACTTGCCTAAGGCTGTGCTGCCTGCGACCAGAATTACAGTGCTGTGGAGACAATGGCCCAGGCTATTTCTGGATGTGGTTAGTGCCAAGTTTTTGTTGACAGCTCTGCTCCACACTGACAATGCAAATTACTGATGATCTCATTTCCAGCCACTTTTTCTTCCTTTTTGCACCTCAAACTGATGATTATATCAGGTTCAGAGATTTTTCCTGCTTACTCCTTTCCTCGTCTGCTGGAACAAGACTGTCAACAAACTGACCCTCTGATCTTTTAGCTGATAATCACTATGTCAGCTTAGTTTGCTTTTGGACAGTGCAATCACATTGAATTAGTATTCTCCTTAGAGAAACTTGTCATTTTCAGCTCTGCTATGTAAGAGATTTGGAGGCCATTAAATTGTAGGTGTTTTTAAAAAGAGGTAAGTAATATTTCAAAAGTTTTGCAGCCACTTTCGTTAGAGAGCACTTTCATTAGTGGTCTTCCTCAGGAGAGGAAGAGCAAAATCATTAAGTAATTATATGCTTAAAGACCCTGTAAAATGTATTACTTTAGAATTTCAAAGTCAACTAGTGGCTTTGTTTTAATCATGCTCCTTGATGTTTCTAGTCTACTTTCAGAAAATAGTATTGTACTTTAGATTCCATTATATTTAATAGACACAGTAGGAGCCCAATCTCAACATCCTTATTTTTTTACAAACATTTGAGCAGGCAAGTGGGAACTTTAACACACAAGTGACAGTTTGTGCCATATAGACAACCAACAGAAGCCACTCAGCAGTCAAGTGAAAGCAGAGTTTTCAAAGGACCCTCTCTTTGTTGCCATAATTCTAGATCTTGAAGCCCAGAAGATAAATACCTAGCAAAGGCAAAATAAAACCTACAATACAGTATTTATGAAGCAATTGTATCATAGTGTATATGTACAATAGCATCTGTATTGTTTACATTAATGTCACAGAGTTTACAAAAAAGAGAAAAGAAATAAAGTCTCTTGAAGAAACAAATACCATAATTTGATTCTAGATAAGGAAAATACATTATTTACTCAATATTTGTACAGCTTGTACCTAAAAGTCGACTGTATACCTATGTAATATCAAAAGTTGTCTTTCCTGTTAACAGAAGGAAGTTCATTACCTAATTTCCTATGTACTACTGCATGAGAAGACATGAAACAATGAAAATTTAATACTATTAATGAAAGTTCTGAAGTAAAGAGGAAATAAAAGATGTTGGCTGAGATAGTGCCCACTTTTTGTTTTAACTATTTCATTACTACCATTAGCAGATAAGGAGGCATGTTATGTTTTACAATTTTGTCCTTGTTTTGGCTGGGATAGGGGTAATTTTCTTCATAGTAGCTGGCATAGTCCTCTGTTTTGGATTTAGTATGAGAAGCATGTTGATAACACACTGATGTTTTAGTTGTTGCTACATAGTTCTTACACTAAATCAGGGACTTTTCAGCCTCTCATGCTGTATCAACTGAGAAGGTTGGAGATGCCCAAGAAGCTGGGAGGGAGCACAACCAGGACATTTGACACAAACTGGCCAAAGGGGTATTCCATACTATATGACATCATGTTCAGTGTACAAACTAGGGGAAAGATGGACGGGGACTGCTTCTTGGAGATGGGCTAGATATCAGTTGGCAGGTGGTGAGCAATTGCATCGTGGATCACTTGTTTTGTATGTTGTTTTTTATTTACTTTATTGTTGTTATTATTATTATTATTGTTACTACTACTACTATTTTATTTTATTTAAGTTATTAAATTTTTCTTACCTTAACTGACTAGTTTTCTCACTTTTACTCTGCTCATTCTCTGCCCCATCCCACTGCGGGGTGGGGGGGAGCAAGTAAACGGCTGTGTGGTACTCAGCTGCTGGCTGCATTAAAACATGAAAAATTTTTAAAATGTTGAGAATTTTTTCTTCTCTTCTTCAATAGCCTAGCAGTCAAAATTGGATGTTTGCAGATTAATTTCAATTCAATATAGAATTTCAGAGAAATAAAGGAAAATGTCACTTACAGATTCTGAATATATGTTCTTCTAGAGATGACAAAGACTGCAGATTAGTTGACAGATATAGCTTGTCTTAAATCTAATTAATCCCTTGCTTAATTATTCACTAAAGAATGCATTAAGCTTCAAGTGGATGATAAAATAATAAGGTAGTAGAAATCCTTAAATAAGTACATATAGTTGCTTAAGATAATAAACTTCATCTTTAGAAAATTATATTATTTGTATTCAGATGTTCATTCCATGTAAAACTGATAAACGAAATGCTTTTCACACCTAAAACATCCAAAACCTTTATTAAAACAATGAAATTTCCCCATCAGAAATTAATTTCTCACTTTAATTGATCCAGATGCAAAGCAATGTCTGCTGCTTCTGTAAGAAAATATAACGAGGAATTATTTCAAAAACAGCTGAAGAAAAAAGGTATTGGAGCACCACAATCATTCTTGAAAAAATAAAACATTCTCAACAGTCATCTGAAGAGCTAATAAAGGGTGGTCAAGCTGAAGTCTTGGCTGAATGTGGTCAGAGGTAGGTTGTCTTTTATTTGTTTGCTCTAATCCAGACCATTTAACTTATCAAATTAGAGCATAGTCACATGAAAAAAGGATCAGAGCACTGAAGGAGTAAGTAGGCCCTTAAATAAAAAATGCCTGAAGTAATTTCCCCCATTAGATGCTTGGGTGTATTAGAAGTACTGTGAAAAACAACAATTCTACATCTGGCTTTCAAAGTATCTTTGGTAAGTGTGTTTTGTGCTATGTAGGCAACAACTAACCAATATTACTCACAGAAGGCTGTGCTTTTATTTTCCATTTGTTCCCTATTCTATAGCTCATGCAGCTGTTCAGCAGGACTTTGATCCTGAACACTTACCGGTGTTCTGACTTCAGAAGCGCAAGTCATCAAACCATCTGTGGGCAATTTCATTCTGAAACCACTATCCCCAGTACATCCAGTTGCTTTTTTATAATGATGTGAAAAAAGCTCAAAATACCATGGGCAAAGGAAACAATTTTGCTAAAGCTTTCATGTAAATACTGTAAACAGATGAGTAGTACAAGCACTTGATCAAATAGCTACCAAACAGAAGGTAAACACAAACCCACTGATTTCAGTAGAATCAGAAGCAATAACACTTTCTTGACATATATAATCTCTCTTGCCAAGAGATAGCTAAACGCTTTCATTCTAAACGATGGAAACATTCTATACACTGGAACCTCTTGCAATACTTCAGTTAAGATAGGGGTTTTTTTTCTTTCCCTTCCTAATAGGAACTGTATTCAAGTTAAAAAAAAAAAAAAAAAAAAAAGGCTTACAAATGGATTTCTTTCTTAGTTATGAGTCACAGTGTACATTTTAGATATCCTTGACTGTTTCTATTTTTAAAACTTTCTACTAATGTGGAAGGGTCTACATCTTTTTCATGGATTTCAGTTGTAAATAACAAACATGTCACACACAGATTTCTTCAGTAAAAGATAAAGTCTGTAATCATCATTCTCCTCAACCCCTGTACAAGGTTTCTAAATCAAGAGTTTTTATTTAATCCTAGCATCATGTTGCATTTTATTTCAGCAGACTTCCACTTATAATGATTGTCAATGTCATGTTGACCTTCACTGTCTCCTACTTTCCTATGGCTCTATCATGGGAGAAAGAAATCCTTTATTATTAATACACTATTTTGAAATCCTCTGCACATCTGTCTTGGAATCACACAAAGTCAATATTCAATGATATATGCTGCCTTATCTGTCATTTTGAATCACAAACTGTACTCTCCCTGTAATAGTTATTGTAATAGTGAATGAATCATACCACTTTGATAATAATAAGGCTTACAATGCATGTAAAATAGATGGGAATTTCCTCTGAATTTTAATGATTGGTGTATTTTAATAGACTATCATTCTGACATGTTACTGGTTTTGTGGAATTAGATGGGAGTTATCACTGGGCATATACAGAGTTTTAATTTAAAGGAACTTAAGTTAATCAGAAGCAGAACAATGCCTTAAAAAAAAAAAAATCAAGCTGTCAAATTGATATACTTGATTGATAAATATGAGGGTATTGTCATCTAAAAATGATTCCTTATGATAGAAATTATAGTTAATTTAACATCTGAAGGAGAATGACAACTTGCAGGAACCCACAGACATGATAGTTTCCTTTGACCAACTATCTTTTTTTTGGGGGGGGGGGGGGTGTGGGGGATGTGGGGTGATGCTTTGTCCCTTCTGGTTTAAACTCTTTAAAAGTGACAAAATAAAAACATAAAAATAATAAAACCACCCCCAAAAGCCAAGAAATATGCCCATTAAAACAATCATTTATCGTATATCATATGAAGCCGTATCACAAATGCTTCCATTTTACTTAAGAGACCATTAACATATACTAATTTTAGAAGAGAAGAAAGAGAAAAGAGAAGAGAAGAGAAGAGAAGAGAAGAGAAGAGAAGAGAAGAGAAGAGAAGAGAAGAGAAGAGAAGAGAAGAGAAGAGAAGAGAAGAGAAGAGAATATTTCAGCAGAAAGGGACCTACAACAATCATCTAGTCCAACTGCTTGACCAATTCAGGGCTGACCAAAAGTTAAAGCATGTTATTAAGGGAATTCTCCAAATACCTCTTAAACACTGACAGGCTTGGGGCATCAACCACCTCTCTAGGAAGCCTGTACTATTGTTTCACCACCCTCTCAGTAAAGAAATGTTTCCTAATGTCCAGTATAAACCTCAAACCTCTCCTGGTGCAGCTTTGAACCATTCCCATGCATCCTATCACTGGATTCCAGGGAGAAGAGATCAGCACCTCTCCCCCGCTTCCCCTCCTTAGGAAGCTGTAGAGAGTAGTAAGGTCACCCCTCAGCCTCCTTTTCTCCAAACTAGACAAACCCAAAGTCCCCAGCTGCCCCTCACAGGACATGCCTTCCTTCTCAGTTGCCCTTCTCAGGATGCTTTCAAGGACCTTCACATTCTTCTTCAACTGTGGAGCCCAGAACTGCACACAATTCTCAAGGTGAGGCTGCACCAACACTGAAAACAGTGGGATAATCACCTCTTTTAACCAGCTGGTTATACTGTGTTTGATGCACTCCAGAATGCAGTTTGTCCTCTTGGCTGCCAGGGTACACTGCTGACTCATACCGAGCTTGGTTTTGGTGTTATGAAACTGAAGTAATGCTAACCACAATAAGAGAAGTATAAGCAAATTATAAACTCACATTAGAGATTACATAAGGAAAATGCCATATGCATTTATAACAGAGTAAGATAATTTCTATTTGATTAGACATTATAATGGAATTTTCATTTCCATCCACATATCTTAAAGAGAGGTCTGTTGTGGGGTTTGGTTTTTTTTTTTTTGTAAAATACATAAGAAGTAGTATAAGAAGGGAAAAAAAAATCTAAGATTTCATAGTACAAATAAATAAAATAATTTGAAATAATATTTTAAAAAATTTCAGTTTTCCTCAATTTTTTTTTTTTTTTAAATGAGCATCTGTCTGTGAAAGAAAGTCTAAGTTTTACCCCCTCTTTTTTTTAGCAGGAGAAAATGCAGGATACTTCTTCAAAAGATAGACAGGGAGAGGGAAGGGGAAGCACCTTTTTCCTTTCTTAAAAAATGCAACTAGTAAAAATAATGCTAAAAAAAGGTTTTGCAACAGCAAAGAGTGTTTTGCATTTCCAATGTATTTTATCAGAGCTTGATTTTAATACAAAGTTACCTCCCTCCCTTCTGGCTTCAGGAGTTTCAGTTCCCAGACTTTATAATCATGAAAATGAAGAAATTGGATAATGAACTTGTAAGACATCAAAGAAGATAAGTATTTGCCTGCTTTCTAATGAATACTTTTTATTTAGACTAGATATGCACTTGAATGTTTTGTAAAGTGAGGACTAACCAAATTTTTGGGGGGATCAGAAAGATATCAGAAAGATCATCAGGAGTACCCAGCATGGATTCACCAAGAGGAAATCATGCCTGACCAATCTGATAGCCTTCTACGATGGCATGACCAGCTGGGTGGATGAGGGGAGAGCGCTGGATGTTGTCTACCTTGACTTCAGCAAGGCCTTTGATACTGTCTCCCATAACATCCTCAGAGGGAAGCTCAAGAAGTGTGGGTTGGATGTGTGGACAGTGAGGTGGATTGGGAACTGGCTGAATGGCAGGACTCAGAGGGTTCTGATCAGCGGGGCAGTCTAGTAGGAGGCTGGTAGCTAGTGGAGTTCCCCAGGGCTCAGTACTAGGCCCAGTCTTGTTCAATTTATTCATCAATGACCTGGACGAGGGGACAGAGTGTACCATCAGCAAGTTTGCTGATGACACAAAACTGGGAGGAGTGGCTGATACGCCGGTAGGCTGCACTGCCATTCAGCGGGACCTGGACAGGCTGGAGAGTTGGGCAGAGAGGAACCTGATGAAGTTCAACAAGTGTCGAGTGCTGCACCTGGGGAGGTTGAATCCCATGCACCAGTACATGCTGGGGGCTGACCTGCTGGAAAGCAGCTCTGCCAAGAGGGACCTGGGAGTCCTGGTGGATGACAAGCTCACCGTGAGCCAGCAGTGTGCCCTTGTTGCCATGAAGGCCAATGGTATCCTGGGACGCATTAAGAGGAGTGTGGCCAGCAGGTCGAGGGAGGTTCTCCTCCCCCTCTACTCTGCCCTGGTGATACCGCACCTGGAGCACTGTGTCCAGTTCTGGGCTCCGCAGGTCAAGAAAGACAATGAACTCCTAGAAAGAGTTCAGAGGAGGGCAACTAGGATGATAAAGGGACTGGAGCATCTCCCCTACGAGGAAAGGCTGAGAGAGTCGGGCTTGTTCAGCCTGAAGAAGAGAAGACTGGGAAGGGACCTCATCAATACATACAAATATCTTAAGGGTCGAAGTCACGAGGATGGAGCCAGACTCTTCTCAATGGTGCCCAGCGACAGGACAAGGGCCAATGGGCACAAACTGAAACATAAGAGGTTTCAGTTGAACACGAGGAAGAACTTCTTTACTTTGAGGGTGACAGAGCACTGGAACAGGCTGCCCAGGGGGGTTGTGGAGTCTCCTTCTCTGGAGATATTCAAAGCTCGCCTGGATGAAGTCCTGTGTAATATGCTCTAGGAGAACCTGCTTTAGCAGGGGGGTTGGACTAGATGATCTCCCGAGGTCCCTTCCAACCCTTGCCATTCTGTGATTCTGTGATTCTGTGATATGTCCCATGTAAATGTTCAAAACCATGGGTTTCTTGCTACTGATTTTAAACATGGATCGTTCCAGCTCATGTGCTAGTTTGCTTTCGCATGTTAATTATACTTTCTTAATAAGTGCACCTATGAGGTGATATCTTAAATCCACAAATAAGAGTTTTCATATTATATGTCTTACATTAAGTAGGCACAATAAAATGCTTTTTGAATGCAGTTGTAGTTTATCCTTGTAGGTTTGGGGTAATGAAGCTTTTTTTGTCTAAATAATAGTTTAAAATCTAAGTATTTATTTGTGGTTTAATTATATACATTCCTTATAAATAAGATTAGGAGAAAGATGCTAACAATATGCCATTTGATACTAACAATAAGTCAGTAGCCTTGCTAGCTGCAGGGTTAGTGAGGCAAAGCTAATAAATTAAACTATGAAGCCAAAACCTAATAAACCTCCAGGAGCAAAAAGAATTTATTTCCACATTGAAAACCTTTAATATCTGGGAGCCAATGGCAATCACACTACAGAGTTCAGTGAATAAAGCAAAGTCCCTGGAAGGCTGAAAACATGAGATATTGAGCATCAGGAAAGAAAGAGGAGGGGTATATTCTGAGAGCAAAGGCTGCAGCTCTGGCTGGGGCATCTGGATCATCTACCCTAGAGGTGTCCAAGGCCTTCACCCAGACAGACCCCAGACTGCAGGAAGTGCCTAGACCTTTCTTCCTGAGGCAGGGACAGGCAGCAGACCTGCCGGCAAAAGGTGTGCCTGGGTGTAGCTGAGTAGCTGAATAGCTCAGCTGCAGGAGGTGGTGAGAAGGCTGTGCAACATCAGGGAGGCTGAGAAGGAGTTAGATAGCTGGTTCCACCCACTGTCTACAGTAGAGCCAAAGCCCATGGCCAAACAGCCAAAAACTCCCCCACCGGCACACACAGAAGTGAGGAGGGCCAATAATGCAGAAGAATGGATAGTTGCAACAAGGCCCAGCAGAAGGAAGAGACTTCCTCTGAAGCTTGAGGTGCCCTTGCAGAACCACTTCACTGCTCTGCAGACTGAAGAAGAAAGAACCATCACACCAGGAGAGACACTAGAACTGAGTTAGGCAGCCCAATCTGCTCCCTATATAACAACCAGAGCAACTAAGAAAAGACAACAGGTGATAGTAGTAGGCGACTCTCTTCTGTGAAGTATGGGGACACCCATTGCCAACCTGATGCACTCTATAGAGAGGTGTGCTGCTTGCTGAGGGCTCATATCAGGGATGTCACTAAGCAACTACAAAGCCTCATACAGTCCACTGACTATTATCCCCTGCTGTTGTTTCACATTGGCACCAGTGATACAACCAGGAGCAGTGTGAGGAGTACCAAGGATTATAAGAGCCCTGGGAATGGAAATTAAGGGACTCTGGAGTACAGGTAGCTTTTTCACCAGTCCTCCCAGTCAAATGGAAGGGGTTTGAAAGGGCCAGTCAAATCTGGCAAATCAGCAAATGGTTGCAGGACTGGTGCCGCATCCAGGGGTTCAGCTACCTAGGCCATGGGACTTGCTTTGGAAAAATGGTCTATTGGGGGCTGATGGGGTCCATCTGTCAGAGAAAGGGAAGAGCATCTTTGGTCATAGGCTTGCCAAGACGGTGAAGAGGTCTTTAAACTAAAGTTGCTGGGAGAGGGAAACCTCAATCTATCTCACTCCTACCAGTTTGATGCCAATGCTACCAACAGTTGCCCAGAGCCTGGAGAAGGATCACAGGTCAGCAAGAGAGAGCCTGAAGAGCAGCACAAAGGAATTCCAGCCCTTCCAGCCAGTAAGTCAGCTTCACCGGGGGCCCATCTTAAATGCCTCTACGCAAATGCACATAGCATGGGGAATAAACAAGAGGAGTTAGAGACATGCATGTGCCTTATTGGCATCACGGTGACATGGTGGGATGGCTCCTATGACTGGAGTGTTGGAATGGAAGGATACAGGCTCTTTAGGAACGAAAGGCAAGGGGGACAAGGGGCCCTCTATGTCAATGACTATCTGGAGCTCTGCCTGGGGATGGATGAGGAGCCGACAGAGAGCTTATGGGTCAGGATTAAAGGGAGGGTAGGGACACATGACGTTATAGTGGGGGTCTGCTATAGGCTGCCCAGCCAGGAAGACCAAATGGATGAGGCCTTCTATAGACAGATAGGAGAAGCCTCACGTTCACAAGTCCTGGTCCTCATGGGAGACTTCAACCACGCTGATATCTGTTGGAGGGACAACATAGCAGGGCATAAGCAAACTGGGAGGTTCCTGGAAAGAGTTTATGATAATTACCTTCTCCAAGTGATAGAGGAGCCAATGAGGAGAGGTGCTATGCTGGACCTTGTTCTCACCAGCAAGGAGGGGCTGGTGGAGAATGTGAGGCTCAAGGGCGGCCTTGCCTGCAGTGGCCATGAAATGGTGGAGTTCAAGATCCTTAGGACACCAAGGACAGTGCACAACAAGCTCACTACCCTGGACTTCAGGAGAGCAAACTTTGGCCTCTTCAGGGAACTGCTTGGTAGAGTACCACAGGATAAAGCCCTGGAGGGAAGAGGGACCCAACAAAACTGGTTAATATTCAAGGATCACCTTCTCCAAGCTCAGGAGCGATGCATCCCAACAAAGAGGAAGTCAGGCAAAGACCCCAGGAAGCCTACGTGGATGAACAAGGAGCTCCTGGACAAACTCAAACATAAAAAGGAAGCCTACAGAGGGTGGGGAATACAGAGTAATTGTCCAAGCAGGCAGAGATCAGGTTAGGAAAGCTAAAGCCCTGATAGAATTAAATCTGGCCAGGGACATCAAGGGCAACAAGAAAAGCTTCTACAGGTATGTCGGTGGTACGAAGAAGACTAGGGAAAATGTGGGCCCTCTCTGGGAGGAAGTGGGAGACCTTGTTACCTGGGATTTGGAAACAGCTGAGGTACTCAACAACTCTTTTGCCTCAGCCTTCACTGGCAAGTGCTCAAGCCACACCACCCAAGTTGCAGAAGGCAAAGGCAGGGTCTGGGAGAATGAAGACCTGCCCACTGTAGGAGAAGATCAGGTTTGAGACCATCTAAGGAACGGGAAGGTGCACAAGTCCATGGGACCTGATGAGATGCATCCGCAGGTCCTGAGGGAACTGGCAGATGAAGTTGCTAATCCACTACCCATCATATCTGAGAAGTTGTGTCAGCCCACTGAAGTTTCCACTGACTGGAAAAGGGGACACATAACCCCCATTTTTAAAAAGGGAAAAAAGGAAGACCCAGGGAAGTACAGGCCAGACAGTCTCAACTCTGTGCCTGGCAAGATCATGGAGCAGATCCTCCTGGAAACAGTGCTAAGGCACATGGAAAATAAGGAGGTGATTGGTGACAGTCAACATGGCTTCACTAAGGGCAAATTGTACCTGACAAATTTGGTGGTCTTCTACAACGGGGTTACAGAGTTGGTTGATAAGGGAAGAGCAACTGATGTCATCCGCCCGGACTTGTGCAAAGCACTGGATGCTGTCCCACATGACATCCTTGTCTCCAAACTGAAGAGATGTGGATATGATGGATGTACCTTATCCACTTTTTTGGTGACATGGACAGTGGGATTTAGCACACCTTCAGCAAGTTTGCCAACACCAAGTTGTGTGCTGTGGTCAACATGCTGGAGGGAAGGGGTGCCATCCAGAGGAACCTTGACAGGCTTGAGAGGTGGGCCCATGCTAACCTTGTTGAAGTTAACAAAGCCAAGTGCACATGGGTCAGGGGAATCCCAAGTACAGGCTGGGCAGTGCTGAGGAGAAGGACTTGAGAGTATTGGCTGATGAGAAGCTCAACATGACCCATCAGTTTGCACCTGCAGCCCAGAAAGCCAACCGTAACCTGGGCTGCATCAAGAGTGGTCAGCAGGTCGATGGAGGTGATTTCTGCCCCTCTACTCTACTCTGGTGAGACCCCACCTAGAGTACTGCGTTCAGCTCTGGGGCCCCCAACATATGAAGGACATGGAACTGTTGGAGCAAGCCCAGAGGAGGGCCACAAAAATGATCAGAGGGCTGGAGCACCTCTCCTGTGAAGACAGGATGAGAGAGTTGGGGTTGTTCAGCCTGGAGAAGAGAACAGGGGAGACCTTATAGCAGCTTTTCAGTACCTGAAGGTAGCCTACAAGAAAGCTGGAGAGGGACTTTTTACAATGGTATGTAGTGATAGGACGAGGGGTAATGGCTTTAAACTGAAAGAGGGTAGATTTAGATTAGATATAAGGAAGAAATTCTTCACTATGAGGGTGGCGAGGCACTGGAACAGGTTGTCCAGAGAAGTTGTGGCTGCCCCATCCCTGGAAGTGTTCAAGGCCAGGTTGGGTGGGGCTTTGAGCAACCTGGTTTAGTGGAAGATATCCCTGCCCATGGCAGGGGGGTTGGAACTAGATGTTCTTTAAGGTCCCTTCCAATCCAAACCATTCTGTGATTCTATGATTCTAAAGTGCAACATGCTTTATATCCTAGGGACAAGCTGTCATGCAGAGCACTGTATCATTCTCATTTTAAGGTCTTCCGCTAAAGGAGTATTAGTCTTGACAGGGTTTTCCCTTCTATCTAGTTAGAGACAGAGCAAACCTGCTGAGATGCAGGATTTTACATCTTATAATTCTCTCCTACAGGGAGGGAAAAAAAAAGAGATCTCATCAAAATGATGATCCCTTGACAATCAGTTCTGAGAATCTGGTCTCCCTGCTGTTAACAGGCAGTGCTAACAGCAATGCCATGCTACAGTATAAGCTTTTCTTTAAATGAAAGGACTCTTGCATTCTCTAGGGAGGCAGCTGTATCAGAAAGCTCCACCTTCCCCAATGGTTCTCAGACTGCCCTACTATCAAGGTAGAGCTACAACCTTCTCTGCATGTCTGCCTTCAGTCGTCTCCCCCTCCCTCTATTTATTCCATTCCTTCATCTATCTTTCTTAAGTGCCTGCAGCTGAAGTCTGTTCTTGCTGGACACATAGCATTTATCCCAATTAAAAATTAAATACATTGGCACCATTATTTTCTTGGCCATTTGTTAGACACTAGAACGATATCGGTTGATACTGAGAAATTCTCATTGATGTGTAAGGTCAGGGCTTGAACTGAATGTTTGTCATAAAACTTTGCTTTCACAACTACAAGAGGAATAAGAATTTTAAATTAGTCTTTTGTATGAACTACATATTCTGATCTCTTGTTCCAGAAAGTAGCTGAACCTCATGTCTAGGGGTGTAGAGCAGGTAGGGAACACTTCAATATCTGCATATATGTGTGTATGTATATGCGTGTATGTGTATACCGATACATGTAAAAGTAAATTAAAAATGAAGGTTGGAGAAAAAAAGTGAATCTTGAAGTTTAGAGGGGGAAAAAGCCATGTTTAGCTCAGCATGAAAAGACTGTAAGTGCAGTTTCTTATCCCTTTACCTTCAATTGACTATTTTGGTTTTTTAATCTTCCATTTTGCATTCAAATTCCCACACTAGTCCATGTCTGAGTGTCACCTGACAGCACAGGGACAGGCATATTGTTTTAAGGATCTTTGGTAGAATGAGGAGTGGACATAGGGTTGTAGTTATACTTAGAGCTTATTATTACATAAAAAAATTTAATAATCATAGAATCATAGAATGTCTGGGGTTGGAAGGGACCCCTAGAGG
>JADKXX010002921.1:0-63282 GCA_017310255.1 Butorides virescens | reverse complement strand
TAGTACTTAGTGTAACTTTTTTACTATCTAGAGTATTTAGTTACCTAGACTTTTAGTCTTTTATCTTAAAAAGTAAATCAAGCTTGCAAGCTTCCTTCAAGCCAAAAAAATTACTTACTTTCTCCCAGTATTATAAAATGTTTCACTTGAAAACTCAAGAAACTTTACCTCTCTCCTTTTCAAGTAGAAAAACTCCTTTTTTTTCTTTTTTTTTTTTTCTTTTAATGTTATCTGATTTCCATAATGCATTTTGCATCTTGAAATCTCTTTGTTGCTAGCTGGCAGAGACACTGGAAATTCAAAGAATGTTCTTTGTACTTGCAGTAGAATGGATTCTCAAACTAGTATTTCCCACTGTGCTACTTCTGAACAAAACAGTGGGTCAAGAGGTAAAAGGTAACAATGTCACCTGGCCTGCATCCTGGCAACCTGGAAAAGGGTGCCTCTTCTTGCCAAAGCCTATTTGGTTAAACCTGAGGGGACCTGTCTTTTTGCTGATGTGAAAACTCAGAGAAGACCTCATCTCTGCTCACCAGCACACGCCTCTGCCTTTCAGAGACTTTATTCAGCTATCTAGCTCAGGATGCTTCTCATTCTTGGTTTGCTTTAAATATATTTTTTTAGAACTTAAAATTAATTTAATTTGCAAAGTTTGAGGCTCACATATTTTTAAGTTATATAAAGAAGTCCCATGAGAAGATTCCAAGGCCCTGATTTAGTGTTTGTGTTCCTTGGCAGACACTTCCTTTTAGGCTGTGAGTACTGCTGCCTTGCCAAGGCTGTCTCCCACTTCCTCTCTTTCCTAAAGTTTTGCTAAACATAGATAAACAATAAACTCATATTAAGATGATTCTCTGACGGCACTAAACTCTTGCCAGTAGCACAGCATGTCTTCGTCAGAACAGTTACATTTTTGAATAACAAATGCTGATACACCCCTCTTCAGAGGAACTGAAAACAACAACAGGGGGAACTGGGAAATAAACTGAGTTTTGCCCATGTCAGTTTAGTGATGCGCTCATTTTCTCTTCCAGTACTAAGTTAGTTACCCCTCTAATGCCTTCACATTGTTTCATGTTGGATTTTTTGGGTGGAATTATCTATCTTAAAAAAATATCACTTGAAAATGTGATTCTCTCCCTGACTTCCCATTTTATGTCCTTCCTGCAATGTGGTTTCAGGACTGTGTGAAGATTGCCTTGAATCAGCCTAACATGAGGTGTCTTGGCTGGGAAAGGGGTTCTGGCACTGGTTTATGACATCACAGCCCTGATGTAACACGTCCCATTTTCCCCATGCACCCACCAGGTGGCTGCCTGTAGGCTCTTTGGTACATGGAAGTCCTTTCACCTAGGTGGAGCTGCATGTGTGATCAGGGCTGTAGCAAACATGACTTTTAGAGGAAAGTGTCAATGTATTATTAGGATTGCAAATTTTTTGTTATCAAATCTGTGGTAAGGATTTTTTTTTTCATCCTTGCTTTACGTTATAAGGTTTTTTTATGCAAAAAGTACAGGCTTAAGGTGTGTCACTACTTCCCATTTTATTTTGTTATAAAAGGGAGTTTGTTATATAAGAACTAGAATATCGTACTGTGTACTGTTTGGATAAGGATCTTTGCACAAGAGTTAGAAGGGCTCATTGAAAGAGCTTTAACCTAGATTTGAAGGGAGAAACAGATAAAATGAGGCTCGCTAGAGAGAAGCCTGGAGATGGCACACCAATGTTTGGGGAACAGTGTGCTAGTGAGGTCCTTCAGTATTCTGTCTCAGTGGAGGTAGGGGATGGAGATCCATGCGGCAGCAAAGATGCAAGGGTTATGGATGTGTTAGAAACCATGCAAGTGCCTGAGAATGGTCACATAGGAATTACGCCTTCTCCCCCCAGAAAGCTGGTGAGATCAATAGCCCAACTGAAGTGCATCTACACTAATGCATGTAGTATGGGCAACAAACAGGAGGAGCTGGAAGCCATTGCGCAGTGGGAAAACTATGATATAGTTGCCATCATGGAAACATGGTGGAATGGCTTGCACAACTGGAGTGCTGCAATGGATGGATAAAGACTCTTCAGAAGGGATAGGCAAGGAAGGAGAGGCGAGGGGGTAGCCCTGTATGTTAGGGAGGGTTTTGACTGTCTGGAGCTTGATGATGGTGATGATAAGGTTGAGTGTTTATTGGTAAAGAGTCAGGGGGACGGCCAACAAGGCAGATTTCATGGTGGAAGTCTGTTATAGACCACCCAACCAGGAAGAAGAGGCAGATGAAATATTCTATAAGCAGCTGGGAGAACTCTCATGATCACTACCCCTTGTTCTCATGGGGGAATTCAACTTCCCAGACATCTGTTGAAAATACAATACAGAAGAGATGAAACAGTCTAGGAGATTCCTGGAGTGTGTGGAAGATATCATCCTGACACAGCTGGTGAGTGAGACAAGTGGGGAAGGCGCCTCACTGGACCTGTTGCTTGTGAACAGAGAAGGACTGGTGGGTGATATGATGGTTGGATAGTTTTTGATTCTTGGAGAAGGAAGGAGGGTAGTCGGCAGAACTGCCAGCTTGGTCTTCTGGAGGTCAGCCTTTGTCCTGTTTAGGAGACTGGTTGGCAGAGTTCCTTGGGAGGCAGTCCTGAAGGGCAAAGGAGTCCAGGAAGGCTGGACATTCTTCAAGAAGGAAATTGTAAAGGCGTAGGAGCAGGCCATCCCCACGTGCCAAAAGAACAAGCCAGTGGGGAAGAAGACTGTCCTGGCTGAACAGAGAGCTTTGGCTGGAACTCAGGAAAAAAAAAGGAGACCTTCCTATGACCTTTGGAAGAAGGGGCTGGCCACTCAGGACGACTACAAGAATGTAATGAGGTTATGCAGGGAGAAAATGAGAAGGGCCAAAGCCCAACTAGAACTTAACCTGGCTACTGCCATAAAGGCCAATTAAAAATATTTCTATAAATACGTTAGCAATAAATGGAGGGCTAAGGAGAATCTCCATCCTTTATTGGATGCAGGGGGAAACATAGCGACAAAGGATGAGGAAAAGGCTGAGATACTTAAAGTCTTCTTTACTTAAGTCTTTAATAGTAAGACCAGTTGTTCCTGGAGTACCCAGCCCCCTGAGCTGGAAGACAGGGACAGGGAAAAGAATAAGGACCCATAATCCAAGGGGAAATGGTCAGTGACCTGCTACACCACATAGATACACACAAGTCTATGGTGCTGGATTTGATCCACCCAAGGGTACTAAGGGAGCTGGTGGTGGAAGTGTTTACCAAGCCACTTTCTACCATTTATCAGCACTCCTGGTTAACTATGGCAGGTTCCAGTTGACTGGAGGTTGGCAAGTATGACGTTTATCTACAAGGAGGGTCGGAAGGAGGATCCAAGGAACTTCAGGTCTGTCAGTCTGACCTTGGTGCTGGGGCAGGTTATGGAGCTGATCATCTTGAGTGCCATCATGCAACTCATACAGGAAAACCAGGTGATCAGGCCCAGTCAGCATGGGTTTATGTAAGGCAGGTCCTGCTTAACTAATGTGATCTCTTTTTATGACAAGGTGACCTACTTAGTTTATGAGGAAAAGCCTGTGGATGTTGTCTACCTAGGCTTTAGTAAAGCCTTTGACACCATTTCCCACAGCATTCTGTTTGAGAAACTGGTTGCCCATGGCTTACACAGGTGTAATCTTTGCTGGGTAAAAAACTTACTGGAAGGCCAGGCTCAAAGAGTTGTAGTGTAGAGACTTAAATCCAGTTGGTGGACAGTCACAAGTGGTGTTCCCCAGGGCTCAGTGTTGGGGCCAGTTCTGTTTAACATCTTTATCGGAGATCTAGTGCATCCTCATTAGGTTTGCAGATGACACAAAACTGTGTGGGAATGTTAATCTGCTTGAGGGTAGACAAGCTCTATGGAGGGATCTGGATAGGCTACATTGATGGGTTGAGGCCAATTGCATGAGATTCAACAAGGATCTGTGCCAGGTCCTGCACTTGGGTCACAACAACCCCATGCAACACCACAGGCTTGGGGAAGAATGGCTGCAAAGCTGCCTGGTAGAAAAGTACCTGGGTGTGTTTGTCAATAGCCAGCTGAATGTAAGCCAGCAGTGTGCCCAGCTGGCCAAGAAGGCTAAGAGCATCCTGGCTTGTATCAGATCATCCCTCTGTACTCAGTACTGGTTAGGCCACACTTTGAATATTGTGTTCAGTTTTGGGCCCCTCACGACAAGAAGGACATTGAGGCACTGGAGTCTGTCCAGAAAAGGGCAATGAAGCTGGTGAGGGGTCTGGAGCCCAAGTCTTATGAGAAGTAGCTGAAGGAACTGGACTTGTTTAGCCTGGAAAAAAGGAGGCTGAGAGGAGACCTTATTACCCTCTGCATCTACCTGAAAGGAGGTCATAGGGAGGTGGGTGTCAGTCTCTTCTCCCAGGTAATGGGTGACAGGAAAGGATATGGCCTCAAGTTGTGTCAGGGGAGGTTTAGATTGGACATTAGTAAAAAATTCTTTACTGAAAGAGTTATCAAGCATTGGAACACGCTGCCCAGGGAAGTGGTTGAGTCACCATCCCTGAAGGTATTTAAAAGATGTGTTGATGTAGTACTTAAGGACATAGTTTAGTGGTGGACTTGGCAGTGTTAGGTTAATGTTTGGACTTTGTGATCTTAAACATCTTTTCCAACATAAACGATTCTATGATTCTGTGGTTCTATAAGAAAAATTTCCTACCAAAATTCTGGTTAGATTTACTTGTCCACTTCCTGCAGTTTATGATGCCAGTTTATTCTTAAAAATAAAGAAAAAAAGGAAATTTGAAAGTCAACATTTTTAGCAGGATGATTATGATGATGATGATAATAATAATAATAAAAAGAATACAGTAATAGTAGTAATAATAATAGATTTTTTTGTGTATGTGTTTCAAGATAAGAAAAGAACTTATTTAAATTGTTGTCTCAAAAACATCCCAAATAAATTTAGGATGTTCAAAACAATAAAACAGTATATTAATTGTGAAAAAAAGAAACTGCTTTTTGGTGTTGATCCAAGATGAAAAAAATTTAAAATGAAAAAGTATGATTTTAAGAAATATAAAACATCTAGACTTCTTTTTTTTTGTCTCCACAGATTGGTAATTTAATTTTGTAATTTGCATCTTTAAGTTCATGTACCTTTAAAATGACTATTGTCTCATGAAATTTTTTTTGGTGGTAACAGCAAAGTTCATTTGTGGAGATACCAGCATTAATAAAATGTTCTTACTCTTCATAATATTTAAAAGACAGAATAGAGGATTTTTTACTGCATTAAAAATTCTGCATAACCTTTTAATGTTTTCCAGCACAACAAAACTGTGATCAGGTTGGAGTCAGCTGGATTTCCTATTTGAAGTATTTAAATGAGTTGATGGCAGGGCATAAATTGTTGGAATGTTTTGGTACTAGGAAAATTTATTTCCTGTCTGCATGTGTAAATAACTTGACCTTCTGATCACTGTCAAAAAAATTTTAAATTTATTTTAGAATCAGTGTAGAGGTCTGTCTTAGTTGACCTGAAACCTGAAGGTTTTTCTGTCTTTGACCTTCAGTTTGTATTTGCTGGAGCTTTTCTGTTCTTCAGTCTTTTTACCTTCCTACTTCAAAAAGCATTTCTGCAGCATGTCATATCACAGCATTATACTTTTTGTACACACCACATAATATATAGTATTCCTGAGAATCAACTCACTTACCTCTGCTTTACAGGTCAAGAAATTCAGAGATATTAGTCAAGAATCTTTAGAAGTAGCTCTGTCATTTGGATCTCTTTTACACAAAACCAAATATTTCTGCCTTCAGCTTGAACAAGATGCCTCAGTTCCATCTGTCAGCTCTTGATGCCTCTGGGGTCATGTAGATTGATCTTAAAATTTCCATACTGTAGCTGATACTTAAGGTTACTACCTTAAGGTTACTACCTTAAGGTTACTACTATCTGAAGTCACTGCCAGTCATGCAGTGGAGAGGTAGTTGAGCTGGAATATAACATGTACCATTGATTTTTCTGACCAAATTATTTGGAAGTATTCATTTCAGCTGGCAAAACTTAGAGCATGTTTATGGCTGCTGTATCTACCCCTGTTCTGCTCCTCTTACTCCTTGCCAGAGAGTAGGAGACAGAAAACATGGATGCGCATGTTTGTCTCAAGAAGACTGCTTAGAATTTGTTTTCAGCCCATGATATTCTTATGAATTGCTGTTTTCCATTCATTGCTTGATCAGAAAATTATTAATGAATAAAGTCCTCTGCATACTGAGGTCCAATGTCTATTTTTATCATGTTTTTCTACATTTGTTAAATTTGAATAGAAGTACCAATATGCATAAAATTAATACGTTTCCTGAGTCAGAAGCTAACTGACAATTATTTTGACCAGTGAAATATAATAAATGAAGACTTTAACTATTTTACTAGAATTAATCTGTTCTGTAGAAAAGGCTGTGGCTTTGATTATCTGTAAATTAATTCATGGAGTCTCTCATTATGTAAAGAAATGTTCCGTAGCAGGAATATCACTGGAGAGATATTAAATTATAAAATAAAAACTATAATAACTGAAATAGTAAGTGAATTAATACAGATTATATAAATAATTTCTTAGGTATAACCTTAATTTATAATTAAAAAGCTTTCTAGTCATACTACAGATGCATAACATTTCTATAATTAATGCAATGTGCATAAATACATCTAATTAGTTTACTTCCAAAATAATTTGTTGCATAAGCCAAAAATCACAATATTTAGCAGCAAGGTCAGATCTTTTTTTCTTATGGTACATTTTTCAACATCAGATGAAACAGTATTAAAAACAATAGTATGTATTTTTTCTCTAAAGTTGAAAAAAAACAATCATTTTTCTTTGATGAACATTTAAAGGCAAAATTGCAACCAAAAATATGATTTTCTGGTTTTTTTAGCAGTCTAGATGTTGTTCAGACTATTCTGGAAGGATGAATATGTGTCTAGAGCAGAGCGTAATCTGTGAAATTCATTCTATTAAGACTGGAATGTCTAAAGACCTTCTTTCTCAGCGCTAAAAAGCAAAGCTGATTTTTCAGTGTGGCAGTCCTCCCTCTGTAAGTAATTCCCAGAAACGTACATTAGCATTCTAGCACTTTACCCTCTTTCCCAATGAGCTAATCAAGCTCGCTCTCTCCACCAGGCTGGGAAAAAGAAAAGTGTACACTTGTAGATAATAGGAATGTGCTTGGAGTGACAGTGCTGTGAGGGTGCTGTGTGCATAACCAAGCACCTAGTATTTGCCAGAAAGTCCTTGACTATAAATTGTTTGTTGGGATTGTCTGGAAGGGGTTTTGTGATTTATTGGGGTAAAATACATTTACAGCTGTCTAACCTCATGAAGACTTCAATACCTGGAGCACAGAGAATGTTAATATTGTCAGACTAAACATGGAGAAGTATTTAGCCAGTGAGGCTAGGGTCTAGATGGCAGGCAATGGCAGGGAGGAGGGAGAAAAGATTAGGTCTCAGATTTGGCAGTAATGGCTACTTTCTACTATTCATTAGTTCGGATAGAATGAGAGAGATTTCTTTCTCTTAGATAAGAGGCTTGAAATATTTTGTCTCTTGTTCTAGCACCTAATTTTAATGTGTTATTTGTGTTCCATGTATCAGCACAATGGGGAAAGACTATTGAAAACAAAATCTGTTTCTAGTCCCCTCTGAATCCAAGTGTATATGGACTCTCCAGCCTTTCCTCCTGTACCTGGGAAGGTTTTTATGTTGATAATTGCTCCAGCATGGGGTCCTTCCCACAGGATACATTCTTTCATTGATATCTCCAGTGTGGGTTCTTCCCATGGGATGCAGTTCTTCAAGAACTGTTCCAGCAAGGGTCCTTTCCATGGGGTGCAGTCCTTCAGGAACTGCTTAAGTCCTTTAGCACACACCTCAAGAGCCATAAACTTCTATCCTCATTCTCTACCCGCCTGGAAGATCATGGTGCTTTTTGAGAAGGTTCACCAAATGTTTGTGTAATGGATTTTGATCATGCAGGTGTTAGCATATTTGCACATGCAGCTCCATGTTTAGTACCTGTGTGGTTCAGAAAAGGTCTTAGTTTTACTTAAAAAAAACCAAAAACCCACAAGGATTAGTTCTCCAGTTCAATTACTAGCAGATTAGTTAGGAAACTGAGTGGATCTTGAAGAAAGCAAGAGGAAGTCGTAGCTGAGCAAACACTTTGCATATGCTATGTAGTGTGAACCAGTGGAGAGGGATAGGCACGAGCAAGGAAACCCTTGTCATTTGAAGCATTCCACTTCTCAATATTCTACAAATAGATGAATCACTCCAGTGGTTATTAAAGTAGCTATTAAAAGGAGAGTTCCTTTTGGTTACTATGAAGTTTAGAGGTTCCAGAGTGCTTACTGGTGGGGATTATAGTTTCAATAATTTACAGCATTAATGCTTCTTATCTCACTTATACAAAAGTATCATGCCAGTAATAAATTTATTCCAGAACATAACAGTATTTTGGTAGGGCAGTATTTAGGTAGGGCAGGGATCTCCCTCCTGCTCTACTCTGGTTGCAGTATTTCAGCACGGGGAACGTAGGGCCCTACAGCAACGGCACTCTGTTCACAGCAGGATGCATTGCAGACAGGAAAGTAGAGTGTATGGATGCATGTAGTAATTTAGTGGCACGGCTGCATGGGGGTTTGGTATTATACATCAGTAGTATGTAACTAGCCACTGCTCTGCAGACTGTAGCACGGTAAAAGTATCTCCTCCTCTTAGGCAAGATAAAGCTTTTCAGTGCTTGATAGGGAGGGAGGGAACATGAATACAAACCTGGTCCACTGCCACATTTTAGTCTTCCAGATATTATTTAACAAAAGAAATTTGTTGGTTTTGCCTTGTCCACATTGCTGACATCCTCTTAGTTGCAATTGTGAGGTGTTCTGCTGTGGATTGTTGTGAGAGGAGGTGCACGACAGGAAACCTGCTGGTTCTTGCCTTGGGGAAGTAGCTCACATTGTTTCCTCTGACAAATGCTTTCATGCTTATCCACAACTTTTCTGCCCCTGTAACTGCTAACATACTAATGTTTCTTACTGCATAAAAATACCATTAAAAACAAGAAAAAAAGCTCTGTACTGCTAATCAACATTATATACTGGAAAAAAAGAGAACTTAGATGAAATACAGGGCCAGTTTCCCAGTGAACCTGAAATTAGATGGAATGGGGGTTTTGTTTGTTTGTTTCTATGTGGTGGGGTTTTTTTGTTGTTATTGTTTACAAACACTGTATGATCAGCAGAAGACAACCTGCGCTATCTTAAAAAAAATATTTCAAACCACCATAGCCACCTACCAAGTTTTCTCTATAGAAAACAATTCTTATATTCCATAACTCTTTCTTCTATTTTTCTCCTGAGGGTAGGCTATAAAACTGAAATACTGTCTGTTTACAATCTCCTAATATTAAAATGTCTGAAGAGAAAATGTGGTAGCACTGGGTATTTTTCTGTAAGAAACACAAATATTCCTGCTGTGCTATATAGGAGATTTTTTTGGTTTTGTTGGTTTTATCTGTCTTTTTTGACTTTGGGATAAATTTCTGTTCAGTATTGTAAGTATGCCAAAGCCAATGGAAATAAATTCACAGTCAATTAGCAAACATTTTTTTTGAAAATATAGAAATAAATTCACAGTCAATTAGAAAACATATTTTTTTAAAATATAAGTATATATTTTTAGTTGGAAAGATTGCTCATTTTTCTTAGCTTTTTCAAATGTACTTTCTTTTGGCAAATTTTGTTGAAAATTTTCCAGGTTTCTTCCAAAAAACAATTACTTAGAAAAAATATGCATAATTGTGCTTTGAAAATGTGGAGGCTTTTCAGTAGTAGACTTGTGGTAATTGACTCTTTCATGTTTTCATTCATTGCAAATATAAGGTAAGTGTAATTTTAGCTGACTAGCGTAGTATTTTCAGCTAGCACTTTTCAACTGAGAGTACTGTTTTAGCCCAGGTGGCCAAGAAGGCCAAGAACATCCTGGCTTGTATTAGGAATAGTGAGGACAGCAGGACTAGGGAAGTGGTTGTGCCCCTGTACTCAGCTCTGGTGAGGCCACACCTCAAATACAGTGTTCAGTTTTGGGCCCCTCACTACAGAAAGGACATTGAGGCACTGGAGTGCGTCCAGAGAAGGGCAACAAAGTTGGTGAGGGGTCTGGAGCACAAGTCCTATGAGGAGTGACTGAGGGAACTGGGGTTGTTTAGCCTGGAAAAAAAAAGGAGGCTGAGAAGAGATCTTATCGCCCTCTACAACTACAGGAAAGGAGGCTGTAGTGAGGTGGGTGTTGGTCTCTTCTCCCAGGTAACAGGAGAAATGCCCTCAAGTTGTGTCAGGGCAGGTTTAGATTGGACATTAAGAAAAAATTCTTCACTGAAAGGGTTGTTAAGCATTGGAAAGGGCTGCCCAGGGGAGTGGTTGAGTCCCCATCCCTAGAGGTATTTAAAAGAAGGGTAGATAAGGTCCATAGTGACATGGTTTAGTGGTTGGATGGCAGTGCTAGGTTAACGGTTGGACTTGATGATCTCAAAGGTCTTTTCCAACCTAAATGATTCTATGATGCTATTTTGTTAATCTGTGGAAATTAGGTCGCATGTGATTGTGTAAATGTATCTTGCTGTTTATTCATAAAACAGGACTTTTCTTTTTTTGATGAGTGTTAAATATAGTTCAGCTTGCTGCCAGTTTTTTATGAAAAGAGTGCAGAAATAACCAACATTTGTGGTTCTGCAATACCAGTTGCTTCCCAGATCAAGATTCCAGTATGATCTCATCCTTACATGTTTGGCTTCTAATTAACTCAGTATATAAAAAAAAAAAAAGATGGCTCTCAAATCTCAAACCATGAAGCAACTTACTGTTACTAAGGAATATTTGTACTTAGGCCATCATCTCAGCAACACTTTTCACTCCACTGAGAAAGATGTATGGAGTCCAGTCCATAAATATGGAAAAAATAATTTTTGTTTTGTTGTGGCAAAAGCAGTTTACTGGTCAATTGTCTTCAAGAAACTTTGGAGAATCTTGCACTGGGTTGTAACTCCCTTAAAAAGAGTGTCATGCAAGACATTGGAAAGAGACAGCTAGTAAAAACAAACATTTATCAGTTCAAAAAACCAAAAGCAGAATTCATAACTATGCATGCCTATATACACACTGTCTATAACAGAGCATGAATGCCATGTTAAAAGGCTGTGAAATGAATACGCTCCCAAGGCAGAAAGCAAACTTTGGAGAAAATGCTGAAGGTGAAATCCTGGCAGAATTCTCCTTGACTTAAACAGATCAGCATTTTACATTCATCATGTGCTCAGATTGTACTTTGAAATACTTTTCATATGTTATTGCTAAAGATATGCTTAGGTTGCCATGTTTCAGTTAAGGAGGATTTAAATCACAGTGCCTGACCTTTTCCTGGTCAAACCAAAATGACCTCTGTAATTGGTTTGGTTTTTTATATTACATTGACTATATTTTTCTGGTCATTTGTGACAGAGTGAAAAATACCTTATCGCTTCTTGTCTTTCTTCTAGTGCTTCAAGAGAATAAAATACAAAGCTTGATAACAGTACCTACTCTTTGACAAAATGCACATCAGGTAGGGAAGAAGTTACAAAAAAACCAAAACTGATGGAAGCCAATAGTCAGTCAGTCTCTGTGTTATGTTGAGGTAAGATTACTGCATGCTCTAATACGCAGTTTTTCTTTACTTGTCAGTAGTAAATTTGCCCTCAAATTTTACATTCAGAGAAAATGGTATGTTCTTATCTGGTTCTGAGATGTTTGCTTTCATGTATGAACTAATTTCAACCACTGAATCAGTTCATTTACTTCTTAATGTAATATTTCTGACATCTGCAATGAGATTTTAGACAGTAACTATGACATTTTTTACTGAAGATAGTTAACATTTTGTATGTCATGCAAATTAGCTTATTGATGTTGAATTTGTACATCCCATAGCTGGTTTACTCAAAAGCTGATCTTGTTTCCAGTGCGTGAGAACAGGAGGGAGGAAGAGGAGGAACAAATGACCTGTTAGTTCAGTGATGCAGCTTCAAGGTGTAGTCTTGTGTGTTTGTTGTTGCTGTATCTAGAATGAACCTATACAGCAAAGGTGACATGTATACACTTGGACCTTGTTTGTTCTATAAAAGGAAGATAGATTTTCACTAAACCTCACACTTGTGACTGATTTAAGAAACTGTTGTCAGGTCCTTCTAGCACCACATTGAGCTGTAAGTGTAGCTAGAGTCACGGTCTCCAGTTGCTATGCTTCCACCAGTTACCTGTAAGCTGTCTTTGACAAGCATACAGTTCATTTGTGTAATTAAAATCAATCAGATGAGTAACATTTCAAAATAAACAATGTGTTTTCCCTTTCATATCAGTACAAATTAGGCTTAATGCAACTAAGGTCAGTATAGTTGTAGTTGCAATAGGATTGATCTCCATGAAAGCATGGTCAGGTCCTTATTTTGATTTGTCTGCTGGATGATAAAGTATAGAACCTTCATCTCTGGATTTGATTTAGCTGATGAGTAATATAAAATCAACCCTAAATTGTATACTTTATGTTCAGATTTAACTGAAGAATGGTAAAGAGATTCATAAAATATTTGTATTATTAAAATATGTAAGGCAAATTTTGATAGGATTTTATATTAGGAAGAGGTCTGGTGCATTTCTTCCTTCTCCAAAGGAGAAAGCCTGAAAATCACTCATCTAAGAAATCAGTATCATATTACTTTCTATGTCAGAAATTCTAACTTCTGTCTCCACTGAAAAAAGCAACCCAGATCTCTCCGATATTATATGATACATGCCCATAAGCAATGATTTTAAAACAGAAAGCCCCTCTAAATTCCTGCTATGTGCATTTGGTGTTTCAAATAATTCGGTCCTAACATTTATTCAGAATCTCTTTTCAGTACAGAGGTCTTAAGAAATGAAGTATAAGCTACTCAGCCATTTTTGCTCATTTGGATTTATTCAGTGATCATTCTGTCAGTATTTTCATTTATTGAAAATCAGCCAATTCTTCCTTTTATTCTTCAGGTATATTAGGGCTGATCTCACTAAAATCAAATACTAAAGAATCAAACTCTGTGACTCCAAGTTTTATTCATTATTATAATAAAGGAAGTTTATATTTGTCAGTCTGTTTTGGCTTTACAAAATATAACTTTTACTTTATTGTAAAGGGAGAAAAGAAGTATCTTTCTTAGCAGGTTTTGCCATTTAACATGCATTAATGACCTCCGAACTGCTTATCATACTGGAAAATCTATGTCCATAATATACTCTTCCTCACGGGAAAGATAACAAACTTATCTGGTAAATTTGATGGTGCATGCTACTTTAATAATTGCAAGGCATTAAATAAAGCTTCGGGGAGTTTAAAAACATTGTAAAATATTTAACATGGTATATTATTGGGACATCAATTAAAGTTAATCCAGCAAGCTGAAGGGCAATTTAAAAATGACACTCACCCTGCAGTGTCATAGTTTTTCAGTTTTGACTAACTATCCATTTATTACTCAACAAAGGGCAGAAGAGGCTTAGTAATTCAAAATGTAATTGGTTTTCATAGAGAACAAAGGAGGAGGAAGAATTGGGTAAGGTTTAGCATACACATGCTAATGTGTTGTCCTCTGTGTATGCAGAGGCACAGCTTAGTATGGCTTGATGCCAGAAATCTCACAGCCCTTGCATTAATGTGTTAATAAATATTTATGTTTTCATATATTAGACCATATCCCAAGGTAAATATTATTTATTCTGTTTGGCTTAGAGATGCACTCTTTCTGCTGAAAAGATAAAAAAAAAAAAGTTTAAAAAGCTGTGCCTAAAAATTTAAAAACAATGTATTTCCAAACAGCTGGTCATGGAACTGTTTGGACATTGCATTTTTCTCCAGTTTTTTTAAGTTGCCTTTAAAAATAATAATCTTGCACTAAAGTTCTGTAACGTATGAGCTATTCTAGGATTTCCTTTGATGTCCTCATTAAAGTTTTAAGATAACAAATGTTTTTTGAAGACAGAATTATATAAAAAGAAAAACAACATTTTTTTTTTTTAATCCCAGTAATCTCTTGCAAATATTTTTAGTGCCTGGAATAGTACATGTACTCATCATTCACATTTTCAGTCCTTTAAGACCAAGAAATCAGTGGAATGATTCCTGAACATAAAGTTAAGCATGTCCTTGAAGATTTAGTCTTTCAGCACATCAGAATGACTTTCTTCAAGACGTGCCTACTCTATATGTGTTGGGGGCCTTTTTTATGGCCCAGTTCAGAACATTAGAGGACAGATAATGGTATTGGTTTACCATTGTTACAATCCAAAAGACTGTTAATCATGAACTTCTTCATCTATATTTTGACAAGTCAGAGCTTCATCTCTGATCAGGCTCTGAAAAAATATTGGTTCTGAAGTTGCAATATGAATTTTGTTTCTGGAAAATGACTTCAACTTCTTACTCTAACAAAATTAGGAAGAATTTGTTATTCATTTCTTTATTTAACAAGGGACAGTATAAGCACCTGAGTCAGCAAAAATAAACATAGAATCATAAAACCATAGAATCATTTAGGTTGGAAAAGACCTTTAAGATCATCAAGTCTCCCCTCAACCTCCTTTTCTCCAGGCTAAACAACCCCAGTTCCCTCAGCTGCTCCTCATAAGACTTGTGCTCCAGATCCCTTTACCAGCTTTATTGCTCTCCTCTGACCACACTCCAGTGCCTCAATGTCTTTCTTGTAGTGAGGGGCCCAAAACCGAACACAGTATTTGAGGCACAGCCTCACCAGTGCTGAGCACAGGGGACAATTGCTTCCCTTGTCCTGCTGGCCTCACTATTCTTGGTACAAGCCAGGACGCTGTTGGCTGCCTTGGCCAGCTGGGCACACTGCTGGCTTATATTCAGCTGGCTATTGACAAACACACCCAGGTACTTTTCTGCCAGGCAGCTTTGCAGCCATTCTTCCCCAAGCCTGTGGTGTTGCATGGGGTTGTTGTGACCCAAGTGCAGGACCTGGCACAGATCCTTGTTGAATCTCATGCAATTGGCCTCAACCCATTGGTGCAGCCTGTCCAGATCCCTCTGTAGAGCCTTTCTACGCTCAAGCAGGTTAACACTCCTGCCCATTTTGTGTCATCTGCAAAGTTACTGAGGATACACTTGACCCCCTCATCCAGATCATTGCTAAAGATATTAACCAAATAAGTTTGGTTTTCTTATTTAAAATCTGGTCAAAATTTTCTCTTAAAATATCTACTTGTAAGAATGGATGTTGGAATTCTTAAAGAGTTAAGTTCTAGGAAAATTTTTCTTCCCCTTGTTTTTTTCTTTAAATATTTTTTTTTTAATATTTATTCCTCTTTTACTGTCTCTTTACCTTACAAGCATACCCACAGGTTGAGTTGGATGTCTACAAATGGAATTGCTATTCTTAATTCCAAATTATGTTTTCAGGGTATAAAGAATAAAGCATTTAGTATGAATATCAGATAGAAACTTTGTTTTCCATGTACATTTCCTCCATTGTCAGGCTAATTCTTCTTAAAATTCTTTGAGCAGAATCTGTCCAGATGTTTCTTTGTGAAACTAAAATACACTACTTCAGTCCACAGAGAGACAGATTGTCATTTGCTGAGGAGCAGAGCTTTGTTTCTGTATTTGGGACCTGAAAAGTCAGATTGGCATAGAGAGAAGAAAATGAGCAATATAATGGCTAGGGGGGGGTGGTTTCAGGAGTATTGTTTTTCTTTTTAAATGTAAGAATTAGAAAGAGGTCTTCATAGAACCTGAGGCAGCAGTGAAAGTGACAGAAAAAAAAAAAAAAATGGAGGACACAAAATGTGTTTTGAGATTCCAAACCTGCTGGATTTACATTGTTCTTGAGTGGCTACCTGACACAAGTTATTTATGAATGACAGGTAGAGTTCATGGAGAAATAGATCTGAGAACTAAAAATGCACCAAGAAGTGATGATGAAAGTCAGAAAAATGTTTCTAACATGATAGGAAGATGAGTTATTTGTACAATCTCCACTCTTAAAATTTACTAAAAAGAGAGGCTACAGGGTAAACTCTTAAGAAAGTGTGATGCGCTGAAGAATGTGATCACATGAACAAGTCAGGAGGAAAAAGGCAAATCAAGGGGAAAAAAATTACAAAAGAAGGAACAAGAGAGACTTCTCTGAAGAGTGTGTAGGCAAAATTGTCAGTCAGAAAGTGAAGTGCTAAGGAACAAGAATAAATTAATTAGCTAGACCCATGGGAAGATGATGACAGTAACAGAAGGCTGTGAAAGAAGAGGCAAAGATAACCAGGAGGTTTCCAAAAAGTCAGTTAAGATTCCTCTCAGACCTGAGAAGATTTGAGTGACTTACATCAACCCTGAGAGATGAAGCTGTCTGTAACCGAGGACTTCTCTTTTGAGAATAATCAAGTTTTACCTGGAAGACTAAGAAACATGAAGTGTTGGCCACTGAGATGAGCCACACAAAATCTGGAATTATCAGGTTGGAAATATATATGCTAAATGGGATTATTCATGTAAGGTGTAAAACTTGTTATAAAGTAAGGAAGAGCAGTCACGAACAGAGCACAAGGTATTACACAGAAGGGACTGAAATACTAGCACAATGAATAAAGTAACAGCATCTATTGATGAAATAAATGACTCAAACAAAAAAAAAAAAAAAAAACCAAAACCAAACCAAACCAAACCAAGAAGCCATAGTATAATAAAACAAGCTTGGTACAGGTCAAATTATTTTGAGGAAAAGGTTAAATATCTTATAGCAAGGTATATAAAGATTGTGTTAAACAGTTTCAGACTCAGATCAGGATATGAACAGAGATCCTTTGATATTATCTGGCTTTTCTAGGAAGTAAAAATCAGATAAAACTGACTAATGGAAAAATCATAATAACACAATTCAGTGCCCTTGAATGTGAAATTTATAGATTTTTTTTCTGTCAGTCAGTAAAAAGGGATTGCATTTTTAGACTTTGTTTTGGTAGTCATATTGTAGAAAAACTAAAAAAAAAAAAAAGGAGGTTAGAAAATTATGGGAAGATAATCAGCCCTTTCAGTTTAAATTAAATACAGTGACAGAAAAAAATAGACCTACCATTGTACCTGCACAATGCAAAATCCATCTCCACTTTACAAATTTTATATTTTCTATTTGATGATGATCTCATGGCATCAGAGAAGATCATACATAAAAAGGATGAAAATTATCAAAATTACTTCTCATGAGCTACACTTTTTAAAAAATGGACCTTGCAATCATGCATGCTTCAGATCTGAAATTTCTTCTTTAGCCAAAAGGATGATTTTTGCCCTAACAAATATAGAGAAACATTCAAAGGTTAAGTAATGAATTCTTCTCTGGGAAAAAGATGTATACAGTAACTTGAAAGAAATATTTATGTCAAGTGGTTCTTGACACACAGCATACCCCCACACCCCACCCCACCCCCCCCAAGTAATCCATACGTATTAAATTTTGGTCTGTTAACAACATTAAGTGAAATGAGGAACATACCTGAAATGGTAATGAGCTGATATTTTAGTTTGTAGCCATATTAAGTTTATGGGATCAATATTTAGGAAAACAGAACAAGGCTGAAAGGAAAATGTGGTGGGTTGACCCTGGCTAGACACCAGTGCCCACCCAAGCTGCTCTATCACTCCTCTCCTCAGCTGGACAGGAGAGAGAAAATACAGCAAAAGGCTCATGGGTCAAGATAAGGACAGGGAGAGATCACTCATCAATTACCATCACAGGCAAAACAGACTCAACTTGGGGAAATTAGTTTAATTTATTACCAATCAAATGAGAGTAGGATAATGAGAAATAAAGCCAAATCTTAAAAACACCTTCCCCCCACCCCTCCCTCCTTCCCAGGTTCAACTTCAGTCCCAGTTTTCTCTACCTCCTGCTGCCAAGCAGCACAGGGGTGCAGGCAATGCGGGTTATGGTCAGTTCATCACACATAGTTTCTGCTGCTCCTTCCTCCTCAGGGGGCCGACTTCTTATACTCTTCCCATAGTCCAGCATGGGCTCCCTCCAATGGGAGACAGTCCTCCATTAACTTTTCCAGCGTCCTTCCCATGGCCTACAGTTCTTCATGAACTGCTCTAACGTGTGTCCCTTCTATGGGGTGCAGCATCTCAACCCACAAGGCTTTAGTTATATTTTCTCTCCCCTGTTGTAGAGAACCATTACTGAATGTAGTTTGTCTCGATGTTGCCATTGTACCACCACTTCCCACCACTCAGAAGATCCTGCCCTCACGGTCTGCAGACGAACAACACCATGAGCCTGCGCAAGGCCCGAGGTGCAAAAAAGGTAGAAGGCATCCTAAGGAGACAGCACGTATGGCACGAACTGCATGTATGCCAGTGTGATCTGTGCATGAGCAAGGGACCCCAACCCCTATAAAAGGAGTGTGTGCGCTCCAGCAGGGGGGCTCTTTCCTGTCTTTGTCCCTCCTCTTCAGACCTCTTGGAACCTGCCTCGATGAAGCCAGAATCGCGTGGACTGAACGTAGCAGACGGGGGCAAAAGAGCGTGAACTACACCACAGACAGAGGTGCCGGACCATCGCTGGACCCGGGGCTGTGGCAGCTAGTCCGCTCGTTCTGTCTCTCTCTTTCTCTCTCTCTCTCACCCCATCCTCCCTGATGTAAACCCGCTCCCTTTCTAGCTCTCCTTTTCTCTTGTCTCCCTTTTTTATTTTTTCCCTGGTTCTTCCCCTTTGCCTTCCCCCATTCACCTCCTCTGTTACCTCCTCACATGGTTCCCTCCTCCCTCCACATCGAAAATAAAGTTGAAAGGTTGTACATTTGACTGGATTTAGTGTCTTAATCTGTCCTTGGGATTGTATCGAAACCTCCCCGACATTGGATCGGGACACCTGTCCAGCTGAGGAGGAGGAGTGATAGAGCAGCTTTGCTGGGCTCCTGGCATCCAGCCAGGGTGAACCCACCACAGCCAGAAAGAATAGCTGTATGGCATGGCACTACTGCTTCACTGTTTGAAATCTAAATATGGTTTGGATAATTGGACAAGATGACTCTGTCTACTGCTAGACAACTGAGTAAAAATAAAAGCGTTCCTTTGTTCCACGTGTTGGCTTTTAACTTAGATTATATTTTAATACAAATGATCTATTTGGCACATACAGATGTTTGTAAATTAATCTAAAACCCCAGCCCCTTTATCTTAGAGTGATAACAAGGTTTCCCTCTGTCAGTTCGCTTCTGGCAGCAATTCTATACATTGGACTTGAATGACATGCAGTATCCTACATACAGATATTTCTATTTTCAGACTTTGAAATTAAAAGCATATGCATTTGTGTGTGTGCATGATGTATGTATGTTTATATAACAACTAATAAAATCTATAGAGTCATTTGAGTATTTAAAGGGGAATAAGTAACCTTTGGTCAGATACTTTCAGCAACTTTAATCTGTTTAGATTTTTAAAAAATCCTGAATTATTAATTCTTTGCATATGATGTAACACACACAAATGGTCCATGCTTAGTTTTTTTTTCACTATATTTATTTATTTTCTTGTTCATGCTATAGGTCATCCTGCACAAATACTATTGCTTTTAATCATTCTGAATAGACTATGTTGGATTTTTGCTGACCCACATGATCTGTTTTCCTTCTAAGTTAAAGTGCAACAGCTTTGTTAATCAATCTTTCATTTTGGTTACATATTTTCTTATGAGTCATGTGAGCTATAAGATCCAAAATTTCAGCAGTATCATCCTAGTGTTTGATTTCAAGTTTTTGCTATTCATGTTGTGGAGATTCAGGGGGTGGTAAGGGGAGTGCAAAGACTTTGCCTTTTATGTTTTCTTCTTTCTCAGTGTTACACATTTTAATGACATCAGATTTTATATTAGTTAGAATTAAGGATTTTCTTCACTGTGAATGGCTTTTGTGCCCTTTCATTTGATTGGTTTGTACAAAAATCACCAAGAGGCTGCAGTGAATCACTCTGACTCATTACCTGCAAGTAATAGGTTAGACTTTTTGCAATTTCATCTGGTTGCAAATGTGATTTGAAACTTTTTTATGTTGTGTTCCAAACATGAATTGTCAGGAGTTTAAAATTAGAATAAAAATCCCTTTTCTTGATGTGGTTAATAAAATAAAAATTGTGGGTTTCAGGTTTTGATGCTTTTTAGTTTTTTCATTTGATAGGTAGATTATACTAGGAAGAAGTACTATCATCAAAATAAAGAACCAAAGCATGAAACTGAGACTTCTCTGTTTTATATTTACTGCTCTGAGAGGATTTGTTATATATTTGTCATAACAGAACCAACATGCTTTAATTTTCCACCTGTGAAATGGAAAACATGCATTATAACATTATTTGCTATACAAGCCTTATTCTGCTGTCAATGGGTTTTACAGAAATGGTTAATTGCAAGTAACCTAGCAGCTATAGAAGTTAAACTCCAGTCTGAAGGATCTTCAAAGCCATCTTCTGTGGCTCTTTTTCTTATTGAACTACAGGCATAAGACAGTGCAGAGAGGCTTTCAAATGAGTGGTCCCCAGATAATTGATTAAATGTGTGATAGTTAACTGCATGCTTTGAATTAAATAGGCATAATTTAACAAACACAACAGATTATTAGTTTATATAATTTTCATTAATTTATAATTTCATGACATTTATTACCACTCATTTTTAATGGAAACTCAATTATTATTTTTCTTTTTACAGATTTTCTTATACATTGTGGCAGCTACAGTGTACTTGAAGTATACTTAACTTATGGTATACTCTAAGTAAACTTAAACTATAGTATCCTTAACATAGGATACTTCTCCCTAAATCTAATTCAGGATAAACTTACTCCTTGAGGTTTGAGAACTAATAATAACCTTTCTAAAATTATGATAATTAATGCTGTTTAATGTGCAACTTCTATACATATAATGACTAACTTATTTTGAAACATATTTAGCTAGAACCTTATAGAAGTGAATTCCACAGAATAATTATATGATGCATTACATAAAAAAGCTATATCATTTATTGTTATTTAATTTCAAGTTTGTATCTTTCATGTTGAGACTACCAAACTGAAAGAACACTACTATTAGCAGTTTCTTAAATTGCTTTTGAGAATCAGCACTACAACACTGACATGCTGTACCAGAAGATTTTTAAGCATCCTCATTTTTAAGCACTTAAGCTTTCTTGTTTAGTTGATTATCAATAGTATTGAAGAGGTGGTTGGATAGCAATTTTTTTTTCCTGCTGAAAATGTTGCAAACACCGTGGATGGTGTCATGGTACTTTCAGATCAAAGTAGTGTGAATGGTATAAGTGAAAACACTAAATTTATATTAACGCCTGTAGTAGCCAAAGTGACAGAAGCAGCAACTAACTGAAATAAATTCATATGGAGAAAAATAGAACAAAATTAGGTAGAAAACCTGTCTGTCCCAATGGAACTAGGGACCTGACTCTCTTTATATAAATGGGTATCTGGAAAAAATGAGAGAGGTTTTACTGCAAATAATTCTCACTGGAAGACTGAACATATACTCAGATAATGATATTTTCTTATAAGAATCTGCTGTAGACTAGCATATCATAAAGTCTTCATATGAACAAATGGAGAAAGCAGAAAGCATAAGAGATGTCTAAGTGCAAAGGCAGGCTAACATTTCTGGTGAGGGAATACTACAGAGTAGTTACAAGACTATATACTTAGTATAGAAAAGAGATGCGGCACTTGAAAAAAATCAGAGGATCTAAGAAAATCAGTCTCTCTCTCTCTTTCTTTTAATCTCTCTCAAGTAAATTTCTTATATGATCCTTGAAAATTTCTTAAGATGCTCAGTGTCTCAATTTCTTACCTGTGACATAGGGATGCTACTTATCTGCAGGCACAGAGTGGTCAGATATTGCTGTGAAACAATTTTGAATAAAAACTACATCCCAAAGAGTTAGGTTCAATATCCTAGACACCCATACTGTTGGCACTGTATGTTGTATGCATTCCAGCATACTCCTTTATTCTTATACTTAAAATTTCTTTCTGCACCTGTAAACCTTCCTAACAAATGTTTAGCTGAAACTGATCGATCCCTGCAAACATTCTGTTTTGATAAATCACCATTTATCTCTAAAAAACTTTCCTCCAGAGGTCCTTAGATGCACATAATGAGGTGTATCAAAACCCATGTATTGATTGAAATATGATATGTAGTCCAATATAAGTGCTAAAATTTCCCCTCAGTATTTTCTACACAGAAATAACCTGACCTCCAACAATCCTGCCACTGCAGTATGAGTTTTATTCTGAATCAGGATAAATAGTTGTAATAAAACCAGCCACAGTTTTGCGACATGTGCAAACATACTAAACAGACAAGTTTCTGACAACCAAATACATTTTCACTCCTGAAATGTCAGATATCCTGCATTGTCTCACAGGTGAGAAATCATAGTAGTAAGCCACTGTATCATCTAGTTTTCTGGACATGAGATTTTAAAAAATGGTGTTAAAATAAAATTAATAAAACAGGAGAATTAACCCCTTCCTACTGTTTTAACAGAATCACACAAAATCACAGGTTGGCAAGGGTTGGAAGGGGCCTCCAGAGATCATCTGCTCCAACCCCCCTGCTAAAGCAGGTTCTCCTAGAGCATGTTACACAGGACTTCATCCAGGCGAGCTTTGAATATCTCCAGAGAAGGAGACTCCACAACCTCCCTGGGCAGCCTGTTCCAAGGCTCTGTCACCCTCAAAGTAAAGAAGTTTTTCCTCATATTAAACTGAAACCTCTTATGTTTCAGTTTGTGCCCATTGGCCCTTGTCCTGTCACTGGGCACCACTGCAAAGAGTCTGGCTCTGTCCTCATGACATCGACCCTTAAGATATTTGTATGTATTGATGAGGTCCCCTCTCAGTCTTCTCTTCTTCAGGCTAAACAAGCCCAACTCTCTCAGCCTTTCCTCGTAGGGGAGATGCTCCAGTCCCTTTATCATCCTAGTCGCTCTCCTCTGAACTCTTTCTAGGAGTTCCTCAACTTTCTTGAACTGGGGAGCCCAGAACTGGACACAGTACTCCAGGTGGGGTCTCACCCGGGCAGAGTAGAGGGGGAGGAGAACCTCCCTCGACCTGCTGGCCACACTCCCCTTAATACACCTCAGGATACCATTGGCCTTCTTGGCAACAAGGGCACACTGCTGGCTCATGGTCAGCTTGTCATCCACCAGGACTCCCAGGTCCCTCTCGGCAGAGCTGCTTTCCAGCAGGTCAGCCCCCAGCCTGTACTGGTGGATGGGGTTTGACCTCCCCAGGTGCAGCACTCGGCACTTGCCCTTGTTGAACTTCATCAGGTTCCTCTCCGCCCAACTCTCCAACCTGTCCAGATCCCGCACAGCCTTCCGGCGTATCAGCCACTCCTCCCAGTTTTGTGTCATCAGTGAACTTGCTGATGGTACACTCTGTCCCCTCATCCAAGTCATTGATGAATAAGTTGAAAAAGACCGGGCTGATTACCGAGCCCTGGGGAACTCCACTAGCTACTGGCCTCCAATTAGACTCTGCACTGCCAGTCAGAACCCTCTGAGCTCTGCTATTCAGCCAGTTCCAAATCCACCTCACTGCCCACTCATCCAGCACATACTTCCTGAGCTTCCCTATGAGGATGTTACAGAATCACAGAATTGCAAGGGTTGGAAGGGATCTCGGGAGATCATCTAGTCCAACCCCCCTGCTGAAGCAGGCTCTCCTAGAGCATGCTAGATAGGACTTCGTCCAGGCGGGCTTTGAATATCTCCAGAGAAGGAGTTTGAGTTTTGCTAGAAGCTCCTTGGTCATCCATGCAGGTCTCCTTCTTTGTTTCCACAGTCTTCAGATTCTGATGTATAGCAGATTTACAGTGGAAGGGTAAATTTACAGTTTTTTCAGGCCACATGAACCAGACTGTTAAGTATAACTATTATTTGCAACTACTTAAGTGACATGCTGCAGCTCAATATTTTGTAATGCAGTAAAATTCCAGGAAGATTATTTAATGTCATGCAAATTGATAGGCAATTTCCAAGGCTTTCATGAGAGAATAATATCTTTAAAGCAGATGGGACAAAAAAGCATTGCTACCAGGTCAGGTTGATGGGGTGTCTTGCATTCAGTTTTAGACAATGTGCCTCTGTATTGATACTAAATTTTGCTGTGGAGGAAGAGATAAATTTAATGTCTACATTGGTTATATCTGAAGCAATGTTTACCTAATGTATTGAAAAAAAGAAATTTTTCGGACAAAACAGAATGAGGACTGATTCAGGCTTTTTATTTTCCATGGGTTGAATAGTTATTTCTATGTAAATGGAAAAAACCCAAACCAAACCTTTTTTTATCAGAAAGCTTGTATGTTTGCAGATGATATTGAAACCTTGGATTGCGTCATAAGGTCTTCATAGTTTGTTTCATGATGATCACTCCGAACACAGCTTTGTAACTGAGCCCATTCACAATATGTCTTCATTCATTAAAAAAGAAGAGATAGATTCATTAAAAAAGAAAAGATGGTGTTTACTGTTCTAGAATGTATGCCTTTTTCCAGGGGAATCCTTTATATCCAGAGACATCACTCCTAATCCCTCCCCTACCTCTTAGTTTGGACCTCTGATTATAACTCATTTTTGCAGAAAGAATTTATTGAAGATTACACTTGCCTTTTCACCTGCAAAAGAAACATTATTTACAGTATTATTCCTTACAGTCTGGCATTCAGAAACCTAGTCAGTTGTATTGCTTATTGAGGTACACATTCACCTTTGCTATTTTAAAGTGCTAAATTGTTGATAATTCCTTAATTGATCATAACTGCTAAGCAGGAGATTCTCTGGTCTAACAACTACAACTACTGAAGAAAAGAAGTTCTCCACGTGAACAGATACTTGTTGGGAATTCAGGAATAACCTGTGAAAAGGTGACGAAAGCTCTATTGATGTTTCTCTAGGTATCTATGCTCCTGCCCTACAAGTTTTTCATAAATAATCTATCACCTGATCAAATCTGATGAGCAATTTCTGTGTCTGAGCTCCATACTTGCAATATTTCTTCAACAGAGGAAATGAAAACTTAGTCTAAAAGGAATAATTTTTTTTCCTCAGTGATTAAACAGAAATAATTTGAAATAAACAGCTTTGGAGGGCCTTGGCATCTATAATTCACTTACATGACCACAGCTTTCATTTTAAATTTCTTCTCTACACTGCCAGGTGGCTGTGTTGACTGCATGTTATTCTTTAAGAAGTGATCTGGAAAGTAAATGAACCCAATATCTGGGTAGGATGAAGTAAGAATGGTTACATCTGTGCTGCAGAATAGATTAAGAAAATAAGAAAATATTTGTCTTTCTGAGAAATGTTATTCAGTGGGAGTAAAGTAATGGATTTGGATTGGTTTACTGTGACCCAAGGTTCATTTACTTAATTGTGTTTACCACTATCTTTGAATGTATCTAGATAAAATAAACAGGAGGATTTTGGAGTATTTAAAAAAAAAAAAAAAAAGTATTCTTTTTTCTTTATTTCAATTGTTGTTGGTTTTGCTGATAAAAACAATAATCTCTTAATATATTTGTTTCAAAAAGGAAGGCAAAGGCTCCAAGAGGTGACTTATTCTATAGAGTAAGACCACAAGATCAAGACAATTGTGTTGAACTAAATGAAAGAAAAATTTTAAATGGAGTATTATTTTCAGGAACTTGAAAAATTCCTTCCTTTTATCTGATTTTTTTAATAATGGCTTTTACAAAACATAGACTAACAATTACTGAAATTTGTAAGTTCATATGCTAATGGGTGACATTTCTGCAAGAGTGCAGAATTCTGTTTGCATTTATTTTGTCTGGATAATCCAGTGCTAGACAGGTCTATTTTCCACAGGCAAATATGGCAGCAATTTTCAAATAATGATGACACATTTTGAAACATCCTCAAGAAACTGGAACCATGAATATCCTTCCTCTACTTTAAAACAATGATATTATTATGGGATTAAATCTAGATCCCCTCCTGTTTATTTATTACAAAAAGTGAAGAGAGGGCAGAATTTTTGCCTTTTCGGACAACTTCTTGTTGAGAAAGAGAGGGAGCACTAAACAGCTTGGAAAACAGATTGTTTTCCTTTTTGTTTATCATTTCTTATAATCAAAAATAGCAGTAATGCATCTTCAACCCGGATAATATGAAACTCAGGGATTTTTATCTTCTTAGGTTAATTTGAATGATGATCCTTATGGACCATAACAAGTATTCAGTTTTTAATCTGTTGGATAATAATTTTTTTTTAAAAGAGGAAAAAAATCCAGTTTTCCTTAAATAATATTCTGCTATTTCCCTAGAGATACAAAGTGCATGAGACAAAATAGAAAGGAAAAGGAAATATTCTTTTATCTTAGTTTTTAAATTTGCTGTGTTTTTTTGGTATGTTATGATCGTAACTCTGAGATGCCTAATTAAGGGTTTTCTCTCCATCTCCCCAGCCAAGTCCACAAAAATAATAGGTTGTTTGAATTTCTCCTATGGATAAAATAGTGTAATTGATCTTGAGATGAGATTTTCATAAGCTTTTTAGCTTAAAAGTCACCACACTCTTTTAGAGAGCCTTCCTAGTCTGGAACAGTAAGGAAATAAAGACTGCATTTCCCTTAGTAAGTCCAGTTTGTTGCCTGTCTTGAGTAAGATAGTACTTGAACAGCAGAGAGAAGGAACACTCATTTCTTTTTTTCCAGTTTACTTTGGAAAGATTTGAGCTCATCCTTGACAATGAAGAAATGTCTTGGGTTTATTTTATCTCCTGTAGGACTGTCTTGGCTGTCACGTCAGGTCCATTGTTCTGTCTAACTGGAAATCCACCACATTGCAGGGAAAAAAAACCAAAAGGCATCTCTCAAAGTACCATCCATACAGAAAAAAAGATGAGAAGGCTTTGCTGTCTTTAGCAACCAGCTCCTATTTTGAAATATGGGCTTTGTTGCCCTCATGAGGTGTAGTTACCAGACAGGTTAAACTGGACTTCTCCATTATGAAAAGTGACAAAACTGGAGAGTTTCAGAAGCAAAATGCAAAAGCAGTGACAAGTGTGGAGTGTCATCAGTATTTCTTGTCACAGAAAAAGTGAGAGTAAAATATTTTATTGTGACTGAAGGCCATGAGGTTAATAAATATAATTTTCATGTAATTTCCTCCACTGTTCCAGTTATTGCTGTTGGCTGTGTTGCATCCAACTTCATTCTGACTTTGTGTTGCTGTATTAACCATTTTGTCATATTGGATTATTAGAACAAAAAGCACATGCAAGATGTTTTTAAAAATTCTGATTTACTTAAGTTATCAAGATCATAAAGAACAATACTTTACATATGATTCCTTAATTTTTGTAGCAAAATGTGGTCAATGACAAATCAAAAAGTGGTGTTCTCAGGGAGGACTTACTGCAGATATGTGGTGGTGTTGGTGAAGCATGGTGTCATTAAAAGTAGGAGAAATTCCATTCTGTGGTCTTAATTTGTCCACATTTTGTAAAGGCTGCAACAGCTTTTTATACCTTCTTGCTTTTTCCCTCATATTTTTACTGTATGTGTTGTTTTGCATATACTGTTATGCTCTGCTGTGCACTCAAACCAACTTCATCTGTCTCTGAAGGTTGAGAAGATATTCTCTGTGATTTGCACTTATACCAGTTGGGCCTCCGGTGTCATCTTGTGCCTGTACTCTTAAGGCCTCTGCTACCACCCTATACTTGCATTGCCTGCTACAGTTATGAGGGATACTTGAAGCTTCGTGACCTGCTTTTCCAGTCCCTCCAGAGTTACTAAATGTTACTAAATACTTTCAATGGCTAAAACTAAGTCAGCCACACAGATAAAATCTTGAGAGTTATAATTCTATGCTAATTGCCTAAAGTTTTTCATTTGCTTGTATTAAGAACTTACTAATTTTGATCATTTCAGAGAACTGTCAGTTTTCTATGTTCTCTTCTTTCCATTTTCTAGGACTAGGGGTTTTTTTGGGTTTTTTTTCATCCAACCTATTTTTTTAATTATATTTTTTCTTCATCTCTCCTTTTTCACTTTTCTACAAAGTACTGTAAATTATTATTATTTTTATTATTACCTGATTTTTTTTCTTCTGTATTAGACTTTCCATTTGTAGCCCATTTCATTCCTCTAGCTTTCCTTTCTTTTTAACCCAGCTTTATTGTCTGCCTACCAAAGGGCTGGATATATGAGGGAAACAAAAACACTTGACATTTTTAGCCAGATATTTAAAAAATATTTCTTTACCTTTTAATACATGGATGTTCTTCTTACCATGGTCTTAAAACCTGAAATTAAATGGGATACTCTGGCAAAAAGGATTAAATTCTAAGGTGCTAGTACAGTAACTGAATAATGTGTGATGAGCACCATCACATACCTAAAACTGTCCTGTTTACCAAACTTTGTTTTTTATCAAAATTATTTTTCTGTTGTATCTGACAAATATTTGAAGAGAAACTTGCCTTAGGAAACAAGTTTTGAACCTTCACATGTCTTTTCTGACTCTTTTTCAGGTTGCAGGAGGTAAGAGTTCAGATTTGGTTAATTTTACAGTTTTCAAAATTTCTTTTTCTTCCCCTAAGCTTTAGCAGAAAAATTCTTCCTTAGTTCTGCCTTCAGAGCATGGAAAAAATGGGGCCAGCTTTTTCCAAAGCTTTTGAGTTTTTCCACAGCATGCTTCCAGATTATTGCAACAAATCATCACTTTTGATAGATATAAGTTCAAGTCTGGGTCAAATGTTCTTTCAATAAGACATAAAAAAATTGCTAATAGAATGTGATGGGAGAAAGTTTGTGTTCATGCTTATGCATATTTCATTGATAACCTTTTTTCTTCTGCTGATTTTACAAAATAAGTGAAGGAAATATTTTTCCTTTCAAGTGCTGTATTTTAAAGAAATCATATTTGCAGAGCCATGCATTTCAAAATTGCTGGAATAAATAATCTTAGACAATATGATTAATTCCACTGTTGTATACAACTTCATAGTGGAATTACTAAAATTCATGTAAATGCCCTTCATTCCTTTTGTATTTTTCATAGGGAGGATGAATAAGCACTTAAAGATTTCAAATTGATCTTGTTCTTTTAAGCCTAAGCCACAAGATCCAACAAGTCTTGTTTTATTATTATTATTATTATTATTATTATTATTATTATTTAAAAAATTGCTGCTTTTCATTTCCATTTACAAGGAAATGCAAGGACTTGAAGTCACTATAAATTATATTTTTATTTGTTTGTATTTAAGATTTACTTAGCCATATAGTGTGTTTTCATCTTTTAAAAAACATTTTATACTTGTTTGAGCTACAGATAATACATAGAGACCTCAATATTGTTACATAAAACCTTAAATGCCAAACCTTCTCAAACACTGTCAAGATCCTTTGCTTCTTTCTTAAGGAATCAATGCTTATTAACATCTTGTGTGTCAAGAATTTTTGAGCCAGGGGCTGCTGATGTGTTAGCTAGGCCCTGTTACTCTAAAAAGGTGACACAGTCAATAGTCCAGCTGAAGGGCCTCTATACAAATGCCTGCAGCGTGGGTAACAAGCAGGAAGAGCTGGAAGCTCTTATACAGCTAGAAAGCTACAATGTGATCTCTATCACTGAAACAAGGTGGGACAAAATGCACAACTGGAGCATGGCAACAGGTGGCTGTAAACTGTTCAGAAGGGACAGGCAAGGAAGGAGAGGTGAGGATGTTGCTCTCTATGTAAAAGAATGGATTGACTGCACAGAGCTGTCTTTGAAAAACAGTGATGAACAGAATGAAAGGATTTATGGGTAAAAATTAGGGGCCAAGCCAACAAAGGAAACCCTCTTTTTGGTATTTACTACAGGCCACCCAATCAAGGGGAGAATGTTGACAAAGCGTTCTTGCTTCAACTACAGGAAGCATCACATTCACAGGCTCTGATCCTGCTGGGGGACTTGACTGCTGTAAAAAACAGCACAGCAAGCTGTAAACAGTCCAGGAAATCTTGGTGAGATAAATTTTTCATCCAGGTGATAGACAGCCTGACCAGAGAAGAAGAGTTACTAGACCTGTTACTCACCAACATGGAATAACTAATTAGGGATGTCAGGATTGGTGGCAGCCAATGGAATTCACAATCATGAGGGATATGGGCTAGGTGAATAGTAGAGTTGTGATGCTAAAATTTAGGAGAGCAAACTTTCAGTTATTTAAGGAAATAGTGGCTGAGGCCCCCTGGGAATCTGCTCTCAGGGACAAAGGAACTGAACAGAGCTGGCAGCTCTTTAAGGACATTTTTCTTAGAGCACAAGAGATCTTGATTCCCATGTGTAATAATTCATGCAAGGAAGGCCTGAGAGCAGCAGATCTCCTGCTCAAAGTAAAGTATAAGAAGAAAATTAACAGTCAGTGGAACCAGGGATGTGTACCTTGGGAAGAATGTACCTTGGGAAGAATACAGGGATGCTGCCCAGATGTGTGGGGATGGGATTAGGAAAGCTAAGGCACAGATGGAGAAAAGAAGGCTTTGGGCAGACCTTATTGTGTCCTTTCACTATATAAAGGGGGCTTATAAGAAAGATGGAGAAAGTCATTTTACCAGGGCCTGTAGTGACAGTGCAAGAGGCAACAGTTTTAAAATAAAGGAGGATAGATTTAGATTACGTATAAGGAAGAATTTTTTTATGTTGAGGGTGGTGGAACACTGAAACAGGTTGCCCAGAGAAGCTGTGGAAGCCCCATGATTGGAACTATTCAAGGCCAGGTTGGTTGGGGCTTTGAACAACCTGATCTAGTGAAAGGTGCCCCTGCTTATGGCAGGATGGTTGGATTAGACAATGTTTAAAGGCCCCTTCCAACCCAAACCATTCCATGATTCTATGATTCAATTCTCCTTATTCTTTTTTGGCAGTTGACTCAGTTAGTCAGTTTGTGGGGAAGAAGAAAAGAGGGGAAGGAGAGTTGTCCCTGTGAAAGGGTTGTGTTATGTTTCCTGAGACAGGCTATTGTGATTAAATGGCTTGGTGGTTTTATAAGAAAAGTTTCTGTGTCTTTATGTTTGTAAGTCTAACACTTCAGGTTAAACGCGCACATAAAAAGCAGTTACTTTGTGGGTTTTTTTTTAATTTGTGATAAAAGCTCAAGAGTTGATTTTTATGTGTTTTAGAGTTTTTTTCATGGAAATTATATAACAGAGTTGCTGTCACCTTGACCTGTTCTCCAAATTTCCTGTGGAAATCTGTAAAATTACACATATGCCCTCACAAATGTTAATAGCATATGGAAGACAGAGAAAGCTGTTGTCTTTCATATTAAACAACCTTTCTGAGAAAATTTTAAAAAAATCAAATGTTTAAAACATTTGAGTCTTTTTTTTTTTTCTGTGATTCATCCTATGAACTTAATTTATCATCCACAAAAAACCTGTTATGCTAAATTGCTTTCAGTGTCTCTTTTTGGCAGGTGACAATAGTAAAATAGCTCAATATGCAACATACTTGCTGAAAAATGTGGGGTTTGTTTCTAAATAATTTTTTAATACTGAAATAGAGATATGCTGTACCATGGAGTGGCTAAGTTGTTTCTTGTGGATATGTTGCCTTCATATTCTTACTGATGCCTACAGTTATGCTTCTCTAAGTATTTAGAGATAAATAGGTTTCCTGAAGTGTATAATTAAATAAAAATGTTGTGGCTGATGTACATAATTCCTGTTATTGCAGCAGTTTTGGGAATGGAAACCAGATGTGGATGATGCTATGCATAAACTGACTAGTTTTTTGGTTTAACATGAGCTCAACTGCACAATCCCTGGTTCTGTGGCTGCAGTGACTGAAACCCTGGCAACTCCAGTGTAGTACCCTAATGGCTCTTATTTGTTTTCAAGCATTGTGCTGATAAATTTACACAGAGAAGGATTATGTATGCAAAAGAAGAATGACTACATATATGCTCAAACAATCCCAAAGGATCCTTCTTTGCAAGTTTATGAATCATAAAGATGTTACCATGCAAACTCTGTTCGCTTATTTCAGGTTTTCGCTGTTGTGTAGCTTGAGGTGCTCTGTCCTGGAGAGAAGCTTTGTTCTCTTCTACTAGGAGTTAGAGTAACTACTATGGAAGATGTGGCAAAAATACCTTTTGGTGACCTTTGCCCCAAGCATCCAAAGTCAGCCAGCCTTGTTTATTGGCTAGCATTGTATTCCCTGGTAAATAAAGGCTGCCATTATTACAGCCTTATGCCTTCTCTGAGAGACTTTTTCTTTACTGCCAGATCATATTCAGAAAACTGTAACTTTTTTTTTCCCCAGTAAATCTTTTTATTTTGTGAAACCTGGGGGGAGGAGGGAGTTGAAAAAAACAAACCAAAAGATACAGGTAAAAAAAGTCAGAATAAATCACCTGAAACCTCCTAAAGAAGGCTTACATTTGCCAGAGTGCAGAATTGCCGTATTTCAATCAACACTTCCATGTTTCAATGAACAAGTCTTTGTTTAAAACACTGTGAAAGGATATGGGATACCAGGTTTTGCATTCCTGTACCTAAATCTCTCACATTTAGAAGACTTTTCTAACAACCACTCTATGATGTATAATTTATGGGATTCGCTCAGTCTGTCCTGTTGACATGGCTCAATTTTGGAAGGTTTGCTTAAATGGCATTTGTACAAGAGAATTTAGCCTAGTATTTAGGACAGTCTCCTGGCCATTCAAGAGCTCACTTTGTTTTAAGTAGTGAGGTGTAGTATTTGATCTCCTCACCCAGAGGATAGTTTGTAATCTGAGCTTTGCACAGTCTAAATGGCAGGAACAACACAGCTCACATTTCAGCAATGCAAAACTTAAAATTCCCATTTCTTCTCTCTATATTTCTACATGACTTGCTGCATTATATTTTTCCTCACATTTTTTCCCCAGAATTCTTCTTTCAAGCACTCTTGCTAAAAGTTAGTCTGTTTCCTAAGGTTTTGGCAGTTATAGCTTTCAACCTACCCCATCTGTCTCCTCCCAGATTATCACTTCTACACAGTTCTGTGTTTAAGTATTTAAAACAGATAAACACAAAATTAAATATCTTTGCCAAATTTTCTAATTATGATCCTGGCCCCATCTTCCCCTCTGTTCTCACCATATGCCCAACCCTGTCCTTCTCGTCGTTTTCTGAGCTGTCTCTGATGATAAACTAAGAACTCGATTTTGCAATGAATACCTATTGTTATGGAGTTTCAGTAATCTGGTTTCTTTCTGGTATCAAGATAAATAGGCAAAGGCTAAAAGAATTTGTTCCTTCTCTCAATGGTTCAGCTCTGTGGGGGAAATGATGGCTAAGATACCTGAAAAAAAGAGAAGTAGAATAGCGGACCTTCCATGCTTTTCCCAAAGTATTCTTTTCTGATTTCTGCCTGATATCAGTTAATTTCTTACCTGGCATACATGTGTGCAGTGAGCAGAAAGCCTGGCTTTGCAATCGAGGCCACCAAGCTATAGATTTATAGTAATCTAGCTAATCTAAAGCATAAGAAGTAAAAATTAATCCTGGAAGACTGAGTTCCTAGTGTTATTTTGTGTGCTTTAGAATATCACATGAGCTATGATATACTGTTTAGACTGCTCCCCAACTCCAAAATGAAAGAACACTTTGTAAGCAATTTCTTTGTCTAGATAATGAAGCATTTATAGATGAGGTACACTAATAAATAAAAACCTCCCTCAACAAATTCATTGATTAAATTTAACACAGTGCTTACTAACCTACAGGATTGATATTTTATAATACTCCCAAACCAATATAGAATTTCTGTACAAAACAGGTGCCAAGGCATGTAAAACATGCAGTGGACAATTGTAGTTATAAGATTCAGAAATCTAACACTTACTTTCTAAATCAACTTTAAGTTACTGCTTTTTTAAAATATGTATTAAGCATAATGCAGGCTGCTTCTCAAGTGAAAATCTGTCAAAGAAAGTGAAATAGATCTCTTGTTGATTTCATAAATACCTCTATAAGAAAAAAAATTATGATATATTACCTCTTAATGCATTTAATTACAGAAGTGTAATAAGTACACCTAAGAATGTAGGACTAGTAGTTCTAAGTCATTAACTATTTGTGAACATTTAGCAAAGTTTAACTTTTTCTTTTAAGCAATCTTTTTCTTTTAATGTCCTGACCTGAGCACAGATATCTCTTAAAAAATACATGGATACTCTTTCTCTGATACCAGTTTCTTAGAGGGGTAAAAGAAAGGAAGGGGCATGAAGACAAAGATCTAGATGCATAGTCATGTTCCTTCTTTTTCTAGTGCAATAAGGATTCAAAAGATGAGAGTACAGATTATCTGTAAACATTTGCTTCAGAATAGGGACAGCATCAACTAAGTAGATATGCTTTTGGACACTTTGTAGGATTCTTTCTCTTTTTCCTAAAATTATTAAAAATACAATTTAATAATCATTTTGGGAAATATTTGGAAGGGTGCCAATGTAAGTTACTTAAAATACCTTTGTGTGTCAAAAAAGGTAAAACCTAAACTTTATCCCTTCCTCATGGTCCCTCTCCAACAGGACATACTCCTGGTGATGTTTCTGTTGCTGTTCTGCTTGGCATACTTTACTAAATCCATGGAATTGTGCTACCAATCATAGACTGGAAAAGTTAATAGAGGCACAAAAGACTGCTATGGTTTAAAAGTAAAATACAAGTGCATTTTATTTTTATATATAGAAGAGCTTTGTGGGAACAATGGCATTTCATGCATTATTTTTCTGGCTGTAACAGATTATCCCATTAGAGAACAGTTGGCACTTTGTTATTTGTGGATCTCATGAGAACAGCAATACAGAAAGTTGCTGTAATGGCTATTTACATTAATATGTGGACACTGGATTTTGCCAAGCAAGCTTTTTCACTTAGATGTCTAATTATGAAAGGGTTTGTTGTTGTTGTTGTTTCCTCTGTCATTCCAGCAACGATTCTAGAATGCTAATCCTTACTATTAGCTTCCAAATGCTGAAGGTCTTCCACATATTTGACAAACAAATGAGATCCAATAACAGCAGTGAAATGATGCAAGCAATTTTCTCCTTTATGAAGGGTAATTAGAGTCATTGTGTCTTGATAGTATCACTAGCTAGAAATCTTATCCGATGTCAGAAATCTTAAAGACCTATCATAAATTATATTACTTGTTCAACACCATTAATGTTTTGTCATCACCTTGTATTGTCTTAAAGGCTGCACTTCACCACAGCAATAAAAAATTAGATGTCACTATATATTAGAAGTTTCTCTTAAGTTCAAGGTCCTTGGTAAAAATTCATAACGACACTCCATATGATATTAATAAATAGATCAGAATAAGTCTTTCACAGAGTTGGCAATAACTGCCTCTGTCATTATTATTTCTCCCCAGCTCAGCAATTCAACTTTTGAACAATTTTCAGCTACCAGGCCAGGGCCAGCTGTGCCGGGCTTAGTCCTGAGCAGGATGTTGGTGCCAGGTTGCTCGCATGTGGTAGCCTGCCAGTCAATTCCCACAGCAGCAGTACAGGTCATTCTGCAAGAACAGGGCTGCAATCCAGGCTGTCATAAGACATTAGGGCAAATAGATTTGGAGAAATAAACATGTCATAAAAGGGACACTAAACAAGGCTGAAGTTATTGTTTGGAATCTTAATATTCACAGGGCAAAACCAGTTCTGTCTGCTTTGCTGGTGATGAGCTTACAAGTTAACAGAGTCCCAGTGATTTAGCAGTAATATTTAGATGCCAACATTCATTAAAATGCACCATTTATGAAAAATATTCCTATTTTGTACATATGAATGTGTTACATATTGCATGAAGTATAGTAATATTAAAGCAGAATGGCTTTTCTGTTAGTCTCCTGGTAAAATGCGGTTGCACAGCTCAGCTTATACAAATAGTGTTACCATATTCCTGAAATCTATACCTATAAAGTAGCATAATATCCTATTTTTAGAATCACTTTTTCTTCTCCACAATTTTGGTATGACTATTTCATTCACTAGTTTAGGTGGCAAAATTATTGCCTGCTATCCTAAACAAATTCTTCATCTAGTTTTTACTAAATCCATGTGTAGTTTTGCTAATTCATAGTTCTATTCTGAGAGTTATATATATATACACAGACCTGTGTCTGTAGCAAAAGGAAGTTAGAATAGGGTCCACCTATAAGGGAATGAATAACAATGTCTGACATGGACTGAAACAGAAAGGGTACCAACTGCCTTGGCAAAACTCATCAGCTACAGGTTGGGAAAAGCCTACAGGAAAACTCAAAGCACCAGAACATTAGAGAATTCTGAGATGTGATAAAGAGGAGGTAGAAATGGAAAGCAAAGGTTATTTAGTTGTGGACCTTAGTTGCCCAAAGAGAGCTGGACTGGAATACATGGCAGGGCAGGGTCCTAAATTCTATTCCATGCCATTATTTCTTTTTTAACTGCCAAGAACTAATGAGCTGTGGTAGTGAAAGATCTCACATCTGGAGGCAAGGACCACAAGGCTCTGGATTTAATTTGAACTTTGGGTTACACTGGGGAGGAGTAAAACTCTAATGGTCTGAAAAGAAAAGAGACGCAGCAACAGAAGGCTATGGATTGGGTCACAAAGGGATAATCTGACAGTTGGCTAAGCTTTGAACAGAAGTCTCCTGCAAAATGATCAGAATTGGTAGATGATGCAATATAAGAGTTTGGTATAGAATTGTCTTTCCAGTGCTTCTGTGAAAGCAATGGTGTAAATTTTTATCTTGTCCAATTGTTGTTAACAAGAGCCAAACTAGAAACTAGTAGAAACTTGGCATGCTTATTCTCATAAAAGAATCTTCCTTGCTCTATACCAAAAGGAAAGCAATACTATAAGAAGTTAAAGCTAATACCTTAGGCAAACATAATTAATGTAATTTATTTGTAGCAGTCATCTGACTATTATGCAGTCTACAATCATAGACATCAAATTATTCACTGAATTATTTAAGAAATAAAAAAAAAATCTTCATGGTGAGAAGATCAGAAGGAATTATGCCTACTAATGAATTTAGTTGAATTTTAACTTCTAGTTTGTCAAATTATATATCTTTAGTTCTTAACTAAAATCATTGGTTTAACATCCTTCATTGTTAACCTGAGGAGATACTTTCACAGTATCCACACATTGTGAAAATTGAATTAATTCCCAGATTAACAATAAACAAGTTTAACTTCTGTTCTAGAACTGCATGACTGTAGCCTATCCAGGACGAATTAATGCACTGTGTTGCTTCTGTACCTGATAGGCCTACCAATTTACCTAGAAATAGATTGTGTTGCATTATTCTGCATAGACTTCTCCGTGCTTAATGAGTAGAAATTTTACTTTTTATGCATCAATAGCCTGTAAACATCTGCAATTGTTGAATTTGCCTTATGAATAATATAAGTCTCCAAAATGATCATAAAAACCCTGGTACGGTGCATATCAGCTGCCTTTATCTCTTTATCATGTTAGCCTGTTTTGTGAACTATGCTTTCTAGCTCTCAAATCTATGTTCCACCTCTTTTGGAGGTAAATTAAATCTGAGAGGAACAGAGAGTTATAAGCTAGAAACAAATGAGAGAATGCTACATGCAATGGATGGAAATAGCATTATTTCTGGGGGAGAAGAAAAGAGTGAAATTACTCTCCTGCTTTTTTCTGATAATAACTTCGGGTCTTTTTGATGGCCCTCCCTGGTTTTATACACAGGAAAATGAATTTATTTAATTTTCTGTGAGTAAACATTATTTAAGAACAAATTTTATGCTTGGAAATCATAATCCCTGAATCCCTGCTATATGCAATAAGCAAAAGTTTTCTCACACCTTTGTCATCTGTCAAATACATGTTGGATTGTGTTGTGTACTGACAGGGTCTGAGGTTGAGAGGGTTTTAGGACAGTGAAGGATATATCTCTTCAATTTGAGAATACAACTAATGTTGATGATGTTTCTATTAAAAAAAAAGGAAAAAAGTCTGTCCTTCCAATAGGGTTAAAAAACCAAAATAGGGACATAAGGACCTTGGCAACTGACTTGTTTGACCTGCATGTAATGTTACATTTAATTACAGATTCAAATTATTAAAATCCATATCACCAGGTAGTCCCATAGAACAACAGTGCCAGTTAACAGATATACTCTATTGCCATGCTATACTGCGAAATCACACCCCCTCAATATTCTTGTCTATTGATCATATGAGATGCTCTGCTTACCACAAAAAGCAGAAAAAAATGGAACACTCTGGATTTATGACTGTATTTTTTAACACGTATTTTATCTCATTTAATATAGAATAATGGAAACTTTCCCAGCAACAGATGGTGGTTTTAAGTCATTCAAAACATCACAGAATATTCTAGTGTGTTTACTCACTGTGTTTTATGCTCTTTGCCCAAAAGGAGCAATAGGCTGCAATTAAAAATTGAAATAATGCTTTAGAAACTATTTGCTCAGCTTCTTTTATCTGGATAGTAAGTAATACAGATATTTCAGTCAGTTCACATAGTTTAACCACTGCAGTTCAGTGCAACAGAGAGGAAACCACATCTTCCTTCAGGTCCTAGTCTTTGACCACATATAGGTTCGACTGAGACATAATTAATCAGTTACATAAGCATTTTTCAACTCTAACATTTCTTACTTTGACATCAAAGGCAATTTACATTAATGTCTCTCATTTTTCAAAGTTTACTAGTATCCAGGAATTAGCATATTGAGCTTTGATGCTTTTGAACATGGTGGGTTGCTGATTTAATCCTATAGCTCTGAGTAAAAAGCGAAATAATGAATATTTGACTTGCTGAGGAGAAGAGCAAGCCAGAAGCATAATACCTTAGAGTGGTAAATTTTATATTCTTCAGCCACAACTAAGCACAAAATCCACTTAATTCTCTTCCCAAAGAATCTTGTCATAACTTGGGGCCTATAGTAACTTATGTTATGACATTTTTTAATCAAACACAAAATAACAATAGAGAGTTGATAATAGTTACTATTACGTTCCTGATCCCAAATGTTCTTCACCCATATTAAGACACTGCTTTAGGATGTTTTAAAAAGTGCTTCATGTTTTTGTTTCCATCCTTTTACCACATTTTATTAGAAGAAAACAAAAAAAAGTAGCAGTGATTACTTTTTGCATTCCAGTGACCAGTAATTTAATCCATATGAAAGTCTGGACTATTGTTTGTGGATGAAACTTTAAATTTTACTCTTTGCTACCTGATCAACACTTGCAACCTGTATGTTGCATGATCTAAGTGGCTTAGTTATATTTTTAAATTTTAACTATTGTATGTGACACAGAGTACTTTATTTTTTAGCACTACCATTAGTAATTCTTGAAGAATCAACAGTATTAAACAATACAATTTTTTGGTTTCACATTAGAAAACAGGACCAAATTATGAGAGATATTAAAACATGCCTTTAGCAAGAATAGTGCTAATAACATTATAAAGATGCCAGTTCTCAAGGCACCCTCCAAAATTATTACAAATCACTTTGTATACCCAAAATGGCTCCAAATGATCCAAAATTGTCAGTAAAATGAGAGACATTAATTGAAAATGAACGAAACGTAGCAGGTCTATTAATATCATCTTTTCTAGCTCCTTGACGGCATTTTGAATACACCCAGTCATAATCCATCATGTAAAACAATGTTTTATACTTCTGGAGAAGATTCTTCTAGGTATTTTAGACATGACAGAGGTGAAAAGAAACTCTTCCTAATGCTGAAGATAGACGTGCAAGCGTATATGTGTGCCTCCTTAATGAACAAGCAGAAACTGAAGCAGACTCTATGTCTACATGATTTCCTTACACTGCCATCTCTACTTTTTTAACCTTGTATTCTTATAAGAAGGACCTGTCAACCATAATAGGTTTCTATGTGTTTAATGAACGACTTTGAAGGGCTCACCAACAGGTACAAAGAAGTTATAAAACACATCTTCCACCGCCATGCACATCACGACTTGAATTTACTTCTCCATGTATGGAAAATGACAAAGAATTTTGGCTAACTGTTAATATACCTCTAAAAAGAGTGGAAAAAAACTGTCTGCAAATATCATAGAAAAGTGTGTCCTTAAATTTAAATGGCAAAAAAGCTCTTTTGTATGTATAACTTGTAATTCAATAAAAAGTGACAGAGAAAGCAGGAATAGGTTGTGACTCCACAGATTGAACCTTGAATAAGGTCTTTGAATCATGGGTTTATCTTTATAAAGCATAGTCCCATGTTTTTGAAAAAGGTGGTGAGAATCGATATGCCATTTGGTTAGGTTTTTTATGTTGAGCATCACCATTTCTTTTGGCGGGGCAACAAGTAGAGAAAGGCTACATTGAAAATGCCTGCAGGAACTCATTAGGAGCTGCTGTCTTTACAGAGACAGAGTGATTTTGAAAGATCTGTGCTTATACACTACTTACGTTTTAATTCCTTCACCCAAATATTTGGGGTTTGTTTAAACAGTATGGGTCCATGTCAAAATATTGACTGAACAGACTGTCCTGGAAGAATTATATTATACTAGGAATTAAAAGTATTGATGAAGGCATTTCTTTGAAGTTTGTCCCTGTGTTGTGAGGAAGCAGACTAACCAGCAGTACCTGGCATATGCTACCTTAGAGCGGGAAAGAAATGGCAGAACTGCACACATGCAATCTTTGTAGTCCTGTGCTGCAACACGGGGGTGTGTTATATTGGAAGGTTCATAAATAGGTCCTGAGGCAGCCTCATATCAAATGTCCTTTCTTCTCATTAAACCGGAGTGACTGGGGGAACATCAGCCATAAACCTTTCCTTCTTCTACTTCACTAATGCATGCATCATCAAGCACTGAAATTCAAATCAAGACCTCCTTAAAAAAAATTCAAAATAAACAGCAACATCTTAGAAACTTTTGAAAAAATGCCACAAGACATTGCAGAGATGGGGAGAAGCTTCATATATTGGCCTTGTTTGGGGATTGTGTGTATTCTAGCTTTGTTGAGAATATATCTGTAACAAAGATTAATAGAAATAAGAAATTTTCTAAACAATAAAGCTCTTTGAGAGGAGATCATTTAAGAGGAAGGGGCAACAAGTTATTACAACGTAAAGGTTAAAATCTCTACTGAATTTTATCATGTTTTTACCATTTGCTTCAGGAATAAACTTTCCATAAAACTTAGAGTAGGAAATGGCAATGAAAATTTGCTTTTTCAATAATACACATGAAAGCTCATCAGCAAATTGCTCATGTTAATGTCCTGATGGATAACCACAGTTACTGTAGCACTTGCCTTTCATTACAGATATGTCTATATATAGATGTAGTTATAAAATATTTTTGCAGCCACACTAATTTTTTGTGTGTTAAAAGAACAACTTACCAAAACTAAAACACTTAAAATTTTGAACAGTAAACTAAATTACACAGCATATAGTCAGGTTGATTACCCCCTGTAAGATAATATTTCCTTTAATTTATTACCTAATATTTAGTCTAATAAAACGCAAGCACATGTTTATCACCATAAATTATATGAACATCTGTTTTGCACTGAATGACCTTGTAGGATATTTCCTACAGCTTTGACTGATAACCAGTGCGCATTTTAAGACAGCAAGGACAAACAAAGTGCATGAAAGAGGTTCATGATGACAATGTAATTTATAAACATGCTGCATGAGTAATGCGGAGTACATGCACAATGATGGCACAGTAATATCTGCTTATAGGACATATTTAAGAAATCATTGTGCATTCCATTGCCTTTAGTTTCATGCAAGTTGATGGGAAAAGTGCTGACACTGCAGATGGGCTACTTAGGGAGGGATAAATGGGATATGGTGTTCAAAGACAGCCTAATTCATTAGTGGGTGAAAGTCATGATGGTCTGCAGGTTATTTGCTTGCCTACACAGAGAAACTTAGTGCATTCTACTGAGGTCTTAATAAGTGAATCCAGTCAAAACTACAGGCTTGGAGATGAGTGGCTGGAAAGCTGCCTGGTGGAAAAAGACCTGGGGGTACTGGTTGACAGCCAGCTGAATATGAGCCAGCAGTGTGCCCAGTTAGCTGAGAAGGCCAACGACATCCTGGCTGGTATCGGAAATAGCGTGACCAGAAGGAGCAGGGAAGTCATCCTTCCCCTGTACTCAGCACTGGTGAGGCTGCACCTCGAATACTGTGTTCAGTTTTGGGCCCCTCACTACAAGAAAGATGTTGCATTGCTGGAACATGTCCAGAGGAGAGCAACAAAGCTGGTGAGGGGTCTGGAGCACAAGTCATACGAGGAACGGCTGAGGGAACTGGGGTTGTTTAGCCTGGAGAAGAGGAGGCTGAGGGGAGACCTTATCGCCCTCTACAACTACCTGAAAGGAGGCTGTAGTGAGGTGGGGTTTGGCCTTTTCTCCCTGGTAACAGACGACAGGACAAGGGGAAATGGTTTGAAGCTGAGACAGGGCAGGTTTAGGCTAGACATTAGGAAAAACTTCTTCACCGAGAGGGTTGTCCGGCTCTGGAATGGGCTGCCCAGGGAGGTGGTAGAGTCCTCATCCCTGGAGGTATTTAAAAGAAGGATAGATGAGGTACTTATGGACATGGTTTAGTGGTGGGATGGCAGTGCTAGGTTAACGGTTGGACTCGATGATCTTAAAGGTCTTTTCCAACCGAGGTGATTCTATGATTCTAAAACTGATATCAAAGAAACCTTTTAGCTGTACCCTACCGTCATTTATGACAACAGATGAAGGAATGATCTAATTCAGTCTTTGTCACTATTAACACTTGTCTTATTTTAAGAAAGCATATTGGCTATTTTTGACTGTCAACTCTTCCATATTCTTATTCCGTTCTACCATCAGTCCAGAGATGTCTAGAGGAAAAGGAAATATTTACAATATTCCTTTTAATATTATTTTAAGGAATATGGGTAGCATTTCTGTCAACATTGACAAGTATAATAAAATCATGCTTTTCAAACTCAAAATTTTGCATCTGCATTGTCTTTTTGCTATCAGTAGTGTTTCCTCTGGGAGGAGGGTGAGTGCAGGCTGAAAATAGGTCAAAGATTTAATTAACAAAACTTCCATATATTTTCTTCTTTTTTTTTTTTTTTCAGGAAAAAAGAAAAGAAAAAAAACCAACCCAAACCTTCTAGGAATCAGACTGCTTCAGGGCTAAAACTGTATCTTGTGCTTAATAAGCTGAAATGAAATAAAAATATATTGCTTACTGAACATATGGGTTAAGTGAGTTCATACTAAGGTCTGTAAGTGTATATTTTTCTACACAGATGTGTAAAGATTTTGGGACACCAAGATAAATGTGGAGCTCAGTCTTGTCTGCAGTTCTCATTATGTCTTTAGAAGCATATGTGCCTGGAGGAAAGGATTGAGTCAAGAGGTTAGTTCACCTCAGAGTTTACTTCAGTAGGTTACCTGTTGAATTTGTGCATATCTGGATAAAAATACTGGAAATCTTCAGCACTACAGAATGTGATTTTTTTTTGCATTTGTGTGTTATGCCATTTTACTATTTAGCAAGTGTTCATAGTCATGCCTAGAGATTATTTAGTAGTTTTGTTCTTATCTGTGAGAAGTCAAAAGCTGCTGAGTTGAGTGGACTTCCTATGTTGTCCAGCAAATTCTTTTCTGAAAGGTATCCCATAGACCTAAGTCAACCTTCTCCTAGTGTATTGACCAAGGGCTTATTCACAAATGCTGCATGCAAAGATTTATGTTGTTGGAGAAATCTAGTTTTTTACATTCCTTATCTATAACCTGGTGCGAATAAAGATACACGTAGCCAGTGGTTATACATGTCCAAAGCCTTGGGAACCCAGATTGCCAGAAATTAATCTGGAGCAGACAAAGAGAACAGATTGAAGCAATAACAGCATTTATTGGAGAAAGAAAGAAAAAACAAAGTAACTTTTATTTCAGGATCTCTAGTTGAAATAGTAACTCCTCTTTCAGGACCTGGAACCTGTAATGTGTTACTCCTTTGTTCTTGGACTGCTGCTGGAAAGACAAGCATGATTTTTTACTTTCTTCTTAATACTGATGTGACTTATTAGTATAGTGGGCTAAGATCATCCTGAACAATCTCATGAAAAGCATGTACATATGTAATTTCTTCTAGTTTGTTATGCCTAATTACACAATTGTTCATAGGGAACTTCTTAAGAAAAACAAATCAAATATGGTGGAGAGAGAGGGAAAAAGGCTGTTTCTGTTTTGCTATTGGTAATTAAAAAATCACTAACCATAAATTAAAGTGTGTCTATGATGAATATGTTTATAATTGTTTGTGCTAAAATCAGGAAGGAGACCAATATGTTAGAACTTCCAAAAAAAGAATGATAGCATGCAGAATTCTGAGGGATAAGATCAGTCTAACCTAGCAAAGACAAGGTAAGTATTGCCTCCCCCCCTGCATTATTGACATTCATTTCCAATGTTAATAGTTGACCTGTAAAAATCAGCAGGGATTAATCTCCTTCCACAAAGTAACGAACATGATTTAGAAACTGTGTTTTGTAATTTCTACATGGCTTTGGTGATATTCTGTAGTAAATATTTACCAATTACACGTTGTTAGTACTTTCAAATAAAATTTTGATGAGTGATTTACAATAAGTTCGGAGGTAGGCTTCAAAGCAGTCTTCCTTCTTCAAGAAATACCATTTCACTTTCGGAGAGTCTTTCTTTGCATTAACCTTTCATAAGGTCTCTGAAAAGAGAGTGAATATATTTACATAAATATCAATAAATATTTCCTGATCATCTTAACATTGTGTCTGCTCCAGAAAATCTCCTTCTATAAAGGGGACTACAAAGCCATGATACATGTTTGTTGAAAGATAGATTAGGTTCATAAATGTGGTAAGAGCACCACAATCTGTGATTCTGATAGTTGGCTTATAAATAAAATAAGTAAAAATAGACATTAAAGGCATCAGAAAACATGTGACATTTAACCAAAATATGCCATCAAGGGAAAGCATTCATAGTCTCAATTCTAAACTGTATCAAATTGTTTAGTGTTGAATAAAAAAGCAGTGCACACATCTTTTTCATATATCATACTTCTAATTGTACCAGAGACAAGAAATGTTTAGTAATTTGCTTTGAAAAATTTGAAACTTGTGGTCCTTTTCTCTTCTTTCCTCCCAACTTCCCTTTCTTCCAGGTTTAAAATCAGGAATCTGCCTGCCAGTGAACATTACTGTCATCATCGTAGGTATGACTAGAGAACAGCAAAAATGAAGGAATAATATCATTAATGCTCATCAACGATACGTTTCTGAGTTGTCCTCAGTAATTACTACCAGTAGCAGACAAAATAACTGGTATTTCCAAACAACATCATGTTGTTGATGTCCTATTTTATTCCCTTGCTGACATACAAGATGATGTTTTTCTTGTGTTTTATCCTTTCTTGTGTTTCATTTGTTATCTTTGCTTTCTCACTTTCATCCTGAAGGACAGTGAGAAAGTCTTAGTTCTCAGCCATATGTGTATATATATTTATACATACATAAGTAGGTATGTATACTATATTAATTATTAACTGAGTATACTATACACAGTTAGTTATTTGTGTATGTATACATACTAATATACATAAATGTTCATAACAAATATATAGTCTTTAGAAATTGAAATTTTCTAGAAGGCAACAGAGCAAGTGCTCCGCAGTGCAATGAATGTGGATTGTCACAGCGAGCAATTAACCTCTCTCCCTTGTTGTTGGTCCGGAGGCTGTGTTTCCCATGCTGTCCCAATTCCTTCCTTGAAATTTCTTGCAGTTGCTGTTTTACCATATGTTAAGGCAATGAGGCATGTGATACCTCCTAGTGTTTCAGATGCTATCACATGAATAATAAAATTTTATTGTAAAATAGAGATCTGTGATATAAATGCAGATGTTTATATTAAATCTGCATGCTTTTTCTATTAAAAAAGAAAAAATCCTGAGGAATTTAAGAAGTTTGATTAAATAATAATCCAAGAAAATTACAAGAATAAAATGTCAGTTGTGACCTAACTAATTGCCAAAATTTGCCTGCCTTTAATTATGAAAATGAAAGTGAATATTTTTATGTATTGATGTTGGTAGTGTTATGAGATGCTTGAGATGCTTGGAATGAGTTGTCCAAACTAAAGTAGACTAATTGTTTTGATCTTTTAAAAAATTTGCATGATACTTTCAAACCTGGTAGACAACGTATTATAATCTTATCTTTTTTTTCTAAATTCTTTCTTTCTTAAATATAATGCTTATTTGGCCTCCATTTGATTTTACATACGTTCCTTTCCTGATTCTTGAAAACAACTATAGTTAATTGATTAGGATCATACTCAACATTTAAATAAACTTAAATTTCTCTCCCTTTCACTCCCCAAAAAGTTTTTATATGTAAGCTAGGCTTGTCATGCATCTCTGTTTACCATTGATTCTAATTACAGTAATGGGTAATTCTGACATATCATGAGCCACATGGAATTTGTCTTGTAATGTTGAAATTATTTTATCAGTGAGGACAAGATCCTGAAGACCTTTGCTGAAGTGATGTACAAACATACTGCTACACACAAACAACCATACCAGTTGGCAATCCCACTGGCAGACATTGTTGTGGTTTTGTTTTTTTTTTTCCTCTTTAAATGTATTTAAATATAGTGCCCTACATTTTAGAGTAGGATTTCTAAATAAATCCCATTTTTAATAGCCTAACTCTTTCTCCCTCCCAATTATGCTAAATCTTTCATTCTCATGTTATGCCTACTCCTTTTACTTGAGTCTGCTGCAGTTTATAGAAGTGTTTTATTGTTTTTCAGACTCTTACATTATTCTTAGTATAATTCAATCAACAATACACATATTTGAACTATTGGGAAAATAGGCAGTACTTTTTGCTTTGTTCCTCTGGGCTTTTAGATGGGCACATATATATATGTGTATGTTAAATCCAGAGACTGCATATCCAAATTCCTGTAATAAGTTTTCTGAAATAATTATATGTGCATTGCAGATTGAAATATACAGACAAACTATGAAATATAACTATGAAGGAGAATCGTCATAAAGAGCATACTTTTTCCATAGTAGACTGGTTTAGGCAAAAGAGCCTGAGCAATATAATGCTTGGTGTTTCACTAGGGACACACTCTGGGTGTAATCCCGGGTGTTTCACTATGCCCCAGATAGCTTCAGAATTACTCCAAGATAATTATACTTGTGTGGAATCAAAATTTCACCTTCATTTGAAAAATCATTCAATAGAAAGTAATATTAAATTATTTTATAAGTACTAGTTAAGGCCTGTGAAGTACTTAAGAAGGCTGTGAACTGTAGATAACAAAATAGCGTATCTCATGTTCAAACTGTAACATATTTCACTTTCTGATTTGACTCTTCTAAAATGAAGGGATTAATTTCATTTTTCAACGTGTAGATATGTAGTGTTACAATCCTTAAAAATACTAAATCTTTAAAAGAAAGAAAACCACCAGCACAGCTTTCAGAAATTTTGTCCTTATCTAGGATAAGCAAAGTTTGGATGTTATGGTTTCATACAGCAGAAATACATATACACTGAATTGCAAACAGTGTTAATTCTAGTGTGTAAAATGAGTGTCAGTCTAGGCAATATATATGGTTTCCCCACAGTTCCTAGAAATGATTATTTAACTAGAAAATCATCTAAGCATTTAATACTAACATATTTCTAGTTAAAATATTTTAATTGTTAAAAGCTGGGAACAACAGATCTCACCTAGAGAAAAAGCTATGGGGTAGGGTTTTTTGTTTTTTTTTTCTGGTAGTGTGAGTGGAGCATTGTGTAAGAAGTATAGATTTTAAATACTGTGCAAAACTGGCATGAAGTGCTTTCAACACCACCTTCAACCAAATATATTTATTCTACTGATTTTATTTTAAGTGCTTTTATACTCAAAGTTTGTTTACAATTAAAGAAGAGATCAAAATAAAACCTCAGGTAAAGGGTGCAGTTCACAACAGCTCCACAACTACGAACATTGCAAATCCATATCTAACCAATGACAAAAATCTTCTATTTTATTTCAGTGGCATTTTATCCTATTAAGCACTACATTATGCAACGGAAGGAATATTAGAGGTAAACAATGTGCCTTAGTAAGCAACAAGAAGCAGGTGATAGGTGTGCACCTGTCCCAGCTGGAACTCATGTGAGCGGCTAAAAAAGAAACTGGAATGAGGGAGGACTCACAGGTGGTGATAGCAGGTTTATGTATGTGTTTGTATAGAGAAACATAATATTTAATAAATGATAGCCAGAATATTCCTCAAACTTTATTTCTAGAAAATGATTTGTGCAAAGCTTTTGAAAATAACTGTTTTAATATTGTCCTGTCCAGAAGAAAAAAAAAAAAACCAACCTGAAACCTTGGATTGTATGTGCTTTTGGGGATTAAGAACACATGAAAGAAAGATGAAGAAAATGTAGCTTTATGAAACAAAACTTCTGTCTGATATTCAAATCTTTTGATAGGCTTTAGAGATATCACAGGAAACATGGCACTTGCTGTTTATTGCTTAGTAACTTTTCCTGGCTTCAAAAATGCAGCTTAATGAAGCTGTAACATTTATAACCTATAAAATCTTTATTTGTGGGGATTTATTGCATTTATAAATTATATGAAGAGGAAAGGAAGTGTCCTGAAACTGAAGTGCTCCAACAACATGTCTAGTTATATTTGAACAAAAGCACAGTAAAAGGTTTTAAAGGATAAAAAGAGCTGAGACTTTCAAAAATATTGTGGGGATATAAAGAAAAAAAAACCCTGTAAATCTGTCAAAAGGAAAGCCACTCCAAAGGACTGCTAAATGTTGCTGTTGTCCAGGGAAGGTGCTTCTCATGGCAGCCACACAATGTGCTACTGATTTGCAAAATCCTGCTCTGGCTGGCATATATTCCTCTCTGCAGGAGGAGAATAGAGGTGATGGATACACAAATATCTAAGTTTTGCTATTTATAATTTCTTTGGTACCATCTTAGGATACTTATAACAATGGAATATAATTAACTCAGGTAACATACTGAGGGATGGAAACCCTTGGCTATTTCCAGGTAGTGGAAGTAAATCAGGTAGGTATATATAAATAGTTTCAGATGACAGCCTCCAGAATCTTGGTGCAGTTCCAAATTCCTGGATATGGATGGTTTCCTGAATTTCACATGCAAGAATGAAAAAGTTCACACAGTTCTCTTGCACATATTGAAAAAATGTAGGAATCTTGAGTGTACAGATCTGCCTCTATACCTGATAGAATTTACTGCAGAAAGCTGTGCATTTTTTTCCCCTGATTCTTCCTAAATGTATACCTGAATCCTGATAATATGGGTAACCTGGGACTGTATAACTGATCTTTTACCCTCACTGCCAAATTGAAACAAAAACGAACGCCAGTTGGCACTCTGTTATGTGGAAGCAAAATGCATACAACTATTTAAAAAAAAAATCTGAATGTCTAAAATGGAATAATCACTTGCTTTCATTCCTCGCCCCTCTAAAATATATATACAAGCTGTCAGACAGTATTTTGATAACTGTTTTGCAGTGCTGCAGTGGCACATGTAACAGTAAGTTAAAATTTAATTATACTACTTAAAAAAAAAAAAAAAGAGGGATTTTTGTTTATTTGTTTTAAGAAGAACCATATGGATAGCTTTACTTTACTATTAAGTTCTGCACATAAAGTACAGGGAATTCAGAAGCAGACTACCATCAGTCCATTGGCCCAAGTATATCAAAGCCAGTTAACATTCAACAGTGAATGGTTCAAGGCCAAGATGTATGTAATTCCAGATGTATGTCCAAAACCATAGGAAGGCCATTAAGCGAAAACTTATTTTAAGCTGCTGTAGTGAAAGAATTTAACGAAGGAAAATAGAGAACCTGCATGTGCCTTCTTCCAATAATAGTTAACTTGATGTCACTGAAAGGAAAAAAAATAATAATAAAGATATGTTTTAAAAAACTATAACTATATCATCTTGCTACTGCTGTGAAATAAAAGGAAATCACAACTCTTTTTTTTTAATTTGCATTGAACAAGTATTCCATATTGATTTTTATACTTTTCTCTTCACCCAAACTGTCTCTCACCTAAAGACTTTTTAATTCTTATAGTAGATTTCCTTTTTCTCTACTAGGAACCCATACTAAGAGCTATACTTTGTTTAATATTGACCCAATAATAGTGCAGTAATTTAAACTAGATAAATAAAATAGTCAGCATAAATATTTTTTCTTGATGTTAAATGTTCGACAGTTCCCTTTTAAGAACTCATCAATCACCCTGGCTTAAAAACAATGTGAGCAGTTTGGTACCAGAATTCTTAACATCTATTTAATGCTTGTTGCTTTAGCTATATTTGACTGAACAGTCACATTAGAACTACTATGGAAAAGATAAGGTCTTATCCTCTCTCTTGCACTGGTGCACATCTGATTGCTGTTAAAAACCTGGCACAGCAAAAAAAATTATTCACTTATTCATTTTGGTGGGGTTTTTTTGCTGTTTAGACTCCTGAGCTGGTTCACAATGGGACCAAAGAAGAAGTAGCTGAAGTGCTCATGAGACACCACCATATTCATGAGACTATTAAGCAGAAACCAAGGAGCAAAGAGTATTTTATTATTACTATTATTATAACAGAAACATTCCTGCAAAGCTAAAGCTTGCTGTGATTTTTATCAGCTCTCCTTCACTCACAGTATTATCCGAACAACAAGATGACTAAACTCATGTGGAAAACTATACATCTTGGGAAAACTTCAGAAATTGAGTTCTTCCACAGTATAGCATGAGTATCCCGTTCTATAACTTCTATAATATCATTACCACCACTTCTGCACTATTATACCATCAAAGCTACAGTAGAAGTGTCTTACCTAAATCAGAACAACCTAAACTCAAAACCAACTTGTAAGAGTCTGTCTCCTGCATTAATACATCATCATGAAATGTAAACATGTGAGACCGTCAGTATATTTAATCACTTTTAAGTTATTATTCAGTTAACAAAAGCTAAATATGTTTTTTGTGATCAAAGCCCAATGTGTTAGTATGCTTCTACCCATCTGCCTTTACAGTCTCATTCTATTCACTTTACACAACCACAGTTCCCAGAGATGTTAATCTGCTTGCCACTTGTAGTCTTCCCACCCATCTACTATTTTTGAGAATAAGTATGAAGAATTTTAATAAGCATTTGTATATTTTATAGCACTAAACATAGCAATCCCAAAAATAACCTTTTCAGAGTGTTGCCTACTTTGTGAAAATGAAGCTCCATCACCTCTTATAAATTTGCAATAAAAATGAATCTGTGTAGGTCTAAAAAAAGGTAAGCATATAAGAAACATTTTTTTCTGATAAAATGAACCAATTCATTTAAAATAGCAACAAGAATAAATAAATATTTTGGTTTAAAAAATGTTGCATTTATTAATTTCAAATAAATTAATAGTTAAACCACTATATATAAACTAAAGTTTTATTGCAAATACTGCTGTAGGCTTTGGTTTTTTTGTACTGCTGTCTTTTAACCACTATCTTATTGAAGGAAGTTATTTATACTTATCAAACAGTCATAAAAAATCACTTTATTTGTATGCATCTCATTTTTGCATTTACAATTTCTAATTACTCTTGAAGTTCCTTTTAAAATGTCTTGGTTTTTTGTTATCTTCTCTTTGGTACTACTGAATATATGAAGATTTAGGGAGTTCTGCTTGTCTGCTGTTCCAGATACAAAGATTTGCTGTATCTAGCAGCATATCAGCATGCACATCATACTGCTCTATAAGCTGTATATGTGTTGCTGCTTTATTGAATACTAAACACCAAGCAAGGTCATTTCCAATATCAATGAAAAAAGTAATTTCCTAAGTTATAATGAATATTTAAAATGGATTCTGAATACTTCCATGAAACAAACTTCTGCTTTCCTTCACACTACTGGAAAAAGCCTGAGAAGTTTTACTTGTCAGCTTCTGAGTAACCAAAGGCAAAAGATATCCCTGACAAGCAGCTAGGTCCTAGGAAGAATCATAAACCAGGTGTTCCTCTGCTTACAAAGCCTGCAAGGTGATGCTTTCTAGTATCATGCCTACCAAGTCAGACCATACACAGTATTTGATTGCAGTGTTTTGGTATCAAAGAGCCCAGCAATTGCCTCACTCATTTGTAAAATACTGACATTCAGTTCTTTTTTTCAGTCTAAAGGAAAGGTTGTGCCTCATACAGTTACATATTTTTTATGCAGGAAGACAGAACCAATAACTTCTGCAGGGAAGGCACATCTCCCTTAGTATTTCAGTATTACTATGTTATAGCATATTGCATTAGAAGTGATAGTTTCTTGCTCATTTCTTGCAGTCAGAGGAGAAACCAAGGAGATCTCAACCTCTCCTCAAAGTGGCCTGTCAGCTCCAGTGCCCAGAAAAAGATCCTCAGTCTTACTCCTGGTTGCCCCCAGCCCAAACCTACTCCCCAGTTTTCCATGACTTTAGCAGAAACACCCTAGTCCTACCACTTATGGCTTCTGTCTTCTCAGACTGACAGCACTGTTGTTTCCTACTCTTGCTATGTACGGGGTAAGCTTCTGTTGCAGAGCACGGCAAAGGGGAGGCATGGCCGTCACTTGCCATTATTGACCCAAAGTTATTACCACAGCATAAGCAGGAGAAAGGTGGTAGCAAAAGCTACTTGAGAGGCCAATGAATTCCAGTATTTTGCCATAAAAGGCATAGGACAAAGTGTTTGGTCCAAGTTATTTTAAGTTTTGGAAAAAAAAAAAAAAGCTTTTATTGACATTCTTTAATGTTACCCTTTACAATATCAGCCAATGGCCTAGACCTACATTTTTATATAAATATGTAAAGAAACTTAGTCATTCTTCAAGATGTTTTTACCTGCAATGTAAGCCATCAATATCCAGATAAATCAGTTCTTTATTTCAGTCCACAAGGGCACTAATTTTGAATTTAGGATTAACCAGCTGCAAACTGAGCAGGACAACAATTTAAAGACACTAATCTTCTGAATCAGTGAATATTAAGGAACTGAGGGATGAAAACAAGAAATATCAATGCTTCCCTTCCATGTAATATGTACGATTGAGACAAATGGTTACCAGTCTTGTTTTCTGCACCCTGTTTACCATGTATTACTGCAGGCTGGATCCCAAAAGAGTGGCAAGAGTAGGTGTGCCTTGCTGCTTTGCCCAGCCTGATTTACAGAGCAGTGTTATCAAAGCCTCTGGGTGACTTCTGTCAGAAGGCTGTTTCCAGAGGGGGTTTGTAAAGTTTATAATAGCCAAGAAAGCCAACAAGATGGAGTGACAGCAAGAATGATGGAAAGACCCCATCCTGGGAGGACACACTAGACAGGGAATAGATGTGGTTTAAAATATTTTTTATTTTTCTTCCATCTTTCCTAAAGGTCATTGCTCCCTCTTTCAGAAGTACTCCCTCAAAGACATAGACATATATCAAAGCTCTGGCTCACTTGGAGTACTGCAGCAACACCACAGAGCTTTCTAGAGCTTGTCATTTGTTTTTCACTGGTGGTTCTTTCAAGTAAAAAATAAACATATCTGAACTGCTTTCACCTGCAACATTTAAAATTGTGGTTTTTTTTTTTTGATTTTTTATGGATTATTTTAGAAACAAGAGTATAAATGTAACATACTTGCAGCTTTTTTTAAATCAACTTCTTCATCCCTTTATTTAAGGCTTTAAATAAGCTATCACATAAGTTGGGCTAAAGAGGTTCACAAACTTTACTAAGCAAATGTTTTTTTGACTAATTAAATATTTCACACTATCAGGCTGATTTATTATTAGACTCTAATCAGTTTGACTAAAAACATAGGAGTTGGGGTTAGGCAACTGCTGCTGCATTTGTAATCTGATGAATGGAACAACTTTGTCATAAGAAAATACGAATTGACTGGAAAGAGTCAAGGTTAATCAAAGCTAGGATCTTGTCATAGACAGTGTCTACCTCTATATTCATTAAAAAAATATAAAAGAAATATCTTTAAGCATTCTGCAATGTCCTTGAGCTGTTGTTTCTTTTTTTCTTTCATGAACACATATATGTATTTCTAGAGCTCACCAGTCACTATTACTTGACTACTCTTCAAGGCAAAGGACAAACATACTTAGCTGTCTAAAATTATTCTTACCCTGAGCTCAGAGAGTTACATTTCAAGATGTAAATGTGTTTCTAAGGCTTAACATTTCCATCTTATTATTAACTTCCAGTATAATTCTTGATGTTGCTGAGATTCTTATAAAAGTTAAATCTGTTTTTAAAATTTTAATCTAAATTCTTAGCCTGAATGAATCCCTTTGGCATTTTTTAATACAGATAAATGACAATAAGTGAGTCTTGCACCTTTGAAAATTCTTTTTGTTCATGAGCACAGATTTTAAAGCCAGCAGGGGCCATTATAATCATCTAGACTTTCTGCAGCTATGAAGCCCATAGTGATTTTGCACAGCTTCTTTTTTGAATAATAGCATCTTTTAAATCAGTCTTAATTAAAAAAATCTCCAGATATAAAGAATCCACCATAATTCCCATTTCTTGAGTGATGAGTTTCAGTCTAGTTTTCATTCCCCGCTCAGTATTTTAAATGTGATTATTGTGCTCTGCATTTATTTGTCTGCTTTCTAAAGTACAAAGGATTGCTTCTTTCTTATACCTTATATTTTATGATATCCCTGAGAGGATTTTGTCTAGAGAACTCAAAAACTTGTTTCAATTTTTTACCTTCCAAAGTTAAAGTTACAAATCAATAAAATATTTACACATTTTTATTGAATCACAGCCTCTGTGTTTGCTTGAATTCAACTTTGAAATTCATTCTGCTAGAATTTATCTTTGGGTCTTTCTCTGTTTAACTTTTGATTTTTCCGAGCCAAAGGGAACATGATTCAAAAGCACTAATTTTAATACGCAAGAAGTAACTTCAGAATTTTATAAATAAAATAAAGAAGAGCTCTTCTCAGGTATTAACTGAAGAATGAATAATTGCAGTATCTCTAAATACTGCTTATTTCCATCTTATCTGACTCTCTAGATTATATTAGGATAAATACCCAACAAAAATATCCAAGTTTTGATACACAGACAAAGCTTCCATAATCAGGAAATCAGTGAAAAAACCTCAGACTCAATGACAAAAACTCAGCATGTTTCCTTCTCTTTATAGATGCTATAGATGATATCTTTACTGTCTTGGCTTAGGAATTTAATGCCTCATCTGTAATGATAGCACATTTCTTACTTCCACGCCTCCTTTAATGAAACAGTTGACCTTCATGCTAAAAAAGCCCCAAAACCCAAACAACAACAACAACAACAAAAAATAGATATGGGTAAAATAACTGACAGTTTAAGTTTTGCTTTCAGTCCAGAACAAACATCTCATGCTGCAGTAATAGAATTTCAAGGAGAGAAGATGGACTGTAATTCAGATGTCCTTATAGTATAAATTTGATCCCAGATTACATTCAGCTTTTGAAAGTTTATTTTTTAGTTTCAGATAGCATAACACAGGAGCAATCCTATAAACCCATAGAATTCCTCCTAATTTAAAAACATTTCCTGAATTTTTAGTTCGCTCACACACAAAATAAAGTTTAGTCTTTATACAGCTTTATACTCAAACACTAGCTAAAAAACCTAAAGCAGTTTTGGGTTTGTAAATACTATTCCTTCAAGTGCAATTGAATTTTGAATAGCTCTTATTCTACTATGGTACTATCTTTCCATTATATCTTAATGACCTAATATAATGTGCTTAAACCCCAGAAATATGAAAAAAAAATCTGGAAAAACTATGTAGGTCCTTCAGTGTTAGGTTCAGTGTTGTTAACAGGACTGTCCCTTAAATTGTAGGGCATAGCTTGTTCCTACTTGATCTGTACTGATCAGATGTATTGAGTCCTGTGCATTTTACTTGATCAAGAGTACACCTCCACAAACCATAGCCTATGCATTAGCAAGCTGACTCTATAACACTTTTGACTGCATCTCCCTAATATAACATTTTCATGTTGGTTCCTCGTCTGAAGACCAGAAAGAATAAAACAGGTAAGTGGAACTGCCACTGTCCTGACCTCAAAAATAAAAACAGGCTCTGTTTTTTGGAAAGTGGTTGATGCAGGCTGTGGTGGTTGGGTTTTATTTTTTGGAGGGAGTGGCTGCTCTTTTTTGAGAAAATGGTATCATTCCCATTTTATAGGTTGCTGAATTTGTAACTAAAACTTGATCCAAACCTAGGAAAAATACTTAAACTATCAAATGGTGATTTTCCTTCCTGTAGCTAACAATCAGATCTTTTATGCATAAGGTTTCATTGTTGATGACAAATTATTCATCACAGTAATACCACTGACACAACTAAAACAATAAGTGGAAAAATGAATAGAAATGTAAAAAGCATTTCTATAAGCAACCAGTTATTTTCTCTTTAAGAAGGTGCTTTGTGGATTAATCTGACAACAGCTAGAGTTAAGATGCCATATAAACAAAAACATGAAATATTTTCTTAAGGCTTTAAACTGGAACAAAATTTCATCTAATTATTCTTGAAATTTATTACCTACTGAATCTGACGCCAAATGAGCAGCTTATTTTTAATTCATTGGATTCATCTGTGCTTTTGTATTTTTAATGTGAAGGATAGAACAGAACAAATCCAGTGCAGGCAGATGCCAATTTTAATATAACGTTGTCCTACTTTGGGGACTTCACTAGCTGTGTGGGTTACCCAGTGATGCCATTCAGGCTTTCTAATTGACAGTAAATAATTATTCTGCAGTCACTCACTTCCATTTGCTAAAGGAAGCCATGCCATAATAAAACCAATTCAATGTGGAATTCTGAAAAACAAATTAAGTACTTCAGATATCTCAAATATCTGTTCAGAAGCAAAATTAAAACCACCTGCTAGATATCAATGAGAGAAAGCTGATTTTTCAAGTTCATATATTTCATAGCATAGAGGTCTAAATATTATTTACAACATACAAAGCAAAAGATCAAGAAGAATGAAAAGTGGTCAGTCAAATATAGAAGCAATGAAACCTAGTCTGCACCAGCTACAGTGGACTATATTTACCCACAGGGATCTTAAGTTTTGATCTTTTCTCTTTTCTCCTTCTCCTTCTACTATATCCTCACATCTTCCACATTTCTTTTCCTTCTTGTGTTCTTATCATTATGACATATTATTGCCGAAAGTTTCCTTATAGCATTAATTTCTTATAATATTAAGGTACCTGGACATATCATATTACTGTAGGTTTTATATAAGAACGATATTATATTTTGATGTAGAGTATGTCATACTGTAAAGCTTGAGGGCTAAGATAACTAGTATTAAGGCCTTTAAATACAAGTATGTCATACTGAAAGAGCAGGTAGAAGAGACAACAGGTAATGAGCTAGCTTAAGCCTTGTCTCAGTCCCTTACCATTTAATCTTCAAAAATCTTGCCATGTTTCCTCAACACTTATTGCTATGTGCCTAGAATTACTCTCGCCTTAGGAGGGCTGCAAAATTCAGGTATGCACTCAACTGATGAACTTCCAGCAAAGCTTCCTGAATTGCCTAGTTTGGGTAATATCTTCAGAGAATATCTGGTCCATATTCACAAACTTCAGTTGTGTCGTCCACTTACTTATTTTGAAAAGTACTGCAAAAAGATTTTCAACTCTTCTTAAATGTTTTTTTTTTCCCAGAGTGGTTACACATTGAATGTGAGATTTTATCTCTTTTCATTAAAAATTTGTTAGCCTAAAGAAAGAGCACAAAGCATTCAGGGTAATCATTGTTCACATAAGAAAAAAATAATTTAACTGTAATTTACAATAATTTTAAACCCTAAGATTAGTCAGTGATTCAGAGTCAGGGATATATGAATAGCCATTAGAGATTAAGAAGAAAAAAGTTAGTCAGGTTTAAACAGACACTGCTTTAAACAAAAAAAATAACCCAAAAATGTCCTGAGTACATGACAAATGTCATCCTTATCCAAAGGTTGTCCACTACGTCCAGACTTTTAGACTACTTCTGTTCCCTTCCCCTTGTCAGTGCTCTCCAGTTACCCAAGAACATCTTACTTCTGATATACAAATATGTAGCTACTCCGGTTTATAATTTACTTTTCCAGACAGTCATCATAGTTAAAATACAAGATAATAAATTTTGGGAAGTTTTGTGAAAACCAATCAGTTTTACCGACATAGAAAATACACAATTTAGTTAAAGGCACTTATCTATCCTTCCCTATTCTGTATACTGTCAGGCTTGCTTTACTCTATTTTATTATTTCTCTGAAATCTCTGCCTAAAATATTTGGCAAAGGCCCACTGTTATTAAAATTGTCAGAATATTGAATAAACATTTGCCTTGAGGTCTCTGAAAAAATTAGTCTACAGCTGAATAAAAATATACAGATAGGAAGATTTTCACATCACTAAGATTATACATTCTGTGGTTTCCACAGACTGTATAGGGAGCCCAGAAAAACAACCTTGTATTTCAGTCACTGCTACATGATGCAAAGCTCAGCACCAATACAAATCTCATCATGCTGATTCAAGCATGCTCAGAAATGTCAAATAAGCAGAAGTAAGGGGCTCAGCTGAAGCAGGTGACATCCATGCTCCTGCAGCAACATGGCACTGTGTGCTCTGGCACCAAAGGTACGATCTCCGATTTGGCCTGAGCCAGCTCATACAGTAGTGCACTTGGCCTTGCAATAAGTGCTGGAAAGGATGTTATATGGGGATCTGCCTAACTTTTCTCCCGGATTCGGAAGTGCAAATCCAAATTTGTAAGTCAGTCCTGCAAAACTGACTCAAATTATCACAACAGACAGGGACTCCTCAGATGTCAAGAGAAGGAGGATAAAATAGCAAAATCGTTTTGTCACTGGCAGGCAAGTTCTTACTTTTTAGTCTCATTTTCCTCTCTTTTAAACTATTTTGTGCTTCTGGATGTTAAAGGAGATAGATACATTGTTGCTGGAATACATGAACTTATAAATAGCTAACAAGGGGTTTTTAGATTTCATGTATATCTATGCTTAGTCTTTTTCTAATTATAAGAATTTTATATCAGAACCTCTTGGGAATATTCCTTTTTCCCACAAGGAAGTTTTTTTGTATTAAGTGGCTTTAGAAATTTTTATAACACTTGTATAATTTTTCCTCTCTTTCTGTGGCACAGTGTTATTAGTCACTGAAAATCTACTGTCTGGTGTAAGCTGATAACAAATTAATATTGGTCAAAGTATTTTCTGTGACATAGTGATGATATGACCTTTTAATTGTATTTGTTTCATACAAGTACATCTCATAATCTATAAATAAAGCTATGAGGAAAAAAAAAAAAAAACCCACAATGAAATTCCATGTGAAATTCTTCATCAGAATGGCCACTTCTTTGGAAATCCCTAATTTTGTAGTTCCCAAGCTTCAGTTTGGTCATATTAGTAACTGTTCACCATAAAATCTCAAACTACCTGTAACAGAAATGACAATAAAGAGGGAAATGATAAACTGCATTTGCCTATGAATAAAATTCCTCAAAGCATATCCTATAAAGAAGTTTAAAGTCAGTGAAATCACAAGTATCTTATCAAGGCCCATTTGTACCCTAAAATGCTGCCATCTTATTGAGTCTAGCTTAATAGCAGGTATTAAAAAAAAAAGCAGGATGAACAAAGTCAGAAGTTCCCACTAATTACAGTGTTCTGTCAGAAGTGAGCTAGTAAAAAAACCTAACATAAGGAACAAAAAAAAGCAATTAGAATGAATTCAAAAACATGGCTGAAACACCTCTTTGCTTCTTGCTTCAAGTCTTTTCCTGCTGAGAGTAAAACAACATGCCAGCAAGAAAGGCACGAAGAGCAGCTGGCAGTCCAATAACATACTAGAGCTGTCAATGCTGTCCACATGGTTCTCCACATGAGGTTTTTAGAGAATCCTGATACTGTAATCTATAATGCATTGGGAAAAAAGACATCCCTTTTCAAGGCCATTCTGCACAGAAGAGAAATACATGGTTAATGCAAAGACAAAACACTCCCATTTATATTTGTATAAACTAGAAGCTAAGAAAAGGATGTTGTAAAACCAAAACTAGTGAAAAAACTTATCTCCCAAAGTAGTGTAAAAGCTTATCTATACCTGGCAAAAAATGCTTAGAGGATATTCAATTAACAAAAGTAGACAAATTAGAACAAAAATATTACATAGCATAATGACAAAACATTATTTTTAAGTTCCTTCTATTTTATAATTCACTTAAAAACACTAGTCTTGTAACACTTGTTTAGAAGGCATTACTTTGTTATTAAGGACACAACTAAGACTGAGGAAGCTTATGAAGAACACTTTGCTGGGTAAAAAAAATGGCTGGATGGCCGAGTCCAGAGTGTTATGGTGAACAGAGTTAATTCCAGTCGGCAGCCAGTGTTCCCCAGGGCTTAGTTCTGAGGCTAGTTTTGTTTAATATCTTTAACAATGATCTGGATGAGCGGATTGAGTGTACCTCAGTAAGTTTGCAGATGACACCAAATTGGGGGGGAATGTTGAGCTGCTCGAGGGAAGGAAGGCTCTGCAGAGGGATCTGCACAGGCTGGATCAATGGGTTGAGGCTGATTGTATGAGGTTCAACAAGGCCAAGTGCTGGGTCCTGAACATGGATCACAACAACCCCACGCAGTGCTACAGGCTTGGGGAAGAGTTTTAGAGGGATGGTCCATAGACTAAGGGAGTTAAAGGGTGAGCAAGTCTTGCTGATCACTCCTTGGCTCTCCGGTTAATGAATCAGCTTATGGATGGGAATCAGGGAGTCTTGGTTGGTGCGATATTGCCGAAGGCTCCAGGTAGGGCCATTCTCCCCAGCTGCAGTGTAGAGCACATTCTTCACATCTTGTCCTGCCCAGACTGGTCCAAGGGCTACTGCATGCACTATCTCCTGTTTAATTTGTTCAAAGGCTTGTCATTGCTCAGGGCCCCATTTGAAATCATTCTTCTTCTGGGTCACTTGGTAGAGAGGGCTTACAATCTGGCTGTAATTTGGAATATGCATCCTCCAAAAACCCACAACACCCAAGAAGGCTTGTGTTTCCTTTTTGCTAGTTGGTGGAGACATAGCTGTTATTTTATTGATCACATCCATTGGAATCTGACGACGTCCATCTTGCCATTTGATTCCTAAAAACTGGATCTCCCATGCAGGTCCTTTGACTTTACTTTGTTTTACAGCAAAGCCGGCCTTCAGAAGGATTTGGGCTATTTTCTTTAAAGTATTAAAAAAATGATCGACCTTCTAAAATGTCCATTGGGTTCATCTAGTCCATGGTTTGGAGTCCATCTTTCGTTAACAGTCTTTCAGGGCAGGAGAGATGGGGTCTGGTGTTGGGTTGTTGCATGCTGAAGTCAGTTCTGGTTCCATCTGCTGCACTTCCTCAGTTTCTTCAAAATTCATTCTTCATTAATCTGGGCCATTCTGACTGTTATACCATTGATAGGATATATAGCAATAGTAAAAATGATTACATACTGCATTATACAGCAATTAACATCATACAATTCAGTTCATTGGCTGTTTTCACCCAAAATCAAATCACCTTGAGGTACACATCGGACTTCCCCGTCCTTCTGCATCACCCACCAAGTGGAGCCAGGTCCTTGAGCAAAAGCAATCCCATGGATGGGTTTGCCTTTACCTGAAGCAAGAGTAACCCAGACTGTTTTCCCCAGCATATTTTTTACATGCACTACAGGGACTTTATCCCCTTCTACAGTACATAAGGGGTTTGATTGGGCAGGGCCAGCTTGGTTGGCAGATCCTCTAGTGTTGACTAGCCAGGTAGCTTTTGCTAAATGTGTATCCCAGTTTTTGAATGTTTCAATGTAGTCTTTAACAGCCCATATGGCCAATCAGAAAGTCTAATGGAGAGTGGAGACTGACAGTAGACTATCGTGGCCTGAATGAAGTCATGCCGCCGCCGAGTGCTGCCGTGCCAGACATGCTAGAACTTCAATATGAACTGGAGTCAAAGGCAGCCAAGTGGTATGCCACAATTGATATTGCAAATGCTTTCTTTTCAATCCCTTTGGCAGCAGAATGCAGGCCACAGTTTGCTTTCACTTGGAGGGGCATCGACTGCCCCAGGGGTGGAAACACAGCTCTACCATTTGCCATGGACTGATCCAGACAGCACTGGAACAGGGTGAAGCTCCAGAACATCTGCAATAGATTGATGACATCATCATGTGGGGCAATAAAGCAGAAGAAGTATTTGAGAAAGGGAAGAGAATATACAGAATATACAAAATGAATGGTGCACAATGCAATTGCTCACCACCCACTGACCAATGCCCAGCCCGTCCCGAGCAGCGATCAGTCCCCAAGCCGCAATCAGTCCCCGAGCAGCGACCAGTCCCCGAGCAGCAATCATTCTCCCTGCAACCGACCGATTAACCCCGCCCGAGCATGACATTATACGGTATGGAATAGCTTTTTGGTTAGTTTGGGTTAGTTGTCCTAGCTGTGCTCCCTCCCAGCTTGTTATGCACCTGGCTGAGCAGGAGAAGCTCAAAAAGTCCTTGAGTAGTCTGAGCACTACTTGGCAACAACTAAAAACATCAGTGTGTTATCAACATTCTTGTAGTACTAAGTCCAAAACACAGCACTATGCTAGCTACTATGAAGAAAATTAACTCTACCCCAGCCGAAACCAGGACAGTAGTGAAACACCGGAACGGGTTGTCCAGAGAGGTGGTGGAGGCCCCATCCCTGGAAACATTCAAGACCAGGTTGGACGGGGCTCTGAGCAACCTGATCTAGTTAGCAGTGTCCCTGCTCACTGCAGGGGGGTTGGACTAGATGACCTCCAGGGGTCCCTTCCAACCCAAAGCATTCTATGATTCTATGATTCTATGATTCTATGATTCTATGATTCTAT